>PVKZ01002625.1:0-204308 GCA_004027375.1 Macroglossus sobrinus | reverse complement strand
CGCCGTCTTTCAAAGAGCAGGGTCAATTTTTAGAAAAACAAAACAGATTTTTGTGCCACCGAAAGATGCCAACCAGTTAACCTGTGACGTTTCAGGAAGGCGAGCTCCCCGAAGCGTGAACTTGTCGCTGCTTCTTACACACACACACACACACACACACACACGGACGGCCTGGGGAGCTGCAGGAAGGACAGCGCTCATGAGGGGGGCGGCTGCCCCATCAGAGACTAAGCCGTTCAGGTTGTGACCTCGGAGGAAGGCGAATTACCGACTCACGTGGCCCTGCAGGTAAGTGCTACGGTGGTGCTGCCAGGCTTGACACGAAAACAGTACCCACAGAATGTGTAGCCACCGCAGGGAAGAGTGGAAACGAGACAGGTACGGAGAAATAGTGAAAATGAAGGCACAGCAGTGGTGAGTGTGAACACCCAGGAGTCACTCCAGAGGAGGACAGCACGGTGCTGTGCACCGTACAGACAGACAGTACACGCGTCCATCACGCCAAGGCCGAAAGGCAGCAAACCCGAGTGTGTAAAGCACAGGGGCAGACACAGACGTGGCTCCCACACCCATAAAAAGAACCAAGGCAGTGTCACACACAAATGCCAGAGAGGTCGCTCCGGAGGGGAAGGACGGATGAGGGACGGAGAGGCGTTCTGGGACTTCAAGGAACACCGGGTGGTGTTCTGTTCTTATACTGTGAGGGGGGTCACAGCGCTTGTTACTCTCCACGCCAAACCACACACAGTCGCATCCAGAGTTACGTGTAGCGGAAGGGCATAGGAAACGTCAGTTTCAAGGTAACTTGAAAAGCAAGCTCCCCGCACTCCGAGACTCCCAGGTCCCTCCCGTCCCACACGCACACTCCGAAGTGTCCCTGACTCCGGCTGTCCCCCTCCCTGCCCCACATCTCCAACGCAGCACCCTCAGCGACATCCTGGCCTCGCGCTTTCGTTATGAAGCTGCAGATTTGCTAACTATTTAAGCAATGGGTTGTTTCTCTTTCCTTTTCACTTTCTGTTTCCTATCTCGACTCCCAGCTCCTTAAGAAGAGACGTGTCTCTCTTGGGTTTCCTGCCCTGCCCAGAACTTGCAGAACCTTTCTTTGGGCCCAGTGTATGCTCGGATGTGTCCAGTTCTAGATGCGCATGTGCCTGGGCACTTACTTCCCCGTCTCATGTTCCTTAACCGGTTAGTACGGACCAATGATGCTGGGCCATGTGACACGATGAACAAGGTTCCAGTACTTCCTTCACTCTGAAATGAATATTTTTTCTTCAGTGTGTTAAGTCAGAAGTCCTGGATTTGGGGGGGGGGGCACCGCATTTTAACTTTCTGTGTTCTATTTTTAACTTGCGTGAAAAAAGAGTACAACTCTCTAATCTCCTTGAAATACTTACAAAGAATCTAATAAAATGAAATGTAGAGAAGTGTTGAATTTCTCCCTCTTCGGAAGTGCCTCTCCTGAACTCCTTCCGTGGGCTGCTTCCAGGAGTCCGCACACTGCCTCCCCCCACTGCCTCACCTCCCCCTCACCCTCAACCCAAGGCCGCCCCCCAAACCAGCGAAACCCCTTTCAAGTCCTTCCTCGGAGCAGTCTGTCAATGCCATCGTCCCATTCTTTCAGTGAACCAGTTTTCCCGAATATCTTGCATAAATAATGGGAAAAATAAACCACCTGGTGACACACTGACGTGTGCACCGATGACGTGGAATCGAGAGCTTGCAGGGCGCAGAGGGAGAGGCAGAGCAGCCGCCCCCACGCAGCATGCCCGTGTGACCACCCGGGGCCGCTGTCACCACCAGGTGATGGGCGCTTGGGGGGGACGAGAGGTTTGGTTCAAAAAGGGAAAAAAAACACTCTCTATGTTTACACACAATTAGAACTCAGTACTAAAGGTTTTAGAAATACTTATTGACTACTTGGTCAAACGATGTGGCTAAAAGTGCATCTAAAGTCGTATCGCAAAACCCTAACACTGGCCGGATTTGTTCAACCAGACACCCAGTGGGTCGCGCGTTCCCCTCCTCTCCCCTCCCCAGGGTGGGGGTAACATCCGAGGGCGCCTGGGGGTGGAGGCCGGGGACACCGCCACACATGCCTTGGCACGGAGCCGGCCAGCCCCCAGGTGCGCACGGCCAAGATGAGAAGCCTGCTCCGGTGAAGACCCTGCTGACGTACGGCCGGGGGGAAGGCCGGGAGGCTGGAAGGCCCGGGAGGGCCCTGGCCCTCCCCTGCGAACAGCCAGGCACCGTTCTGCACGGTGGCTGATACAGAAGAAAATAAGAACACGGAAAAAACATTCGTCACAACTGGAAATGACCGCGAACCAAGTGGCGACACTGTGGAGTGGCAGAGGAGGACAGGGCCAGGTCCCCACGTGGCTTCCCTGGCAGCTGTGGCACGGGCCACAGATGGGGGATGTGGGGGCTTCCTCTGTACGAAAGAAATGAACCGTGGAATCGGAAGATCGTCATCCTCAGCCCCCGAGGCGGCAGCAGACCCGGCCGCGGTCATCAGCCCGGTCATCAGCGGAGCTGTGACCTGTGACGGCCCAGCCCCTGCCCGGTGGCCCGCAGGTGGGTGCCCGGCCCTCGGCGGCACGTCCGCATAGCGATGAGCTCACCGCACGGCCCGCCCTGAGTCACAGCTTCCTGTGCGGGTTCACCACGTGAACGGGCTTGGGCTCCATGAAATTGCCAATATCAGCCCTTTCCATCCCTTAAGGAAATAGGCACCTCCCCACAGTTCGACCCAAACCAACCTCTTGGATTCCAGCATTTACTCGAAAAAGGAGAACCTTACATGCTTCCTTCGTGCCTCCATCTTGCTATCCTTTCCCCCAAAACACAGCTGAGCTGAGACTGGCAGCTTTAAAACTCTAAGGTTTTACTGTAAGTCCGAAGGGAAAGCCATCGGCCTGGTTATCAGAATCGGGCGCTGTCGCTCATACTGTTTAACTGAAAAGTACAGTAAGATCTAATGCGAATTGAAATCTGAAAGAGAAGTGAACTCGTAAAGGTAACAAAGATACAGGGAGATATAAAAAATAGGACTATACCCTGTTTATTTAAATAAATCTAACAAAGAGGTTCATAACTTAAAATCAGTGATTCTACCTTCACTGAGGTTTTAATTAGAATTAATGATCACTGAGTTAATACACATCATACACTAAAAGTGATAAATAAACAAACATCAATAAAAAAGACAAAGACTCACTGAGGAACCCATCCAGGCCCGAGCTCTGGGCAGCCGCTGGGGCTGATGGGGACATCCCCAACGGGCCTGGGGACGCTGCGAAGGCCCTCGACCCGAGCGGAGACACAAGCCGCAGGTGCGTGTCGACGGGGCCACGCTTTTTGCTTTAAAAACAGTATACGCTCCAACATGTGCCGGTATGTCTTACTGCCTGAGAGTTAAATCCCACCACGAATGTAGCTGCTCGGTCCCACCAGCCGCTGCCGGGGGCTGCCGCACGCAACGGCACGGACAGAGAACATTTCCGTCTCTGCAGAGAACTTCCACTGGACGCACGGGTCTGAACTACGCAGACAAACCTGGATACAACCTAAACAACTTTAAAAGAAGGCAATGAAAAAAAAAAACTGAAAATACAACAAAAAGCAGAAATCATACACAAAGAAACTCAGGAAGAGCTGCGTGTTCAGGTGGTATCCACCTGGACCAGGTTAAGGTGGTTCTCACTGCCATATTTAGAATAAAAAGGGCGACTATTTAACAGACCAGTCTGGTCCTTGGGATGCTGCGGGAATCCATAAGCATTCCGTAACCACCCACTTCAAAACGTGCAATGACACTTCTCATTTTCTCATCAGGAAACATTATCCTCAATAATCTCTCCTTGATAACAACAGCATGCTTGTGCTTAAAAAAATAACAAAATTGGGCAAGTTTTAATTTGTAATTCAGATGTATAAGCCTTGACAGGATTTCATCTGAATTGGTTTACAATTTTCAAAATTACTAAAAACTTATAATCGCACGACACTCTAGCCCTCAGTAGGATAAAGCAATTGTCACGGGCCAGCTGTAACAATTCCTTTAACAAGGCCTTCCACACTTTTACGCATTTTAGTGAAGCTTGTAATTCACAAAACTTCACTTTGGAAATCCACGTCTGAAACTATCACACCGGGTTGAACCGTGTCCCCCACACTCACGTCCGTCTGAGAGACGTGACGAGGGCGAGGTGAGGTCCCACTGGAGCAGACTGAGCCCTGAGTGAGGCGTGCCCCTGTCCCCACGAAAGGGTGCTCTGGACACAGAGACGGACACGGGGAGGAGGACAGGGAACAGGGAGACAGGCAGGAGGCCCAGAGCCCCGCCAGAGACCCCCAGAGCCTCAGAGCGGCCCGACCTGCCGAGGCCCCGGCTGGGGTGTAGAACCCCCGGACCGTGAGACAGCGACTTCCTGCTGCTGACTCCGCCGGTGTCTGGAGCTGCTGCCACAGGCTACAGGCCACCTCCTCGGGGAGAAGGGCAGGCGCAGAGCGCTCCCCCCACCAGATGTGTCCCCCTGGCTCTGTGACAGACGCACCAGGTCAGCCGTCCCTCTCCAAGTGTAACCGAAGGTGGGGAAACCACTGGTTCTGACGACAGAACAATTCCTGCCCCCACCCCGCCCGGGGACAAGCTGACGATATTCCAACTCGCGCTCAAGAGAAGACCCGAGAAAATCACCGCAGAGAGGAGGAGACGGGGTGAGAGCTCGCCCGAACGTTCACGGCGGCACCGCCCTCACCTGCGCTTACCTGTCACCAGTGCTCGGGGTGCCAAGCGCCCTCGCTCCGAGCGCCTGCCCCCTTGTACCTGCCACCATTCCCGCCACTGCCCCATCCCCCCTCTGCATCAACCCACAAACAAGCCACAGGCTTGCCTGCCGCAAACAGCCGTGACCCCGAACCCTGCTCCCGCCCCCCGGCCCCACGTACTCTGCCCCGAGGGGCTCCTTCATTAGTCAGTCCCACCGCCACTGACGGCCGGACGCTTCCAGCCTTGCTCCCCACCGAAGCCCCTGCAGTGCGGGCACCCAACTCCCAGTCCCGGACTCAGGTGACTGTCAGACCTTCCCGATTGACCAGGTGCTGTCCCCGCCCTCCCCCCCCCGCCCTCCCCCGGGGCCACCTCTGGGACACGTGACGCTGGGCCTCGTGCACGTCAGGCCTCTCCGCTTCCTGGGACACATTTCTCCCATGGTGGCAGCTTCCTCCCCTGCCACTCCCACCTGCACCCCCACCCTCCGGTGTCCGGGCCATGCCCACCACCCCCAGACCCCGGCGCCCAGGGCCAGAGGTCACCCGACTGCCCACGAGGCACAGGGTCTGAGACTTGGGGCCGTCATCTGGCTTCTACCCCAACGCGCTCCATCCGCCCAGAAACCTCCCCCGGGCCGGCTGCCGCCTCCTCCTCCTGAGTGTCCCCTCCACATGCCGCCTCGGCCACCTCCCGGGCTGGCCGCCTCTCCATCACCCCCAAACTGCCTTATCTCACCTGCGAACACCCAGCCACGGCCACGCGCCCTCCGCGTGTCCTTCATACTAACACGAGACACGTGTGTGAAAAGGCAAATGAGACGCCACTCGCCTCTTGCACCTTTCAATAGTGACTGACGTAGCCCAGGCCTCGGAGACAAATACTAAATACAATACCTGCTGTCGCTCTCCGTGTCGTCCTCCTCTCGGCCCGTCCACCTTCTATCACCCCATTTAAAACCCTCTGCCCTCCCTGTGCCATCCCCTCTGCCTCAAACACCTCTGCACAGTCTTTACCAGCTTCATCTCAGGTGTGTCCTCCCCCAGGCCAGCTTCGCGCAGCCTTAGGGGGGGCGCTGAGTCCCCCCTTCAGCCCTCGGCAGGTGTGCGGACTCCGCCTGCGCCTCCACCTTTGCCCCCTGACCCCGCTCCCGGCTCCACGGGCGTTCTGCATCCGCCTAACGCCCAGGGGGCACCGGACACGGCAGCAGAGGCTCACGAAGCACCAGATCAATAACTGAACTCGCAGATGCTCAGAAAAAAAGAAGTGACTTAGGACAAACATGAAATCAGTCGACTTTGTACTGAAGACACGCGGGTCACTACAGACGGGATCCAAACTCACGGCGGGGTCAGGGGGAAACACGGCTCGTAAAAACATTCCTTCTCCACCTCGCAGCTACCTCACAGGGGCCCTACTGCGCGCCTGTCACGCACCTGGTGAGTCATCAGCAAGCGGCCTTTAGTGGACGGTGAACACGAAGGCCCGTGGCACCACCATCATCTCCCGTGTCTCAAAGCGCTGCTTAGCACGCGGCCTGCATTCCCTCCGCGGAAGCTCAGGGCCTCGTGAACTCTCCTGACGTCACAGCAGAACCCCCAAATCGCACAAGCCCAGGAGGCAGCACCGCACGGCCTGCTCCGTGAACAGCGACCCCGTGAGCGTCACCTCGCTCATGAGCCATGGAGCTGAAGTTCAGACACTCGGCCCTGTCTGGGGACAGGGGACACACTCAGCCTGAAACCTACTCAGCGTTCAGGCTTCAGGCTGAAGCCTGAACAATTAACCACACAATAAAACAAAAATCTCTCCTAACAGAAAAACCCAGTTATCACTCTTTAGTGAAGGGAGGGAGGGGCGGAAGGGGAGGGAGGGTCAGCAGATAATGGGTAAGGAGGGGAGAAGCAAGAGAAAACTAAAAAAAAATATCTTTACAGAAGAATTCGCCTGGGGTGAAACTGCATACCCTCAGTGCTGGAGGCAGTGGGGGTGGGGGGCAGACAGAGGAATCAGGGTGTTTGGCTTTACCCAACCACCCCTCGGTCACCCTGACAAGACCACGGGGTAGTTGTGTAAAGGATGACAAGCCAGCATTTGGGTTAAAATGACACTTGCACCCAGAGTAGGAAAAACTATGAATTATGCATGGCAGTCTGCATTCACCTGCCCCTACTTGTAACTTTGAAAGGCTCCACTTATTTCAAAATTTAAAAATTGATCTCACAGTAAAAAAAAAAAACTAACACATGGTTTGGACATATTTAGAATCTATTGTAACAAGAACTTATTTTCTTCACGTGCAAAATGTATTTACAAATCACTTTAAAGAAAAATGACCAACCCAACAGAAGAGTGGGCAAGGACACTCTTACCCCACAGCCTCGCCCCTCATGACTGTCCCTGATGTCAGAGAGGCCGGTCCCACCCTGGCAGGGACAGAGGCCTGCTCTCCCGGCCTCACCTGCACCTGTGACGTGACAGGAGGACACGACAGGCCTTGGCCAACAGGACCTGAGCAGGAAGCGGCTGAGGGCTTCCAGGGAAGGTTTATGCTCCAGATAAAAGGGACGGCCGTGAACTCACACACGTGCTTGGTCTCCCCGCTGTGGTCATGCCTCTCGGGGCTGGAAACGCAGCCCTAGCTCCTCTGTCCTCACGTCCCACATGGGCTCCTCAGCAAGTCCACCCAGCTCTGCCTTCAACACACAGGCCCTCCTTCCAGCTGCGACCAAACCGAGCCTCAGGGCCACCGGGAGCACCGCCCTGGCTCCCGGGCCTGCTTCGGGCCTGCTTCTGCCCTGCTCTCACCTTCTAGAGTCTTCATCAGATAAGGTCAAAGGCCCCCAAAGCTATCTCATCTCCCCACAATGACAGCCTGCAGGGCTCCCGTGGGCTCCCTGGCCCTCAGCACTGCCACCGCCACCGGGTCGCACAGAGCACTGGGGCCTCAGGCCCATGCACTGCTATTCCCTGGCTCCATCGGAAACGCTGGTCCCCACACCCGCCCTCGCCCCTCACCACCTTAACGACTCTACTCCAACGTCCCCTCGCCGAGGCCGTCCCCCATCATCCCACGTAAAATAACCCGAGTGGGCCGCGCCACACCCCTCCACTGCTTCCCGGTCTCCGTGAGCCCTGACGTCCTCCCACACCCCTCACACTCCCCTGCTGGTCTGTGTCCCTGCACCTCCCCACCCCGCAACAGTAAGACGGGGAGGGGGGGCAATGAACATGGTCTGTTTCCCACGCTTACAGACAACCGCCAGGCACACTGCAGGTGCCGAATCATGATTCACATGAATTACTCTACCACCATCAACAAGCTGAAGACGAAAGCGCAGGAGAAGGGACAGTAGTACCCTTGTCCTTGACGATTTCACGGAGCTACTGAATGACACCTGGACTTCGGGTCACGTGAGTGAGGTCCTCGCCCATTGCTTCAGACACTGCAAATGAAGGTCTGTGTTATCAGAAGCCAAAACATACCTGATATAGGATTTGCCCAAAAAAAAAAAAAGTAAGAAAGAAATGCTAGTGGCAAACATACTCCCAACTGAACTCAATCCTAAGGCATGCAAATTAAAATGGCCAGAAATGGTGTCCCATGGAAATAACATAAAAGCTCAATTCATGTAGATCACATTCAACGTGACTCACTAAAACACTTGCGGTATTTGGTACTTTTAAAATTTCATACATAAACGTAAATAATTCATAAGAGCATCACCCGCCGCCCGTATTTTCTCCCGTGCCTTGAGCACCCGACAGGACTGTTCATCTCGGGCCAATAACGTAAGAACCTGATGAAGTGCCCGCTGCACCCCCGGCCACGGGCTGGCCTCTCTCACACGCGTCATTCGCTCCCCACGGCGCCCCGGCAAAGGGGGGCCCGGCTGCTGTCCCATTTTAAAGCTGGTAGGACTGAGCCACGAAGAGATCCACGGTCAGGCCCAAGCCCAGCGGCCACTGAGTGACCGAGCGGCTGAGATCGAACCCGAGGCTGTCCTCACCGCCACACCAAGCCCTCTAGCACCGCGAGCGGCCGGCGAGCGCAGCGCTCGCCGACAAACGTGTGCCATCGTCACTCAGCCGGGGCCTTTTCTTTCCTGTCCTTTATGGTGTTTGGTTTTGACCCATAGCGACCGACAAAAGGTGTTCAAGTGGCAGTGCCAAACCCACCAGAAAGGAACACTGGGACAGAAAAAGAAAGTACAAATGAAGAGACGAGATTGGTAGAAGTCCTTAGTCTCAGTTTTATCGACTGAAGAAATGGAGGCAACAGTTATTACTAGAATGCAGGGGATCGAGGCTGGAGCTGGCTCGTGTGTTAAATGTTGTGAGGAGTAAACACAGCACCCGGGAGGCCTTCGGCCAGGGCCTGCATAATTAACCTATCGACAATTTCGATTTTCATCATTGATATCATAACGTTGACAAAGAGCTTCGTAGCTGTCACCCACCGAAGCTAAGGGGACTGACGGACAGCTGACTGGCAGCTGACAGAAATTACGCACACGTTCGGCCTTCAGTGACACTCAACGGGAAAGCACAAGGACCGAGTTCCACTCTGGGAACAGAGTGCCCATGCGACACCGTGAAGAACAACTTCTATTAGCACCAGGGCCCGGCCGCCCCCGACCGATCACGCATGTTCGCTCTGAGGAAAGCCCTCTGGGCCGAGGGATCTAAGCTGTGTGACGTGCTGCAATCACACACACAAGGGGACAAGGACGTCTGCTACAAAGGTCACAATAGCACTGGAGACAACTCAGTGACCACCTACCCGGGTTCAGTACGTCCGGCAACCTCAGGTCTGGCGTAAACCTGCTTCTGCACCGGGCCCCCTCATCGAAGCAGGACGCGACGGGCCGCCCGCGCTGCTGAGGCCCAAACCTAGAGGACAACTTCAGTTCTTCTCGTCACATCCTCCGGCAGACCTCTGCCCCAGCAGCTCTCAGAACACAAGTAAAAACTACTCTAAGCCATGTCTGCCGGGAGAGAGCTTCCTAAAGAAAAGAGGCAACTAGCAAACCCGGTGAGGGGGTCGGCGCTTTGGGGTACGGCGATGGACTCTTAAATGTCAGAATTCTAAAGAATAAACACCGGCTTCCCGGTAAAATGTGCCCGCTGGTCATCCCCACCCAGAGCTCCCTGAGAACCAACCCTTCCACTCACTCTTAAATCTGAATGGTAAGCGGTGGGCAAAGGTTTGATAAAGAGTCTAGAGCGTGAGTAAGACGAAGATGAACAACAAAAATGACTCTAGAGCGAATAGGTGAGGGGGAGGGTGGTGCCTCTGAAGAAAACTCTTCTTAAAATTTTTAAAGAGATTCGAGGAGATGATGAATCCACATCTTGAATAAAAGGATGCTGGGAGATGGAGGGGGGAAGGAATTCTCAAAACTTTTAAATGTGTCTGCCAAAGTGAGATTAAAGAGTCTGAGATAAAGCAGAGGAAATGCTCAGGGCAGAAAAAGAGAAGAGGGGGTGGGATTCGTTCCGGAAGTGCAGTGACCAGCTAAAAAGAGAAAGAGCAGAGCGATAACTAAGGCGGTAAGAAAATATCCAAAAATTAAACAACATGCGAGTGTTTAGTTTAATAATGAAAAACACACACACACACATCTAAACATCTTTGAGAAACTTCAATTTTGAAAAAGACAAAAAAAAGGCCCTATGGAGGAAGACAAAACACATCGCCCGTGCACAGAGGAACTGTATCAGACTGTATCAGAATCAGACTATATCAGAATCAGACTGTATCATCAGACTCCTCAACCGTAGAGTCTACAACGCTCTGGAGCAACACCTTCGAAACTGAGGGGAAATCATTTACAACTTAGTTTGGCTTGAACAAAATTACACCAGTCAACTATAAAGGCAAATGAAGTGTTTTCAGATATGCCAGGATTCGAACCTTTGTCTCCCACATATTCTTCCCTAAAACGTCCTGTGAAGGATATACTGCATTAAAACAAGTAAATAATAATAACAATAATAATAATGATAATAATAATAATAATAGAAGAAATCCAGTAAGGACAGGACCTAAGTGCAAAAGCAGCACAGTCCTGCAGTAAGAATGACAGGGCAGGTCCAGATAACATCAGGTCCCAACTAAAGAAAGAGGACCAGGACAAGCCTGTCCTGGCGGGGGTGGGATGGAGATACTCCTGGGCAGAAGTAACAGTGATTAAAAAAAAAAAAAAAACAAGCAGCCTGGAAAGCTGATGACAGAATAGTGAAAAATAAGGCAAAAGGCAATTCCCCACACAAAACCAAGAACCAATACAGAAAGGGGACCCTGTTCTCCTGGCCTCTGCTGCGAACATTATTTATTTCATTATTTATTTCATCACGATGACACTGAAACCGAGTCACAAGCCAAGCGCAGAGAAGCACGGTAAAGAGAATAAATGTTTCAGCCTTGACGACTGAGCCAAAATAGAAACGACTGACAGAGGTCGCAGAGGGGAAAGGAAAGGTGGAAAGCGGCAGTACTAATATTAACATCCTCCCTTTTACTACCTGGGAAGTCAAAACAGATGATCCATAGAAACTCGAAGAAAAGGTCTCTCCTAGAACAGAAACTGCACAGATTACAGAGGAACGCAAAGGGACACACCTGTCGGGGAAGCAGATGTCAGAGAGCCAAAGCCTCATTTATCAGCGCAGAAATCGATCCAAAATTGATCAACTCTGAAGTAGCCTTATTTCGCCACAGCAATATGGCAGGCGGACACGAAGAAGAGTTTCCTTCAGAGTCCGGCCCTAGGGGGTCCCGACCCTAGAGGGTCGGGAAGGGTTGGTGGCCTTCATCATCTGCATTCTGGGCCACCTGACGCCTTTCAACTAAGCACAGATTTTACTTTGTCAACGTTTTCAATCGACTTAAGAGGAAAAGAAAAAAACCTCAAGGTATACTGCTCCAAAAACAATGCAAAACACATCCTGCCTAAATTTTCCCCAAAATATAATGGGAAAACCTACTCTTCTTCCTCCTACTATTCCCAAGTGTGAGGTTAAAGAATACACGAGGGTTTACAAACACCTGTACAGGTATTTACAGGCCATGGAACATGTCCACCGGGTGTCTACACCACCATCATCAAAACTACCGGCCCATCACTCCCTAGCAAAGGAAAAGGGAAAGACAAATTTAGTTCACAGGGCTTCAACCAAGCCGAAACACCCACATGTATCCATGGCTTCTCAATTTTAATACTTACTTTACCATAAATATGCAAATGCACCTGTAACTTTTTTTTTTCTAGATGGCTTTCGGTTTTGTTGGTGTTAGTGGTACATACAATAGCCTTTCCTTCAGTTTTCATTCCGTCTTTCCTTTGTACTTTTTACAAAAAAATTTTTTCATGTATTTAGGTAATACAAAGTTTATTATTTATTTTTTAATCTGTCAGAACCTGAAAGGGAAAAGATAGTTCTTCAAGTTGATACATAACACAGGATGCAACAGGAACAATATCCTTTATCACTACTCAAAGCAGACAACTGAGTTGAAACGAAGAATGCTTATGTACATACGCAAGACTAGAGTAGTAGGTTGCTAGCAAGACCAAATAAGTATAAAGACCAAATTCTAGGAGAAACATGTCTGATTTTAACCTACGATGGAAGATTCGAGTTAGATATGAAAAATGCTTATAGGGAAAATTTCAAGTAACCCGTTAGTTTCACTCTCCAAAAAGAGGATTTTTCGATCTGGTTTTGCTTTTGTTTTTGTCTGTCTTGTTTGTGCTGTAGGAAGTGGCAGCTCCTTGACGGTAGGAAAAGGCTGGGGGGCAGTGCTGCCATTCTGGTTTCTGGTGTGTACCATGCTAACAATATGCTACGCAAGAAATGGAAGCCTTTTTAAAAAATCTAAAAACCAAGTGGGATTGATTTCTGCGAAATCCAAATGACATTGTGAGGACGCTTCCACGTGATGACAGGGTTTTTCTTTCACATGACGAGTGTCATCAATTCCAGTGAAACAGCATAAATGAATGAGTCTGTTCACCGGAAGAACGAGGTAGAGTCCACTTTGCCACCGAGAGCCAAACGCCTGTGAGAGCCACAGGATGAAATGCATCGCGCGCCAGATTTCAGTCAAGTCACAGACCCACTTTCCCACTACCCGTGAAATACAACAAAAAGCTAAGAAACGTTAAAAAATAACTTACCAAACTCCTCTCAAATTAAAATACAGGAAGCTATTGCATGATTGGCACTTCAGAACCAAGGAAAATAAAATGGTTCTGGGTTCTTTAAAAAGGCAGCAGGTAGGTTAGAGAGGACACAGCTACCTCACATCAGTCTTTTACATTTTTCTATGGGTCTTGATGTTTAAAATGTGCACAAAGAAACTATATAACTAGAACGATAATAATCATGTAACAAATATAACATTTACACTGGAAGCAACAACTGTGTATTCTGAAATATACACCATCGAATGTTTAATCTTATTTATCTTGTTAGAATACAATGTTTCCAAATCAATGATCCTTACGAAAAATTAAATATATCCTTCTTTCATTTTAGTGGCAGCCAAGAAGGATTTTATGCCCGGGGTTAAAAAAGATTTCTACTTATATTTTAGACACTGCTGCTTCAATGTATAATACCAATTATTCTAGAAGAGATCGTTTATCATACATAACATATGCTACCAAGGTTTTGTTAGGAAAAAAGTGTAATGTGTCACCTGAGGTTATATTAAATATTATATATAATACATAAATGCATCTAAATAGTAAATATGTCTAAATGAGTTTATTTTTAACCCCATATTATCGTAGTTTTACTTAACAGAAAGAGAATATGTATTTAATCCATCACATAGTTTTTCTCTTACCTTGAAACAAATTCTCTAAAACACATTAGCTACATAATAGACTTTTTAAAAAATTTCTTCAGATCTAATCGAAGTCTAATAGAGTCCCAGAATCTCGAGATATGTCAAATGTGAGTTAAGGGACCAAATAATTTCTCTCTTTTTAAAAATTTTCTAATTACAACTGGGAATTAAACGCACATAAAGAAATATGTTGAAAATCCTCAAACCTGTAATGGAATACAAATTGTTTTTTCAGAGTTTCCAAATTATATAAATATTTTAAAGCGTGCTAAATTTTTATCATTTAAATACTTTACAGAAGCATTATCTATTTTTACGCAGACACACAACTTGTATAGAATTGGAATTAAATGGTAACTTATTCTAGAATAGCTGATAACGTGACTTAAACTAAGTGGAAAAATCTTGACAACTAAGGCAGGGGACAGAGAAGATGCTACTTTTTTCCCATTCCTCTTCTTTCAATCAACCTCCAAACCCAGAATATGAGACTTTTATGATTATCTGTTCTTCCCTTATTTCCAGACCTAGATTCGATTCCACGACATAAATACGCGTCACAGAGCCTAGTGCCATCACACTTCACGCTTTAACACACCGAATACGCGATACAGAAACACAACACGTCTGTGAGTTCTGTCTATTCATTTTTAACAGTCACAGTCCAAGCCAAGTCACCCTCCGGAACCAGATGCAAAACTACGATCCTACGAAAAGAGACAGCTTCTTCTCTGAGGGCATCTGGGGTGCTGGCTCCTCCCACTGTCACTCCTCGGTCTGTACCTAAGGCCTCCGGGAAAACTGCCCCCACCCCGCTGGCTGGCATCAGCCCTGTCACCGCCCTGCGGGACGGGACGCTGTGCCGGGGTCAGAGCCCTTCCTGCTCCCCCGGCCACCTCCGGCCACCTCCAGCCACCCCCGGCCGCCGGGCTCTCGGCTCCTGGCCAGGTCCGGGCAGCCGGACGACACGGCTGGGAGCTGAGCTGTCCGGAGGCCCCGGGGACCTCCCTCCCGCCACACACACCAGCACCAACACACTCACACACACACACACGCACGCACTCCCGGCCGGCGAGGGGGGGCACGACCCAAGAAAGTGGATCCCAGCGTGGCGGGCGCCTGCAAGAGGCGGGGTGGACCGCGGCCGGCCCGGACCGGAACGTCGCCAAGGCCGCGGCCGCCGGGGGCTCGCCCCCACGGCCGGTGTCAGGCGCTCCGCGCGCCCACTTCAGTCCTCCACGTTACTGAGGGGAGTTTGGCTGGAAACCGAGGGCAGAAAACAAAAGGCCGCGAACGCTTTCTGCGTCCTTTGCATCACCACGCTCAGCCTCCTGCCACCGGGGACTCGCCAGGCGTCTCTCAGCCATGTGGAGCAGGAGATCAAAACAGACTCGACCCCCCAAAAACGGTCTCCAGAGTCTCCCCACATGCCCAACTCGGCCTCAGGCTCCCGAACCCGAGCCTCCTCTCCCAGTTAACAAAGGAATTTCTCATGAAAACGTCCCCTTAAGATGCTGTAGCCACGGTTGCCAAATTTTCCTTCCTCCTTTTATTTATAGATGTGTATCGTGCTCTTTTCTTAATATAAGTATTTCAACCACCTTCTCCAAACCTCAAGACGAGCATCTGTAATTACGGAGAACTAACCCTCCTGTCAATAAACAAGCATTTCTGCTTCTCCTCAGACGCCCTAACCCTCCGTGGAGCCGGATGGCCAAGGGTTCCCTACTCCTGGCGCTGAACAGATAAAAAGTACCATGTAACTGTCGCCTACTCCACTGTCCTAATAACCCAGCTTAGATGACAACTCGACAGTGGTCCCGGTTAGCAGAGAATTCGTGTTTGTAAGGAAAGATACAGCTGAAAGACGGGCCGTGCCTTGGGGAGGGGCCCACAGGAGCAGAGCGGCACAGACGGGGTCAAGTTCACGACTGTTTCTCGGAAGCCCGGGTCAATACATTTCCTTTTTCAGATCTGGTAGCTTGTGAAATCTTACCAATTCAGAACCTTGATTACAGATCCTCCTCCTCCACGCAACCCTCTCCAAATGTAAAGTTACGGCAACACCACTAAAAATCACAATAACCGAGAAAGCAGCCCTTCCACAAACATGCTGGCGGTGCGTGCGTGCCTGCAGACGGCCAGGACAGGGTTAAGACCAGGCGTCTAGGCCAGAGGAAAACAGAAGTCTACTATGCTTTTATCACGACACAATGAAACAACGTCATTCCAAAGACTCATCTATAATGAACTATGAAACTATTTTAAATAGTTTTGAGAAGACAATACGAAGTTTCTAGTTTTCATTTCCACTGCAATATCACTGGCTACCAAGATGAATAAAATTATTAAGTTTCAATCGTGAAATTTTTAGTGTAATGAGATGAAATGTACAAAAGTCTTTTAGACAGTGCATGCAAAGCACAATGACTTGACAATGGTGGAAAACACTTAATGAGATTTAAGAAAAATACTGCATTTGGAGAAATCATTTCTATTATCATCAATTAATAAACTTCCTTCACTTAATCACTTTTGGTTTTGCGTCCTCCCACCAAAGGACAAACTAAGATGTCGCACAATGGCTTACTCTGCATGACAGAACCTTGTCAGCAGCGGGGAGATTCATCAAGCGCTATCGGCCTTAGTTAACTTATCGCTTCCCCTCACCCACTCCAGGGCTCCCCCACTTCCCCACAACTTCCGCTCACATCCCAAATGTCACCTCCAAGGCAAGCTGGAGAGAGACGCAGGCGGGCGCGGAGCAGCCAAGCTCTCCGCGGCGGCCCGGAGCTGCTCCTCAGCAGCCGCCAACACAAATACAGAGGGCGCAGAGGCGAGGGAGCGGAGAGGAAGAGACTGTGACCGTGAACGGAGATACAGAACCCGGTGCATTTACGCAGCAGGCCGAGCGGGGCCTCCGGACGGGTAACCGCTTTGCCATGAAGGCTGAAGTGACTTAATGTCTCAACGTCTTCCCTGATAGAGAAGACTGATTAGGGTGCCAAGTTGTTTCAAACAAACAAAACCCAAGAACAAAATCGTGATTAAAACTTAGAAGAAGTTTTCTCCTCCCAGGACTGTGCCCCACGAATTAGAACATGGGACTGAACGGAAAAGGGCACAAAGCAAACGTTTTGGCATTCCAGAAAGTCGAAGATTCTAACTTGTTATCCTAATCTACTAATATTTTTAATTCTCTTTCTACTGAGAATTGAATAAAACCTGGAAGCACCTGAGAGAAATAAGGGGACCCCAACAACACAAAGGATAATTTCTTGTACAGACCAAGGAGACAAAAAAAAAAAAATACTTACGAGTAAATGTCTTACTTAAAAAAGAGCTTAAAAAACTTGAAAAACGTTAAGAACGCCCTCCCCCCCACCCATAAACTACTGACGAGAAACACGACTGAGCAATTCACAAGAAGTCAGAGAAAGGTTTTAGAATACCACGCATAACAAAAGTCCAGGGGAACTGTCCTCACACACAGTGCTGTTGACATCACAATCTCATACAGGCCTCCTGGGGAGCGTTTTAAAACTGTAATAAAAACAGGAGTCCCCTTGTAACAGAAACTCACTGAGCAGCAGGCACTGAAGGCTTTCCTTCTCCCAGGCCCCCTATGGCAGGGATGGTATCACCAACCCCATTTCACAGGTGAGGAAACAGAGAGATTACATGGCTTACACAAAGTCCAGCCACTAGAAGGGGACAGAGCCAGAATCTGAGACCCCACGATTAGACAGCAGAGGCCACTCGTCTCCACATCTGTGTCAGGAATCCTAACATTCTTCTTTCAACCCAGTGACCCTGCCTGTGGAAATCTGTCATATAAAAATAATCCAAAACACAAACACGGCCATCTACGAAACATTTTCCATGGCATAAGTCGTAAGCAAACATGTGTGTATGTGTATGTGTCTGTATGTGTCTGTGTGTGTGTGTGTGTGTGTGTGTGTGTGTGTGTGTTTTGTTAAGGTAAATGGAGGAACCAGGTATTTGGGGGACATTTACGTCACTGTACTTGAGAGAAAATTAAGCTCCTTTCAAAAATGTTCTGAAGATTAATATGGAAATTTTCTTTTACATATTAAGGGTTAAAGTAGGCTACAAAATAATATACGTATATGTGTGTACACACACACACACACACACACACACACACACACCATCTTTAAAACAATAAAAACAGTATGCATGCGGAAAAAGTCAGAAAGAAAACAGATCAAAATAACTGTCTATGTTAGGGTGGTGTGAAAAGGAGTCAATTTTTATTTCTTTTTCTCCACGTTCCACATTTTCTGTAATAAAAGTGTAATTTTAAATAAAATGTAAGTGCCTGAAATAACAGATTTCTACATTAGAAATCCACAGGTTATATGATGCTAGCAGAAGAGATTCAAAAGACAATGTTGTGACATGTTTTATTAAGTCGAAGGATAATCTAGCTATACGTCAAAAATTTTAGTAAAGAATTGTATAATATAATCCCGGTCATGCTAATTTTAAACGAAACAAGTTCTATTTTGACCGAAGCTCAAATAAATGCATGCCCATCTATCACCATTAGCCCGAAAACCTTGAAAGGAAATGGCTACATCTCACAGCAGCATCTTAATAACACAGGTGGGAAAAAGTTACCATAAAGTGGATTAGGATTCGAAACAGGAGATATCACAGACAAACATCTGATGGGGAATTCTAGCAATGAGAAGAGCGTGAAGACGTTCTTTTAAATGTGACATGACCACTGAGTTCTCCACTCAGCACCATGTCCATCGGCGGACCAGCAGGTACTGAGACAGTCAGGGCAGCTGTCACCAACGCTGTCACCAAAGCTGCCACCACGATGGCTGCACAGCCCAGCTCCGGGCAATGGAGCGGGTCCTTCCTGCCCCGGGGAGTGGGAACCCCAAGGCACAGGGTTCAGGAAGACCAAGGGAAATAAAAGCAGAGAAATGAGGCCAGCAACAGAAGGGGAGCATGACTACTGATGTAACTACTTGATCGCCCTTTCATAAATAAAAAAGCAAAAGATAAAATAAGATAGAAAGCAAACTCGACGACAGCGTGGACCTCGCACTCTGCTGCCGGCTGCGACGCTGCAACCCCCAGCCTCAACACTGGACGCCCCAGCCTCCCCCACCCTGTCCCTCGGACAAGCCCCAAAGATCTGGAACCTTCCCGGAGCGGTGCCCACTCGGCGCTGCGACCTGCGGTCTGTCACAAGTACCTTCTTGTTCATTATACCTGAAGCGCTCAAGTTTGTGAAGTTTTCCTTAGAAATAAATCGGGGCAGACCGAGGTGGCACCTGCAGCAGCCGCCCCTGCGTGTCCACGTGCCTTCCGGGCTCAGCGGGCCGCACGCTGGGACACGACGCTCGCGGCCCGTCTGGGGCTCCCTCCCTGGGGCAGCAGCCCGCAGGTGTCCCCGCTGGAAGGCCACGGAGGCTGCGTCCAGTCCTGCTCTGTTCCCGCCAAGGACTCGGCCTGCGCCCCGTCCTCATGCAAGGGTGTCCTGCAGGGAGCACGCACGTCACTTTACGGGGGAGTCCTTATCCTGGGGGCCATGCACCCCTGCAAATCATCCGGATGAGCTTCGGGGGAATCACTGAATCCTCCCCTTTAAATTATGGGAATTTGCGCAGCCATACTCCTGCACGCATTCTTCTGTGGGAAGTGGGGCTGTATCGAGAGCTTTAGCCCCCAAATGACTGAGGAACCCCCAAGATTTAATCAAACGCACACGTGATGACCTCTAGCCAGCGAGGACGCTGGTCCTCCCTCCGTCCCCTGCCCCACGCCTGCCTGGCGGAGGCTTTCCAAATGAGCAAAGCGCGCGCTGTGCATCAACGCCGCTGTCAGCGCCTGCCATCCACGAGTGTAGTTCTCAGGACGACCCTACGACACAGACACCATCATCCCGCTGAGGGGACAGAGCAATGAGGGCCCGAGAAGGCAGGAGAAGGCGCGAGCAGCACTCCACGTCGCCGCTCTTCTGGTTCTAAAACTTCCCACAATGAAATATGGCTACTCGCTTTTGCACATGTTTCCCACCTAACTTATCTGTCTTCCTGTCTGACCTTCCCGAGTCAGAGAGAAGAGACCCCCCTCTGCTTGGCTGCCGTCACAGACGGGCCCCTCCCCGCCCCAGCTCAGGAAGAGGCGGCCGCAGGGGCTGGAGCAGGAGCCCTGGACGTGTTGTCCCGGGGTCCAACTGGGTCTGCGATTTTTAAGGTAAGCATGTGATCAGTGAGAAGCGACTTGTTTGGATGCAGAAGATCCCGAAGAGTCTACAGAAAAAATACTAAAGTTCCTAAGAACCTACAAAAAATACCCAAAACTGAGAAGTGAATTAATTGTAAGAGCGACGTGTAAAAATCCACACTACTTCAGGAGCCGAGCCCCACACTGCGAAAGCCCCCTGGAGCAGCCCCCCGAGTCACGTCGGCCCTATCCTCTCTAAAAAATATCACCTGAGTTTCTACATACTAGCAACAATTTATAAATGAAAAAATTGTTTAAATCTCATAAACAGCATCAGAAAGAATACTTCGTGATAAAGTCAACAACAAAAAATCCCACGACACCTGTACACTGAAAATTATAAAATATTGCTGAAGATTTAAAGACCAGAATAAAGAGCTACATGATTTCATGTCCTGGAATAGTAAGTAAGGTATCGATGCTCTCAAAACTGATCTAAAGATTCAATGGGATCCCCATCAAAATCCCAGAAGATTTTTTGGCACAAACTGGCAAGCTGACCCTAAAATTTGTACAGAAATGCAAAGACCTGTAATAGGCAAAACAATTCTAGAGAAGAACAAAGTTGTGGGAACTATACTACCGGATGACAGTAAGCTGACAGTAAGACAGTGCGGCACTGGCTAAGGACAGACACCCCCACACACGAAACCCACACGCTGACGACCAACTGATTTTTCAACCAAGATGCCATGATAATTCAACGAAGAAAATATAGTCTTTTCAACAAATGGTGCTGGAACAATTTTATTTTCACATGCAAATTATCTTAGACCCTAACTCACTCCACATACAAAAATTAACTCAAAACACGTATCCCTGACCTTAATGTAAAGCCTAACACTATAAGAGCTATAGGAGTAAACATAGATCTTTCCAATCTTGGATTAAGCAAAGAGCTCTTAGATATGACACAAAAAGTACAATCCATAAGGGGGTAAAAAGAATGATAAATTGGACTTCAGTACAATTAGAAAAGTCAGCATTTCAAGAGATGCTATCAAAAAAATATGAATAAGCCAGAGACCAGAAGAAAATACCTGCAAAACATATAACTCATCAAAGACTTGTTTTAAAAATACATAAAGAACTCTACGGCCATGCCACCCTGAACGTGCCCCATCCCATCTGATCTCGGAAGCTAAGCAGGGTCGGGCCTCGTTAGTACTTGGATGGGAGACCACCTAGGAAGACCAGGTGCTGCAGGGGTAAAACATAAAAAATAAGAGATTGTAAGCTGACAAGGTCCTTGCAATCTGTGAATTCAATCAAGAGTGGCTTCACTTAAAAAAAAATAAATAAAAATAAAAAATATATAAAGACGGCAAACTATGGAGATAGTTAAAAAAAAAAAAAATGCAGTGGTTGCCAGGGGTTAGGAGGAGGGAGGGATCAAGAGCTGGAGCACAGAGAATTTTTTGGGCAATGAAACTATTCTGTATGTTGTAGTGATGGATACACGTGATTATACGTTTGTCAAAACCCATAGAATGTACAGCACCAGGAGGGCCCAGCCCCTAGGGAAGCTTTGCATGTGTGGGGGCGGGGGGCGTGTGGGAAATCCCTGTACCTTCCTCTGATTTTGCTGTGAACCAAAAGCTGCTCTAAAAAGAGTCTATTATAGACACGTATATGTAAAAAGAACTCCTGTGACTCAAAAATAAGACACAGCCCTCCCTCCCCCAACACCAAAATGGGAAAGATTTAAATTGGTATTTCACCAAATGAGATACAAAAAGGGTTAAATAAGCATTTGGAAAGATGCTCCATATCAGAAACCATTAGGGAAATGCAAATTAAAACCACAACGAGACATCACTACACACCCACTAGAATGGCTGAACCCAAACACCGACAAGGCCGAGCATGAGCAAGCACGTGCAGCTTCCTACCACGCTCCTGAGGACGGACGCCTGCACGGATCCACCCAGAGAAATGGAAACCTTCGTCCAGACGTGAAAGCAAATATTCACAGCAGCATCATTCACAGTAGACAAAAAACTGGACCCAACCCAAATGCCACCCCCCGGAAAAGTGAGAAGCAAAACTGTCCATGCAAGGTAAAAACTGCTAAGCGACCAAGAAACGAACAGCTGACACGGGCGGCCACGCGGACGGCCAGCAAGCGGAGATAATTTTCCAGGCCCAGGTCTGACGTTTGGTGGTCAGCTTACAGGACCCAGGACAAGGACCCGTTACGGGCAAAGAGGGCCGTCATCTCCCGCCCGGAGAGCGTAAGCACACGTGTCGAACCTGCTGTGGGCGCTGCCCTTGCTGACCCATGAGAAGACACGCTGGCGTAGCCGGCTGTGAGGGTCTCACTCGTGCCCGGGGTGGACAACTTGAAGATGAAAGCGAATGAGTATTACTTATCGATGGGAAAGAACGTGGTACGTCAGTCTGGATTCTCACTCCGGTCCTGCGACGCGGTACACAAATGGGGTACGCACCCCCTCACGTCACCCCCCACAGCTGCTGCCCAGGCTCTTTTCCTAACCGAGGCACAGGTGACACTTCTGTCCGAAATCTCCAGTGGCTCCCTGGGGCCTCCAGGAAAACCAAAATTCCCAGCTACTTTCCCTTTTTCTCACGTACTGCATTGCAATTTCTCCCCCGTGTGTGCGCGAGCATTTTTGGGGGCTTTACTGAGGTGTAGCTGACAGATAAGATTGTAAGGCGTTTAGAGTGTGCATCGTATGATGCACATGTACACTGTTAACTGATACATCCCTCATGTCACATGATTATCCTTTCTTTTTGAGAGAAACTAACTTCTACTCTCTCAGCAGACCTCAGTGACATAATAGTGTCACCAGCTGCCATCACCACACGGTAGACACATCGGCTCCTCAGACCTTCCTCATCATAAAGCTGAAGGCTGAACCGGAGTTTCTTAAAAAGCAAAGGCCAGAGTCAGACACATCTGGATTCGGATCTTGACTCAGTCCCTTGCCAGCTAAGTACCAAGTGATCTTCTTGAAACCCAGCTCTGTCATCTGTAGAAATGAAACTAGTGATTCAACGGCAAGTGACTGTTAAAAGTCAAATGAGACGACTCAGGCCAGTGCTGAGGGCCTGGGCCACCATGGCATGTACGAGTTCCTCACCCCGACCCCCACCCCCTAATTCTTTCATCAATTTAATCCTTCAAGACTCGACTGAGATGTCTTCTTTCCTGAACACCCCTCCCCCTCCTCCTCCTCCTCCTGCCTTCCCCTACCCCAGCTCTCTGCGAGCCCCGTCTGCACTGACCTGGCAGCAACCGAGGCCAAAGCCTGTGTCTCACTCTGGTCCCCCCAGGGCCCAGAGCGGTGGGGTGCCCGGTAACACCCTCCTGGGCGATCGGTGGGGAGCAAACAGGCAGCGTAACCCAGACTGCGGATGGAACATACTTGAAGCACTGATTTTGGGGAGAAAAAAGGTTTTAAGCCACTACCATCTCACTAACCTGCCACGGCAATTTTAGTATTTGACCCCTCCTTCCGTGTGGGTGGGGAGGGGACGACCGCATAGCTACCTTAGAGAAAGGGGTTGAGCCCTGTGCCCCCCGTGTCATTCCTGCCTCTGGAAAACATCTCCACGTTTCACAGGAGTATGAAACACGCCCCTTAATTTACCTGTTGTAGCACGACAGGTACCAGATGGTCCCATTCAATGACAGGTGTGGAAACCTCCTCCGGGGACCACTCTGGCTGTCTGGACTAAAACAAACGCTGCCCCGTAGGACGCTCCTCTGTGCTCTTCAGCAGCGTCCCCAGCCCTCCCTCCAGGAGGAGGCCTCACTTCCCCGCCCCTCTGAAGGCGGGTGCGACCACGTGACTTTCTCGGGCCAATGAAATGCAAGCAGGGCCGACACCTGCCACGGCTGGGGCCTGCGGAGCCGGGCGCTCTGCGCCCGCATCTGTGGAAGGACCGAGAGGAGACGCCTCCCTCAGCCCGGCGTCCGGGTGGCGGATCCCCGCGCCGGCCACGTGGCGTGGGCTAGACACAAACCCGTTGCCTGGGGCCACCGAGCACCCGGCGGGCTTGTCAGCCCAGCGTGTTCCCAACACTCGGAAGGCCCGTGGAGGGAGCGCGGCGCTTCTCTACGGCACCCGCGGCCCTGGCAGAGGTGCACAGCGGTGGCACAGAAATGACAGCATGCTTTCACTCCGCTATTTACCCCAAAACAAACACCTCTACTGCTTCCTCGCCCTGCTCAAGGCAAAAACTGGGGACCTCGGTGTAACAGAGCACGGCAAGCAGTAACCACTGTCACCTGGGGCTGGCCCTCAAAACAAAATCCATCCGCCACGCCAGTGGTCCCCGTCGCTCGAGGGGGAGACCACCGCTGGCTGCTCCCGCACCGTCCACCCCACCCTCAGCGACCACCCTCTGAACCTGCTCTAGGCAGCGACGCACTCGGCTAAGGGACCAGACCCTAGTGGCCGTCGTGAAATCTGACGGCAAAAGCCGAACCCTGGAAACGCCTGCGCAGTGACATAAACGCAGTGAGGTCTCTGACGACCTTCGTGCCCTGCCCCAGTGCCCACCCTCCAGCGTCTGACGTGAGACAAATACACACTCCGCTCCGAGTCCCTATGATTTTGGAGTCCTCCTGCCACATCGATAAACCCCGTCAAGCACAGAAGCCAAGTCTCCTGACAAGAGCCCCGGACACGCTGAATGCACACGAAGTCAAAAAAAAGTGAAATCGCACCTTCCTGAAGGTTAATATTCATAATTGTTTTACCTTTCCATTACGTATATCTAATTATAGCCCAATCCACTGTGACAACTACATTTTTAAATACCATTTAAATTCCCCGGCAATAGAAATCCATCGCTGTTTTAAAACAGTTTAGTAAAGTGCGGGCCGGTGAGGCGGGCAGCATCGCCGAACTGTCTGAGGGGAAAACAATGATTTTTATCATTCGCGTCTCAAATATTTTTTGTTCTTAACAGTCCCTTAATTCACAAAGCCACCTGCTTCCATTGTTTGATTGCTATATGACAAACCACCACAGACTCTCACCAGATTAAACCACCACCGTTTTAGTTATTCGTAACTGTCATCCGGCCGGGCTCAGCTGGCCAGCTCCTCAGCTGCACCCCACAGGCAGGCCAGCTCAGGGGTGAGTTCGGCGGGGACACTGGGGTCCCTGTGCATCTCTGTCCGCGTGGCCTCAGAACCCGCCCCCCTCCCCAGGGCCTCTGCAGCAGGGTACCACCCAGCTGCCTGCACAGCGACTCGGGGCTCCCGCGCCCGCAGAAGTGCGAGTTCCAGGCCTTCTTAAAACGAAGGCCCACACTGGCACGTCATTTCTGCCGCGTTCCACGCGTTCAAGTGAGTCACACAGGTGGCCAAGATTCGTGGGGAGGGGACTCCGCGATAGCATGACTCCAGGAGGCATATGACAGAGCACCTTCCCCCCTTTTATTCACCTTACACCTCACTACGTGACCTCTGGCATGCTATGACCTCTCCAGCGCCCAGCGGGCTATAAAGTGAGGGTTCAACTAAATGCTCTCAGATTCTCATCTAGTTTCAGCATCTGTAACTCTAAGTGCACATGTCTGATGCGAGAAAAACGTGGCCTTCACCGTACCCAAATGCTCCGTCTCTGCTAGGGCAATCCAGTGATGAAAGCCGTAAGGTGACAAGTCTGGTTCTTCCTCGATGTGTCTCATACTGTCATTGTAAATGCACCCGGGTGCTTACCCCAAATACAGAGCATATGTCATCAGGGTCCCAAAGGTCAGGGAATTAGGAAGAAGGGTTGTTTTTGGCGAGGCTCCACTAAAAGCTGGCATTAGGAACAAAACATACAGACTCCACTTTGACCATCAACTATGTTGCTTTCGATGTAAGTGTGTTACACTGTGGCACATAAATTAAAAGTGACTCAGCATAAAAGACGAAGAAATCATCTCCAAACCACCAAATAGTAAGTCATTTAGAGAAACCTACTCGGAGATCACTATGAAACGTTCACAAGTCTGGTAATAAAAAAATTCTAAAAATAGTCTGTAATAACGTTACTAGCTATGCAGCTTCTAGAGAATCCCTTTGGTTTTTGCGTTACTCACGATAAGCAGCATTCTAGAGATTTCTACTGACCTCACTTTTTTATTTTTCTTCTTTTTCTCTTTATTAAGGACAGCTGTACAAAAAGGCCACCTTTACTGTCCCCCCCCCAGGCCCCCATAACTACTACCTTATTTACATGACTGTATGCCACGGCATTTTTAGCGTGCATTTGATGAGTCACATGTCTGTAACTAACAAGTTCTGTGACATCAGGCAAACGTTGGATTGATAGTAACTGATGGTAGTGGCAATGACAATAATAGCGAATTCCTATAACAGCACCTCTTAATGCAACTTAAGTTTGCGCCAAACACTTCTGAATTCTACACATCCATAAATGCACAACCATTCTAACCCAGGAGTGCTAGTTATGCCCACTTTACAGACTGGGCAACTAGAGCACAGAAAGATAAGGAAACCCCCAAGGTCCAAGTTAAGTTGTGGAACCGGGATCTGAATTCAGGCCTTAGCCCCAGTATCCGTGAGGTCCTCTCACTGGTGAAACGAGCCTACGGTTATGAATTACAGCTGACCCTGAACAACACAGGTGTGAACGGTGTGGGTCTACTTATACCAGGTTTTTCCAATAAATACTGTAAATGTATTTTCCCTTACGATTTTCTTACTAACAGTTTTCGTTCTCTAGTTTAAGAAGAGAGAATATACTATGCTATATGTAACATATGAAGTATGTGTTATTGGTGAGGCTTCTGGTCAACAGTAGGCTATTAGTAGTTAAGTTTAGGGGAGAGTCAAAAGTTATACAGATTCTGACCGCACCGGGGATTGGCACCCCTAACCCCCACGCTGTTCAAGGGTCAACTGTACTGGCTTTTTAAAAACTGCATAATGTAGCTAGGAAAGATACACTCCCCAGAAGTATTAGTGTTTGTTATGTATCCTTCCAAATCATGTTTGATGCACAAAATACGTACATAGTTTGGTTTTGTGTGTTTTTTACAAAATAGCACTAAACTTACTGCTTTGCAACTCTTGGAAAGTTTTCCCTCAAGTCAGAAACAGTGTCGCAGACACGCCCCCCCGCCTCCCCGGGTACCCACAGGTCCACTCGGGCCTGACGAGAGCTACACGGGAGTCCGCTGATGGGTGTCCCGTTGCTGCCGACGCTCTACGATCTGACTCTTCTCCGCTGCCACGAGCATCTTGCTCACACATGCGCACTTGTCAGCTGGTCCTGGGACCTCAGTCTGGCTTCCTGTCTCATGTTTCGGGACTGTCTTGGTCCCCTCCCACTCCACCTCCAAAAGGTAAGTAAGCGTCCTAACCCTTTTACTATTTTCCACATACACTGTGTAGTCTCAGCGATTTCCGGTAAACCACAGGTTTAATTAATCGCCTATCCTAATCTAAGTCCTAAACTCCAATCCTACATCTCGAAGACTTCCAGATATGCCTATCCTCTAGACGTCTCTGCCAAGAACGTCAAAACTCCTCCTCTGCTCGGACTGAAGTCTCTCCTCCTCTCCACCCGGACTGCTCCATCCGCCCTCTGCTCCGACGCGCCTCACGCCGACTACTGCGACAGCTATTCTCTCTGCCTCAGGTGACTCGTCATGCCCTTCTCCACCAGCGTGGACTTCCCCAGACGGCTCCCGCCCAGCCACCGAGTCCAGGTACCTGCATCTGCCTGTATGAGACGCTCCGTGGAAGACCAAGGGCGTTAGTGACAGTCTGTCCTCAGGAGGACTGCCACTATCTGCTTTTACGACCTTAATTTACAAAATGCAACCACCTGCGCAGCACAAGACGCTGAGGGCCTGCCTGCAGCCCAAACCGAGCCCACAAGGTGTCGTCCCAAACAGTGTTACGGATCTCGTAACTGAAAATACTTAAAAATCAAAAAGATTGCACATAAAACTCGAAGCTCCTGGCCTCTGCGGGAAAACCAGAGTATCCAGAAGCGTCTCACATGGCACCCATCAGCCAGAAGTGTCTACAGCTGCACCCAGGCAAAGCACGAAGGCCCCCCGGGACGCTGCAGGCTGTTTTCACTCACCAGTCTCCTCAATCCAAGGCCTTAAGTGTCAGCTGTCATTCAGGACCTTACAAGCAGCTTGCAAGTCATTTAAATTACCTACAGGTCCCTGTAAACAATTTATAACCCCAGGACCATAAAGCTTGAACTCATTAGCCTGATGATGGTCAAAGATCTTCACAGCTTGCCACCAACCCCCACATTAAGCCCCCGTCCTAGTCCCAGCCCAAGAAAAAACACTGTCAACACCTCCCTCCTCAAAACCGTTATTCCCATAGCTACCCACTTTCTTCTCACTCTGCTGGGCGAAATTCTAGAGATCCTTCACGGTGTAACTCAGGTGCTGCTTCCTCCGCATCTCCGGGGACCCCTCTCAGCCACATCACCCCTTCCGCCAGAGCTGGCTGTCCACCCCCCAGCACAGTCGCACGCTCTCCGAATAACCAGTGCCAAAGGAAAGCTCTCACGAGAGAATTTCTCAGACTTATACAATCTCGGCCTTTTTGTCATCGTTACTATGACAAAATTAACAGCAAAAGCAACGTCACACAGTTTTCCTATCTTTCACGTGAGGCTTTTTCTAGAGAAAGTACGAAAAGAGCTGTGTCATTCCTGCTTCTCTTAACTCGTGTTCTTAAGTCCTTCAAGTTCTGCAGAGAGAGAGACTGACACTTCCAATTACACATTCAAGATCGGTCGACACCAGCCACAGGCACACGTGTAGGCACCGGCCGGGACAGGAGAAAGACAGCGTCCCTACTGCACCCACCCGATGGCTTCTGCCAATGGGTACTGCCACGATGTGCGGGAGACAGCCACTTTAGCACAAACACAATAAGGAAAAGTCTTCAAGAGAAATGGATTATGAATCCACTTGTTAAAATTAAAAGATGGGCCAAAACAACCCCCCCCACACACACACACACACACACACGGTGACTGGAAGGAAAGTTTATCTTTTATCAGCTAAAAATTATGTTCCGTCCCAACAGCGTGTAGATTAAAAGCTATCAATTCCTATCAAGGGCACCTCACATCTCCCAGGGGGCAAGCACGCGGAGAGTGCGTCCAATGCTGTCCACAACCAAAACCAGGCCCTCTTCCTTTTGGAAGGTCAGCGAGGGCCCACGGAAGGCCCTCAGCAGAAATGCTAAGTGGCTCAAGGATACAGGGCTGGACAAGCACCGTCTGCCCGAGGAGACCCATGCCTGGGGGACAGGGGACAGTTCTGAAGAAGGTAGAGAAAAGGTAAAGGGTCCAGCAGTGTGCCCCGTCCCTCTGCAGACGACTACAAATCAGCATGTTAGAATGAACTCAGATGATAGGAAAATGGACTGAATCACTATTGTCAGAATGGGGAAATAAACAGTTTGATACTTTTAAATTGGAAAATCCATGGAAATCCAAGTGTATCAAGTTGACATATTAATAACCGACATACTGAATAGAAGATTGTATATTCGACTAGAAACATCCTATTCTCCCAGACTAGGGATTCCACGAGTAAGACAAACAGGACCAGGATGACGGCTGGCTCCAACGGGGTGGAGATGCAGAACCACGCCTAACAGGTGAGAGGGGCTGCCCGCCACTCCTGGACCAGCTTTTCGAGTGAATGAAAACACTTCAGTGCCCGCCAAGTGCCAAAGGTCAATAATGACTGAAATTTTCCATTTTTCTAACTTCTTGAAAAAATAAAAAAGAACTACTATCATAAAAACTACGAATCCGCATTACCTCCAAGAGTATACATAACAGTGAGCTCTCTCGACTATAAACTCGTTTGATTGAACGGCATATATTACAGGGCACTAGAGTTTTAAATCACCTATTTCAAGTTCACAGCTATGGAAATGAGAAAATCTGTTGGAGGAGGGGCCTTACAAATATAGACTTAGCAATAGCCACCTGCAGCAAAGCCATTTTTTGCTGATCCCTTGTGTGACACCATTGGTTGTACCTAATTTTTCTACAGCAATAATGCTCAAGGTGGCCTTACGGTGACAGTAATTGTCCTCTGGAAAAAGAGAGTGGTGCAAGGTGCAAAGAGTTTCTTCAAACAGGGTCAAGGATGGTGCCTCAGGAAGTCCTATCCCACCTGCTGCTTCTGCGCCACCCGATGCCCACCCCACCCCCACCCCATCCAGAACGTCAACTGTGCGGACTTGTTAAGAAAATGGTAGAATGTTTCCTTGGGTTCCCAATTTGGTAACGTGAATATGTATTCTAAGGAAGAAAACTGAAAGCTTCGGGAAGTTTCCTGAACATTACTGAAGTGACCAGGAGTCTCGAACGTGCCTACCCTGTGACAAGGGCTTCTTCTCCAAAGGGAAGACAGGAACCTCTGAGAACGACCACCAGCTGCTCCAAATGAGCAGATAATCAGACGGTGTTTCCTGTTAAGTTTTAGACAAATATTCATTTCACGCTTCCACCTCACATTTGTACTACAGGAAATCCCTGGTCATATACCTACTTTTCAAACTCTCCAAGATTAATAACTTCAGTTCAAAATTCTTGATTTTAGAGAGTAAAAATAATTTCAAAGTCGTAATAGTTAATGAAAGACAGGCAACTACACAACCTATGCTTTCTAGTTTGACAAAATATAAAAATTAACATTATAGAATAAGAAAATGTTTATTTACCTAATTAGTAAAAATTCAAAGAAAGCATATGAGCAGTGCACGGCTATCTTTTTTAAAAAATCCAAAGACACAGCAATCTATTTCTAAAAAGTAATAAAAAAAAATAGTATCATAACGCATCCATCTTCCCCAGCATAAAACAACCCACTTAGTAACCATCTAAATAATTGTGACAATTTTAAAACTTTTTATCTCCACTGCATTTCACAAAGAATGTTAATTTTAATTCCTTACATAATTTAAAAATAATTTTACCATTTACAAACCCAATTTACATTTGCTGCATATCAGTTTCACTTTCTTCACTACTCAACTAAATTACAGGGTCTTTTCTGCTGTACCCTAATAACCACGTAGAGGTGCCCAACTAAAAACCCTTCTTTGTTTTCATTTCTTACTAGTTTAAATTTACATGTTTCTAAAACAATTAGAGATGCCATCACCTACAAAATACACACCTAATTTTAAAGAATTCCATAAAAAGCTTGGGACCATCAAAATAACTATTAATTTCTTATAAAGAACGCTGTGTTGGTTTCCAAAGCTAAAAAAGAAAACTCTTAAGACTTAGAGCTGTTCTAAATGTTTTCCAAATGTTAATTTTTTTTATATACTGTTAGATTTGTGTATTCTGTAGAAAATTTTAAACTTCTCCATGGGCTACTTTTCTCTTCATTCGTAATAGAAGAGGTAAAAATTAAAATAATAAAGTGGTAATTAACCTAAATTAACCTTTCTACTGATGCGCCCGAAAGTTTCACTACTACACATGAGCTCAAGGTGTGTGGGTGGGTGTGAGTGAGGGGCTTGACAGCATAAATAGGTAGGTGTACGCTTTCTAAAATTAAAATTTAGAAACAAATCTAAAACTTACAATCCCATATTAATCTTCGGAAAGAAGCCAAAAAGTGCTTTCCAAATAGTGAAGATGGGAAGCAGCCAAATTAAAACCCTAACGTGGCTTGGTACGTGTTGCTTTAAAAAATACAGAAAGTGGCAAAGATGTTTAAAGTTACTTAAAACTCCACCTTTGTTTTCCAAATTTAGTGAACAGAGGAATAGTCATAGCATGTTATGCCATACGTTACATTACAATGCAAGTGACACGAGAAACTGTAACTCTGTGGCACAGAAAGCTAATGTAATCATACATACATCCTGTACTCGATTCCCCTGACGGTTTGTCACTGCTGGTAGGTAAGAGCTGGCCATAAAATATGGAGGCAAGCTGAAGGCCCTGAATCATGTTCGTAGCGAGAGGAGAGCAGAGTAACACAGCACATCCAGGCGAGGGCTGCTCCGGGTTCCCACAACCCCATCGTGCTCCGCCCGCCTCGGGTACGCTCCCATTTTTACTATGTATCAGCGAACGCAACAATGTTGCCCAACGAATTCGGCCTAATAACAACAACAGAATAACAGTACCCGTGCAGCGCAGCGCAGCGTCCCTCCGCCCCGTGCGCCCTGCCACGGCCGGCCGGGCGACAGGGGATCGTACGCCGGAGGGAGTGAGCCACACGCGCCACCCCACAACTTCGGGAGACAGCCCCATCGTCCACGGAACCCCGAAGAGCCACGGGGCTGAGCGACTGACTCCCTGGCACCAGAACGGGCGCCGGAGTCGCCCGGGGAACCACTCTGCCAAAGGCCAGCGGGAGCCGCCGAGGAAGCCGAGGCCCCGTCCTGGTGCCGCTCGGGGCCGAGCGCAGGCCACTCCGGACCCCGGGGCGCTCCGGCCCGTTCCACCGAAGTTCGGCGGCGCGTCCAGCCGCGTCCCGGGAGCGGACGCGCGGCGCGGCGCCGGCCTGCGGGGCCGTGCCCGAACTTCCCGCACGCCGTGCCCGCGGCTGGGCGGCCGGCCCGGGGCCGGGCTCCGGGCGCCGGGCAGCGCGGTGCGGTGGGGGAGGGGGAGGAAGGAGTCGGGCGACTTCCTAATGTGCCAGGAGAGGGGGAAGGCGCAGGTTCGGGGGCCGGGACACTTGCAGGGGCCGGGAGCTGACAAAGGAGGCCGGCCGTCGGCCCCCGCGGGCCCGCGGCCCAGCCCCCGGCCGGCCGGGCGACCACCTGGCCGCGGCGTTTTGACAGCTCGGCCGGCGTCCCGGGGCGCGCCGCTCGGGGCCGACAATGAGCGCGCCGGGCCCCCCAGGTGTGCCCCGGCGTCGGCTCCCTCCGCGACCCGGCGCGGCCAGCGGGCGCCCACGGGGGAGCCGCCGAGGAGGGCAGCCCCGCGAACGCGCGGCGCAAGGGCCCGACTGAAAAGTAAAGTGCGGCGGCGGCGCGGGGCGGTGCGGGGCGCCGGCGGGAGGCCCGCGGGGCGCGGGCGAGGGGCGCGGGCGGCGGGCGCCCCGGGCCGGGGACGCGCGGCGGGCGGCCCCACCCCCACCCCGCGGGGGCGGCGGGCGCGGGGGCGGCGGGCCGGGCGCGCGGTGACAGCTCCGGGCCGGCGGCGCGGCTGGCGCCCGGCCTGGCTCGCTCGCACTCAACTTACTTCTTTCTGGCTCTCTGGAAAGGGGAAGCGCCATCTTTGCGAGGCCGGCCCCGAGGTCTTTTGTCTGCGGCTGCGGGGCTCGGGGCCGGCGCTCCGGGCTCCTCGGGGGGCGCTGGCGGCGGCTGCGGCTGCTCCGCGCTCTTGTCCTCCTCCGACGACATCCTAGTCACCAGGAAAGACACATGGATCCCGGTCCTCCTCCTGGGGGGCTCCTCCCGCCGCCGCCGCCGCGGCCGCCGCCGCCGCCGCCGCTGCTCAGGTCGCTGCTCCGCGGCTCAGCCTCTCGCATTGCCCGCGGCCCCGGGAGCAGCAGCAGGTACCGGGAGGCGGCAGCTCGGGCGGGCAGGACACGCACGCACACACCACGGCGGGCGCGCGCTGCTCGGCGCGCAGGGGCCGGGCGGGGGGCGGCGGGCGGGGCGGCGGCGGGCGGAGGGCGGGGCCGGCGGGCGGGGCGGGGCGGCGGCGGGCGGCGGGGGGCGCGGGGCGGGGCGGGCGCGCGCTCGGAGGCCGGGGCGCCGGCCGGGGTCTCCGCCGCGCCCCTCCCCCAGGCCGCCCGCGGCGGGCGGAGCCGGGGACTGCGGCGCGGGGGGCGCGCGGGCGCGCGCGGGCCGGGGGGCGGGGGCCGCGGCCCCGCGGCCGCCCCTCCCCCGCGCCGGCCGGCGGGCGGCGGCGGCGAAGTTTTGACAGCTGCTCCAGGTGTGGCCGCGCGCGCCGGCCCCTCGCGCCCGCCCCCGGCGGGGACGAAGTTTTGCGGGCGCGCGTGCGGCGCACACGGACACACACTCGCGGCCCGGGGCGCCGCGCACCTGGGCGCCGGCCACACACGGCCGCCGCGACGCCCCCGCCCCCTCCCCAGGCCGGCCCCGCCGCCCCCCGCGCCCGCCGCTGCCACTCACGGGGCTCGCTCCGCGCATGCGCGCCCGCGGACGCGCCGCCGCTGACCTCACCGCCCCTCCCCCGCCCGCTCCCCCCGCGCTGACGCGGCCGCCCCGCCGCGCCCCGGCCCCGGCCCCGGCCCCGGGCGGCGCCAAGCTGCGGAGCGCCGAGTCCGGGATCGGGCCCGGGGGCGCGCGGGGCGCCGCCGGCCGCGTCCTCCGTGCCCACGCGCCCGGCCTCCCGGGAGGCCGCCGCCCGGCGCGCGCGCGCGTGTGAGCGCGCGTGTCTGTGCGGGCGTGTGTGTGTGTGTGTGTGTGCGCGTCTGCGCGTGTACGTGCGGAGCGGGGCACACTTCACCGGCTCACGTTCAGCCTTCTTCCGTTTTCACGCGTGTGTATGGAGAAGAAACGGGGCGCTACTTCGTTATAACCGCATTCCCCTGACGGTTTCGTTATCATAACGTCGATCTAAAAGCATCCAGAAAGGCCTAATAAAGCTGTCAGACAGAAAGAACGGTGACATTTTGAGGACTGAAACGCTGAAAGATACACTAAACCAATAGAACCCCAACCACTTGATCTCCACGTTCACCCTGGAATTCGAAAACGGGGGCTCGAATTAGAAATCTGAAATACGCACTTTCTCAGGGAGGACAGCGACACGTGTGGAATTCGGGGTTCCTCACTCTAATAAGGTAGGTGCCTCTTGAACAACGTGCTCGTCTGTGTTTTCCTTTCGCTATTGGTTAGTACGTGGGAGTGAAAACAGACTTGAACTGGGAGAAAATAAAACCAACCTACCGACCGTTTGCAAATGACTGGGATAAGCTATCATCCAATAAACACATTCCCGGCTGGACACACGAGGCCCTTTCTGATTACGACTTCGCTCTTCACAGCGCAGTTTTAGTGCAGGGTAAAAATAATAGGCTGGTTTTTCCAGCTGTGTTGTCCACCCACCCCCTTCCTCCCGGTAGCCACAATGTAAACTTCGAATTGTGTTTCCAACTTGGGCGAAATAGACAGCTTGATCTCCAGAGTCTATTCTGACTAAAAGCATAGTTTTTTGAAATCGCTGAAATGAGTATAATGGATAGTCATTTGAATTCCTTCAGGGTTTAATCCCTGCTGGGTTTTTCAAGTTTCCTAAATTTACAGTCACGGGAATTCTGAGCTTGGGGAGAAGCTGGCTCGATAAATGCAAACTATAAATTAAAAGTGTCTGACTATTATACATTGAAACACAACATAAACATGACTAATGATAAATTTACGAAGTGGTATATTTAAAGTTTATTATTACTCACCCTTTCATTTCCACTTTTTCTACGTTATACTTTAAGGTACAGTTTCAAAAACTGGGTTATTGATCCAAATGTTTATCTGTGTTCAGTGCTGGAATTGGAACAGCTCTTTCCAGCTGTGAGTTTCATTTGCACAAAATTATATATCAAGATCATTCACTTCAGCATACTTCTTCAGCACTTGGGAGAATTTAAGCATCAGTATGTGCAAACTGCAAGTCACCCCTGCTGGAGAGAAGTTTTAAAAGGAGACAGCTCAGGCCTGAGAACAGAAAAGTGGGTGGAATGAATGGAAGAGTAAAACAGGTTTGCACAGTGATGCTTCTGGAAAAAGATGATGCAGGTGAGTAAGCCCAGCCTTAAATCTCCATTCCTTTTGCTACTGCGAGCAGACAGGCAGTTTGGATCTGTTTGAAAAGGTAAAGCAGGCTCACTGGCATGAAGTCTTCCTGGCAGAGAAAAGAAAATGTAACCCAGGATGCAGAGGAAGTATTCAAGAAATACTTGTTCAACATAAATAAAGGTTTCCAAAGGTTTTTCCATCGCCATCATCCAAATTACACATCTCTGAGACCACAATGGCAGCAAAACTCCAGGAGGCAAGGAGCTGATATTCCTCCAAATTACCAAATCAGAAAGGCAGGAGCGTCTGGAAAGACCAAAAAAAATCTACTTTCTAATAAGGACACGTGTTAAGCAGGCAGTTTTTCGATATGGTAGATATGCACGAAAGTGTTAACAGAAATTATCTCTGAATAGTTGGATTACAAGGGACTTTCACTTTCTATATTACGTTTCTCTATAATAGTATAGCCTTTCAGAGCACATGCAGTATAATCAGAAATATATATTAAATATTTAACATGTGTGGGTGAGGGTTGTCTTCCGCAACAAAGAAAAAGCAACCTGTCACGAAATCGTCAGCAAATGAGAGTCTTACAGTCTAGCAAACAAGTGACAGTGAATAAAAATTCTCAATAAAGTACCCATTCTGACCAATGGGAAGGACTATAAATGGCATTGCCACGGTCTTCATTTAGCGTGTCCTTATTGTTTTTAGGGACCGTAAAAATGTTTATCAGGCTCTCCCAGAGTCGCTGCTAATTGCTCTCCCTCTCTGGTTTCCCATAGGCTCCAATTCTTCAAGGATTTTAAGAAAGCCCAGTTCCACAGCTGTGGAAGAGCCACCGAACACTTAAGTTACAGATCTTACAACTTTTGTGTTCACATTTTTTTGTTATCAAAGTTACTGCAACTTTAAAAAGTTGCAGTAATGGCTGTCATTTTATCTCCTTTATTTTTCAGTAGAAAAAAATATTTTCAAGGAATTTCAATCACTTAAAATTCGTTGTCAGTGGTGCATTTTTAGCTTTTAAAATGTATATTGCTTTACATAAGTTATTTCAGTAATGCATCCCATGACCTGTGACAGACATGACAGAACAAAGGGTGAGAGTGAGAAAGAAATAGGACAATCACCTTGAAAAATGATTCGTGTATGAGACTCTGAGGCGTAAGTAAGTCGATCCACAGCACACTTCATATGCAGGAGAGTCTTGCTCGATTTGCACACCGATGGTCACAGCAGCACTGTTCATGGTGGCCAGGACGTGGGAGCAACCGAAGTGTCCTACGACAAGTGATTGGCTAAAGGAGCTGGGGCACATATATACAATGGAATATGACTCAGCCACGAGAAGACATGAAATTCTGCCATTTGTGACAACATGGATGGACCTCGAGACAATTATGCTAAGCGACATAAGCCAGACAGAAAATGTTGAAAACCACGTGATACCACATTATGTGGGACATAGACCTAAAAGCAACAAAGGAACAGGACAAACGAACAGAGACTCATGGACATGGACAATGGACTAGTGGTTACCAGAAGGGAGGGGAAAAGGAGGCAGGGGAAAATAAAAAACTAAAATGTTAAAAAATAATAATAATATATAGTATGAAAAAAAAAATAATTTAAAAAAATTGTTTTAAAAAAAGACTCTTGCCCTACAGGGGTCTACACCGTAAGCCTGGCACCTCTAACAGGGTAAACACAGAAGGGGCAAGCAGGCAACTGAAAAGTAAACACGGGGAAAGGCACAAACAGAAAGAGTAAATATTTACATCCATTGTGTTAAAAGAAATGTGTTTGGGAGTCTGGGGAGAAGGGCGGGGTGGGGGTGTCAGCAGAAGGGTGTCTGTCTGTTTAGAAGAGGGTGGCGCAGAAAACATTCCGCCAGCAAGTGTGAGACACTCCTAAGAATAGTCTTTGTGTGTGTGTGTGTATGTGTCTCACACACACATACACACACACACTTTCTGAGGTTCCCCTCCTGTGCGAGATTCCTGGGGTTGCCACACCAAACCCCCACGAACTGGGGGCTCTGACGGACAGAAATGTGTGCTCTCACGGCTCTGGTAGCTGCAAGTCCAAAGTCGCGGAGCCGGCAGGCTTGGTCCTTGCGGTGGGCCCTGAGGGAGGGTATGTTCCGGGCCCCTCTCGGCTGCCGGCGTTGCCCCAAGCCTTGGCGCCCGAGGCTTGTGGGTGCACGGCTCCCATCTCTGCCCGTGTCACCGCATGACTGTCTTCCCTCAGCCTCTATGTGTCCTTGCACGGAGTTCTCTCTGTGTGTGTCTTCTTGCAAGGACACCCGTCATGTGGGATTCAGGACCCACCCTACTCCAGTGTGACCCTGTCTGAATAACATCTGCCGTGATCCTATTTCCCAATGAGGTCACAGTCTGAGGTCCCAGGAAGAATGCTGAATGTTGGGGGGTCAAAATTCAAGCCAATATACTAATAGTTACCAGAAGGATGGGGGGAGGGGGATTAAATCATTTCTACAATTTAAAAAATTAATTAAAAAATAAATTTTAAAAAGTCAACCCAATCTAAGTACCAGCCAGCCTATACTGATGCCTGCCCATCTTAGCAGACCAAATTGTGTATTGTTTAAGATTTCCATAAAATGGTTTAACTGCATGCAAACTCTTCTTGGCACAAAAATGTGCATTTACCTATTGCACTGTGCAACGTGCAATCACGTACTGATTTTACATACAATCAATCTGAAGGATAAATAAAATCAAAGTGAATTTGACAGTGACCACGTCCATGTAGTAAAAGCTGAAATAGAAATTCAGTAGTTCCTTGGTTGGTTTGATCTTCGTGACGGTAGGTCAACATTTTTCAGTTAAAAATGTACTACGTGGGGCCTGATTTATGGAACTGACGGTCTTCAAGGGTCAAAGACAAAGATCAAACGGTCACTCTCCCCTGTGCTGTGGAGTCAAGCAGGTGAGAATTTCACCGCAGAAATGATATATTCTTACAATAAGAATGGGCCCCAGAATCCAATCGATCACCCTTCAGGCTGAAATCCGAAGTTCCTGGCGTGGCTCTCTGGGTGCTGGAGAGCCCCTGCCACCCTCCGGTCACCCATCCGTCCCCCTCCCTTCCTCATCTTGACCTTGTCTTCAGAACTACTTCTGGTGGACAACACAACTTGACCAAGCTGTGCCAACCGCTCTTCGCTTCTCTCTGGGCCAGTTCCTACTTCTTTTTTTTTTTAATTCCTTCAGCTCTCATTTTAGACTTCACTTCCATCCCATACCACCCCTCTTCCCGTGACAGTGCTTGTCTGTCCCCCTAGAAGCTCCTATAGCACCCGCGCTCTGCCTCAGCACGGCACTCCTGGCCTGTAAGGTCTGCCCGATGAGCTGTCCGCACCCCACCTGAGGGCCCGCACCCCACCCTAAGCCCAGGGGAGACAGCCACAGCGCTGCCTCATTCACCTTCTATCCCTGTTATTCAGCAGCTCAATAAATAGCTGTGGAATAAGTGAAATAAATAAGAAAATGTATGTTAAGTGTAAGAGCTAAGATGACTCTTTTACAGAAGCATGCGTTTTTTTTTTTTTTTAAAAAAAGAATTCTTTGCAAACGATGTCTACACGCACGCTTTACTACTCTGCTACATTTGATGTTGGTCATTACAGTTTCCGTTTCATAAAGAAACAGGCAGGCTGTCTTTTCTACCTATAACCAAGTGACACTCAGTGTCACTTTCGGAAGCCTGGGCATGGAGGGTCACACCTGCTTCTCACAGAGCCTCAAAAATCAAGAGGTCAAAAAAGTAGCTGTCCACAGCCGAGATAACGGTGAAGGGAAAACGATTACAGAGTAGCACATGCACTATGTATCTACAGCAAACTCTGTGAAACTGTCAATCCGCCACTCCACACGTGTGTGAAGTAACAATGTTCACCTAAATGTAAACAAGGATGATCCCCCGGGCTGGGATGCCAACGACATTTACTTCCCTTGTATTTTTCTTTTTAACTTTTATAATGAATAGCTATCATTTTTACGAAAGCAATCATGTTATTTTAAAAAAAAGTTTTTCTCTAAAATGATATACTCTCTAGCCTTAATTATATTTAATTTGCACTGTGACTTTTTTCCTTTTTTTTTTTCTCACTACCATCTTGTCTTGAAAATATTAAAATGATGCCCACCATACATGACAATGCCTGACTTGCATTGTCGGGCTCAGTGTGCTGTTTTATTCTTAGGGACATCTGCCATCAAACAAAGCAAAAAGAGTCTTTCCAAGTGAAAAATGAATGGTGCTGCTCTCTTTCCCCTGCTCTTAATAGATATGTTCATCACCCCCAACCGGTGCTCTGCCTGGCACCCATGGGAAGCTGTCGTCATCTGGGACAAATCTCTCACTAGTCTCTGTGTGCCTGTCATCTGTAGCCCCCATTACACTGAACATAGTGGGTGCTCGATAGATACGTGTTGAACTTAGAAGCAACAATCATCACTCCAACACACTTCGTATGAGGACAGGAGACAGCAGGGAGAGGGGGGACAAAAGGAACTTACATTCCAAGGGTCGTGGGTGACGTTCAGGGCCAGCTCCACAGCTTGGCTTTGCTGCCGCCCTGACCACTGGGAGGCTGGGCCCTTTCACTCCTGTGTCCAGTTCTATTTGTCTGCAGGCCACCAGCATCTTTCCCTCCTTTGTCCTGACCTGCCTCTGCCAGCTCAGTGACGTCACTGTCATCAGAGGAGTTGTCTGAGGCAACGCCGCCTCACGTACCTGCAACCTGAAAGACAAACAGGTCCAGGGACTCCTAAGGAATCTGATGAGCAGCACAGACGGATAAGGTGGCCAAAGAGGCAAAGGCCAATAGGCCACCAGCACGCTGGCGGGACAGTGCTGAGCCACAGAGTAAACCACACAATGCTGATTCCCTCTGAAACAGAGGGCAACAACACCGGAGCCACCGCTTCATCAGGCATGGGCAGCGGGTCGGTGCTGTCACCTGATTCACTGTCCCGTCACTGTCTCCGCAGTTTAAATGAAACTCTAGGGCCTGGCACCCGTGTGTCCCTCATCTACAGCACGGCCAGGCCTGGCTTCTGCCTGCCGGCAGCTGCCCCGCAGCCACTTCCAGCCACCCTTCTGTGACCTCATTCCTCCCCCGGGTTCCAGGTGCCTCTGGCTTCATCGAGATCAGATCTGCTGTAGCTACTGAGAGCTTCAGGGGCCGCGAAAGGCCGGCTCCTCTGCGAAGAGTTTGCGGGCTGGTTTCAGGCCTGAGCCCTCAGCGGGCCAACCCTGAGGCGGAGCCTCGAGTGCCTACTTCTCCAGGTGACGGAGACCCCTTGGTCGGCGTCAGGGCACCCGGCTGCCGTTTCTGGGGCGTCTCTGCAGCCCGGTGGGCGCCCCGCCCACCCCCCCACCCCCGTGTCTCCACAGCCATGGACAGCGGAGTCTCTTCGGCGCAGGGGCTGCCGCAGCGGCTGTGGCCCGGCGCGGACGGCCAGGGCGGAGCCAGAGAGCAGCAGCTGCTCGGCGGCCTGGCAGCGGCCCAAACCCTGGCCAGGGTCGTCCGGCCCTGCTACGGCCCCTACGGGCGCCAGAAGCTCCTGGTGACCGCCAGAGGCGACACAGTGCTCACGGGGTATGCCGCGGCCATCCTCGGCGCCCTGGAGCTGGAGCACCCCGCCGCCCGGCTCCTGCGCGACGCGGCGCTGGGCCAGGCGGAGCACAGCGGCGACGGCGTGGCCTTCGTGGTGCTGCTGGCCGAGGCGCTGCTGGCGCAGGCCGAGCGCTTGCTGCTGGCCGGCCTGCCCCGCGCGCAGCTGCGGGAGGCCTACGCCACGGCCGCCGCGCAGACGCTGGCCCTGCTGCCCGCGCTGGCGTTCCGCGCGCTGGGGCCCTTGGAGGACCCGTTCTGGGTCCTGCGCTCGGTGATAAACACCCACACGCTGTCCCAGGCGGACCACCTGACCAGGCTGGTGGCCCACGCGTGCTGGCAGGCCAAGGAGCCGGACGGCAGCTTCCGCCCCGAGCGCGTGGGCGTGTGCGCGCTGCGCGGGGGCCACGCGCACGACTCGTGCCTGCTGCCCGGGCTGGTCCTAGCCGCCAAGCCCTGCGGCCAACTGACCGTGGTGGTAAGCGGCGCCAGGGTGGCTCTCTTTGCCTGCACTTTCGGTCTCGCCAACCTCAAGGCTCCGGCGACCGCCCGTCTGTCCAGCGCGCTTGACCTCGCCTCGTTCAGGAAGGGCAGCGAGCAACTGATCCAGAAGCAAGTGGCCCAGCTGGCGGCGGCGGGCGTCAACGTGGCGGTGGTCTTCGGCGAGGTGGAGGAGCGCGCCCTGGCGCACGCCGACCACTACGGCGTCATGGTGATCCAGGTGACGTCCCGGCGCGAGCTGGTCTACCTGAGCGAGGTGCTGGACACGCCTCTGATGCCTTATCTGGTCCCACCCCTGGAACTGGGGAAGTGCCAGAGTGTCTACACGCAGGAGCTGGGCCAGGGGCTGGCCGTGGTGTTCGAATGGGAGAGTCCAGGCACCCCGGCCCTCACCTTGGTCGTCAGGGGGGCCACGCCCGAGGGGCTGCGGGGCACGGTGCAGGCCGCCTACCACGGCATCGATGCCTACTGCCAGTTGTGTCAGGACCCCAGACTGCTGCCCGGAGCTGGTGCCACGGAGATGGCTCTGGCCAAAAATCTGGCAGATAAAGGAGCCAAATTGCAGGGGCCTGACGGGCCTGCACTGCTGGCATTTGCTCATGCCCTGCGGTCAGTTCCTGCGACGCTGGCGGAGAATGCGGGCTTACCTGTCTCCAAGGTGATGGCAGAGATGAGCGCGGCGCACCAAGCCGGCAACTTCCTCATAGGAGTGGGAGCCGAGGGGATCATCAACGTGGACCAGGAAGGGGTGTGGGACACCCTGATAGCCAAAGCCCAAGGCATTCGAGCCGTAGCTGACGTGGCACTACAGCTCGTGACTATAGATGAAATTGTGGTGGCCAAGGGAAGTCCCGCACCGCAGCCAGACTTGAATCCGAATCCTAAGAAGGCAAAGAAACGCCTGCCTTCTGTGGGGGGAAATAAGTCCTTAAGCAAATAAGGAACGACATCTTCAATAAAACAGGGGTTGCCAAGGAGGGCACGGTCACCCCAAAAAATGAATGCTTGCGTTATTTATTCCCTCCGTGTCCGGTACAGTTAGTCCATTTCTTTAGTTAAAAACAACATGAAAGACCATAAAATAAAAGCCCTTTTCGTTCATTTACTTCCTTTCAGGTTCTTGGCTTTTTTCACTTCCTGTTTCTCTCCATCAGATTCTGCTCCTTTCTTCCATGGAGAGCACGATTTGATTCTATCAAAGATTTTAAAATCGATTGCCCGGGCTTTGCGGTGCAAAAAAAAAAAAAAGTGCAGGAATCTCTTCCCGATCTGGGTTTTCCTGCGTGACATTCGAATACGTGTGACCTTCTGTCCTGGTGTTCCTTTAGCAATGTGAGGACATCAGTTCCAGTTTACAGGAGTGGCTGCTCATTTTCGTGATTATCTGGAAAAAGAAATATTATTTAAAGAGAAGAAGGAAGAGGAAGAGGAGGAGGAAGGAGGAAGAAGGAAAAAGGAAGAAGGAAGAGGAAGGAGAAGAACGGACGCAAATCAGCTGTCAGGGAGGCAGAAATATAATTTTCTTTTTACAAAAAAAAAGCATCTTTGGAAAGAGATGAAGTACAAATTAGTAGTTACAAAACAGTCACGAGGATTTAGAGTCTAGCACAGGGTATTAAAAAAAAAAAAAGCATCCTTGGCATAGATAACGAACCACAAGCACCCACATTAGAAGTGCGCTGAGGTGCTGTGCAGGGGCGGAGGGCTGGGGGGCACCCAGCACCAGGCTACCGGGCGGGGGCCTCGGTTGTGACTGGATACCCCTAGGCAGTAAAGAGGGAGCCTGGGCAGAGCTGGGAGCAGAGCGACACATGCCACCCAAGCCTTTTCCATGTTAACCATCCAAGTTATTCTGTCTCTGGGCAGAAAGCAGAACGTAGGGGCAGAATCTAGGAGATGGGAAGCGACAGTCTCTTAGAATCTCAAACGCTTTACACATCTGGGGAGAACCGGACTCAGGAAACCAAGGTCTTATAGAGGCGTATCAGCTGCAATGAGGCGAAACAAATCTGCGAAGCCTCTGGAAACTCGGAAGACGTCCTGAAGGCCGATGGCGAACAGAGAATGGCAAATGGAGATGTGCCGAACTCTGGTCATTACTACTATTTTAAGATACATAAAGCACGCTTGATGTCTGTCCTCGTTTTGTCTTCATCGTTATGTTTGAGTGGCTATAACTAAGTGCTTTTCTATTTCTCGCTGCCCTTAGTTCTCATGGGGTCTCAAATTCTGTAACAGTGATAACGATAGAAATAGTCAACTTTTTAAAGCAGTCAAAAGAACTTTTATCTAAATTTCATTTAATCATCAAAACAAACTTCTGAGAACGAAGCTGGACTCTCTCTCTGCTATAGGAGACACAGTGAGCTTCAGAAAAAATTAATTGCCCGAAGTTACATAATAAACAGAAAAGGGGAGTCCATTGTCTTATTTGTTTTATGGCCCAATCATAAATTCCTCTATTGTGACGTTTTTAGAAACATAACCCTTGTGATTATGAAGAAAGTATGTCAGAACTGCCCTTTGAAAATTTATAGTGTTTTTTTAAAAAATAAAACTTGTTTATTTCATAAAAAAATAATAAAGATGGCTCATGCCCACAAAGAGCATTTTTAGTTATAGATCTAAAATATACCTAGGCCAAACAATGCAAGAGTGTATTTTAAATGCCCTAAGTTTGATACACGAGATTTTTTGTCATATTGCAACATTTCATTACCATCTCTTTTTCCCATACACAGACATACAAAATTCTATATATGTAAACATGAGCTAAAATGATCAAGGACAGCTTTATAAGGGACAAAGAAAGAAATGGCAGACACAAATTTAACTGAGAGCTTTAAAGGTAAAAACACCTGACCCAAACCTGACACTTGCAGTCACGGAGAAGTCGGGCGTCTTATGGGATGTGCTGAGGTCCCAGAGCCTCTGCCACTCAGTCCCCCTGATCGTCCTGAGTCCCACCTGTCCTAAGACAGGCTGGTCAGCTCTTCGACTGTGTGACGTTTGAACACATCCCCTCGAGTGAGCCACAGCTGGCCTCGTCAGCGGCTCCAGAAGAGAAGGCAGCAGCAGCTACGGCGACCACCGCGGGCAGCCAGCACACAGGGCCTGAGGGAAGGACCGGAAGGGAGAGCTCCCCGTGAGCCGAAAGCGCCTGGGCTCTGCGCCCCTTGGGCGCCAGTCGAGGGCACCCCTCTCCTGCCATCTAAGCTGGCTGTGGAGTGACCCGCGAACGGGCTGCATCCTCGCCTTCAGGAACCCGTTCCAAAGGCAGAATCTCAGCCCCTCCCCCGCCCTGCCCATCCCACTGTCATAACCGCAGTGCAACCAGGTCCTCAGGAGACTGGGGTGCGTATTAAAGTTCGAGAATCGCCGATCTAAGCAATTCCCATGAATTCTACCTCGATTTTGCTTAAAAATCAACTATCGTCTTTGAGCGCTTTAAGCTTCTAAGTGTCAAATGTATGACAGATATCAAGTTGCTGCTTCTCTCCCACTGACGATAGAGAACTCGAACAGAATTCAGCCCCGATGTTACTGGGTCCAGATCCTGCTTCCGAGGTGACAGGACCAACGCCTCCCAGTTCGCAGCTTGCCACAAATTTCCCTTCGGAAGCAGCTGGCTTTCAGACACGACAGTTCCCACAGCCCGCTCTGCATGAAGCCCGCGGCTCGGGGACGCGTCTGTTCGTCCATCGCAAACCCCTTCCAGCTCAGCGACATTGTTTTGCTGGTCTGAGTCGATCTGCCAAGCAGAGAGCAAAGAAACAAGATCCGGAGAACACAGAGGAGGAATCCGAGAACACCTGAGTCCCGGGGATGAAGCGGGTGGGTGCCTGGCGCGGGGGCGGGGGCCGGGGCCGAGTCTTGAGAACTGTTCCATCCATCTGGGCACTAGGGGGCAAGGCCCCAGCGCTGGGACCCGCTGAAGGAAAAGAAGGCGCTGATCCCAAGGGAGAGGCCGACTGAAGAGCTGTCCGAGGTTTGTTCAGTCTTTTCCCGATGGACCTCTTCCCAGGATCCCTTTCTGCAGGGAACCCCTTGTGGCGGATTGACTTCCCAGGCCTCCAAGCCTGAGGCCCCATTGGTGCACAGACCAATGGCTGCTGAAAGCTAAGATTCAAGAGAGAGAACTCCAATATGGGGACATCTGAACGGGAGGAAAAGAGAACACTGAGGCTCAGAGACGCAACAATTTCATTTGCAAATAAGGAGCTTTAAGACCTTAAAGCACAAGGAGCTTTAAGACCTGCTCGTCCCCGGTCAGCTGGACAGACCTAAGATGCCAGCTGTTGACGAGGCTTCACCATGAATGTGAGGGGTGTGGCACTGAGTGTTAACTCAGGGGCCACTCCCTGCTGTCATTTGTTGAAAATTCCCCTGTACTCAGTCACCTTGCCCCGGGTTCCTACCCCAGGGGAGCCGGCCCTGGGGTGCTGAAATGCCAAGACCAGCAGGAGACGCGGAGGCCCTGGACTCGGGACCCCACAGGCGGCTGCGCTGACTCCTCCTCCACCCCTAGCCCCCCACCCACGTGAAAGATCCCCCTCCTCATGGGAGGGAGGGGAGGCAGTGGAGTGGGGGGCTGAGATGGCCTGTGAGGGGGTCCTGCTCACCACCCAGTGGGTTCTGAGGGAAAGATGACTCCCCGGGAAAGTGTGGGGGGTGCACAGAGGAGGCTCTGCTTCCTGTCTGGACCCCTGGAGCTTGAGAGGGAGGAAGAAACGGCCACAGGAACCTCCTGCGGTGCCTGAGGCCGGGCCTGGGGAGACTGCCCCGTGTCCCTGTGCCCTGCGGAGGATGTCAGAGAAGTAACTGGGTGGAGGGCTGAACTCATCAAGGAAAACCTGGAAGGCGCTGATTTAGAATGAACTAGATTTAGCAGTCTACTCCAGGCGGAAAGGGAGCAGGGAAAAGAACACGGAGGGCGTTCAGTTACAGGAAGACATCACGTGGTTCCCGCACACTGGGTTCAGGGCTTGAACACTCTACGAATGTGCAGACTGAACAGGTAATTCGGACACTGTCCCCACCAGAGCTGGACACTGGCCACTGCCGAGCTCAGACAGACCAAATGCTCGTTAGCAAAACAGTGTGGCGCACGTGTGGGATGCAGTTTATTCTTTATTCATGTTAAAACACAATCCCCAGTTTTCGTCTAAGTCACTGACTGCTTCAGAAAAGAAAGGTGCGTCCCGGGGAGCTTGGGGAAGACGCCCTTCTAAAGGTCTGAACTCACCATGCGTAGGGTTTCACACCCACACCGGCATTCGTCTCTCTAAGAACCTTAACACCTGTGTGTTCTGCCACCTGCCCTGCTGGTTCCAGAACCCCAGCACTGCAGAGGCCTCCGGGGCTTACCTGGGAAAGTCCTGTGGGGTGAACACCTGGCTGCTTACCTGGGCTTACCCTTGTGGAAGGCGCCCAAGCTCTGGACCAGCATTTTCCTCCAGAAAACACCAGATCTGTCAGCCAATGGCAGCCTCCCCTGTGCAGATGCAAAACATCACATGCTCCACATTTCATCCCAACCTTCATTTTGATCGAAAACCTATTTTACTTTTATGAATGTAATTTGTCTACAAAAGACATAATAACCCATTGCAATATCATTTCACGCAAAAGAGTTTCCAAAACTACTTGCAATGTTTTTCCACATTGGATTTTAATTTGATAAGCATCAACACATGCCTTGATTCCTGAAACTAGACAGACAACATTTCGAACTATACCCAGAGGTGAATGAAATTTAGAATCTTTTTAAAACAGAGACACAATCAACATATGACATTGTATTTTTTTAGGTGTGCAATATACTGATTTGATGTATGTATATATTGATCACCACAATAAGTTTAGATGACATCCATCACCTCACAGTTATAAATATTTTTGCTCATGATGAGAACTTTTAAGGTCTGCTCTCCTAGCAAACTTCAAATACACAATATTCTATTGCCAGCTACAGTTTCCATGGCATACATGAAATGCCCAGGACTTATAACAAAGTCTGAGCTTTTGATTGCTTTCACCCATTTCACCCACTCTCTCCACCCCAAACCACTCCCATCTCTGCCTTTCAACCACGAATCTATTCTCTGCATCTATGAGTTTGCTTTTTTTTTTTTTAGATTCCATATATAAGTGGATCATACAGTATTTGTGTTTCTCTGACTTATTTCCTATAGTGATAATGCCCTCAAGTTTCGTTCATGTGGTTGCAAATGGCAGGATTCCCTTCTTTTTATGGCTGGATGATATTCCATTGTGTGAATATATACTGCCCCTTCTCTATCCATTCATTTGCCCGTGGGCATTTGGGCTATTTCCACATCTCTGCTGTTGTAAATAATACACGGTAGGGGTGCAGATATTTTTTTGAGAGAGTGATCTAGTGTTCTTCTAACACCAAGAAGTGGAATAGTTTGCTCAGATGGTAGTTGCATTTTTAACTTTCTGAGGAGCTTCCATACTGTTTTCCACAAACACTGTCCGTGGCTGCGCTAGTGTCCAACCCCGCCCATGGGGTTCCCTTTTCTCCGCGTCCTCTTACCACTCCTTCAGTCTGGTCTTGTCGCGAACAGGCACCCCACCAGGTGAGGTGAGCCTCTCTTTGTGGTTTTCGTTTGCATCTCCCCGATGATTAGTGAGGCATTTTCATGTACCTGTTGGCCATGCATGTCTTTGGAAAAGCGTCTGTTCAGTTCCTCTGCCCATTTTTTAATTGAATTGTTTGGAATTTTTTGCTAGTGGGTTATATTAGTTCTTTCTTGAAATTGAAAGCCTTTATTCAGACTTCAGCGTCACACCACAAAGGTACAATTCACAGAGACCGATTTGCTAAAGCGACAGTCAGAAATTAAGATTTCCTATTTCTGGGTACATTTTTATTTTTCCCTCTGCTATGATAGGAACATGCAGTAGAAAATGAGAAAATTGTTGATGATTTAAAATGTAGAAATATGAATGCAACATTCAGAGGAAATATTCCTACTTGCCTTTTTGTTACATTTTACTTCATTTTCTATTATGTTACAACTTCATTAGGTATGATTGCTTCTCTCCATCCTTCTGCCTTTTATTTTCTGTTATATTTCTCATTGGGTTCTTCCAAACCCCTAATCATGTATTTCTCACCCATTTCTTAATTTCTCTGCCCATGGTTTCTATTTTTCCATCTGTCTCTATGGGTTCTCATTACGAGTAATTAATAATCTTTGCCTTTTATTTCATCTATGGCTTCTTCAATTGCCTGCTCAACTTTATTCTTTTCCACCTTGGATAAGTTTACTGTTCCTGGCAGTTTCGGGAAAATAATTCCCTGTTTCCTCCCCCAAATCTGGATTTCCTTTTCATAAATTAAATTTCCCTTCTTTTGTTTTTTTTTTCACTCTACCAATCTCTTCAGCTTTTTACTTTCATAAAGTGTTTCCTCTTCTTTTATCTCCTGAACTCTTGTACACTTATTTTGGACTGAGTCGAATGACAGGCTTCTAGAAGTGCTGGCAGTGAACACTTGCCCCTCGTTCTGCATAAATAGTGGAGAGTCCTGGAAGCGAGTGTAGCTGTACTTCTAACCATCGTGTGGGTCTGTGGGTTTCATTCTATTTGAACACTCAGTAAGTGCCTCGCCCGCGTTAAGTCCTGCCCCGTACCAGAATTCAGCTGGGGCAACAGGCAAGGAACCTCCAATGAGGCAAACTAGATGTTTTGAGATGTCAGAAATTAGATGGAAGGTCGCTGGGGAAGGCAAGGATCTCATGCTTCTATTAGGGACAGCAACTGACAAGTGACCCGTGGTACCGGCACAGGCGGAGCAGCTGAATGAACGAACGAACGAACGAACGAAGGAATGCATGACGCCACTTAGAAACCTCATGGAATGGTGTGGCACAGTGCAAGGCCCCAGGCAGACCTCACTAGGCACCTATCTCTGGAACCCCCACCAAGCCCCTGGGCAGGGGATTAGGCCCCCAGCACTCAGGTCAGCCCAGCCCCAGCCCCCCAGACCCAGGACCTTCCACCCCTGAGCTCCCTTCCCCCGGGCAGGTCCCTTTGCTTCCTCACTGTGCTGTCCTCCCTCATAGATCTTCCCTCCTTTAAGCCTCTCCCAGGACGCCCTTGTCTTGGTGGCTGTTTCACAGAGGGCCTGAGGGGACATGGGAGGCTAAGCCATGAATGTAACATCACTCTAAAACAGGGCGTCTCTCTCAAGCTAGATCAGTCCTACCAGGGGTGACTTCCCTCTTCTGAAAGTCACTCAAGGAAAGATGACTTTCATTTTATAACTGACGACCACACCCTGCCTCCCGCCCAAGGGCCACGCCCTCCTCCACTCCCTAAAGGTGGGGTGAGGGCCACACCTGGGCTGCACTCAGACACCTTCCGCACCCACTTCCCCTAACAAGAGCGCGCACGCGCACTCACACTCCTGTTGCTCTTTCTCAGCTGCTATTATTCACTTCTAGGAGCCAAGTAAACGTATCCTTTGAACGTACCCTTCCCTTCTCTCAATAAGGCATTATTACTACGTTCACAATAGAAATAAAATGCCTTGCACAAGAATAGCATTTGAGTTACTTTCCTGAGCCCTTAGTAGAGCCATTACCTCATCTGATCCACATAACAACCCTGGAGTGTAGACGAGGCCAGAGGCCAGTGTTATCAGCCCCGCTTGCCTGAGGAAGGAACGAGGCTGGCCCATCCCCTGCAGGGGCCATTTCCCAGTCGGCCCAGTGGAGGCCTGAGCGCTCGGCCCTCCAAGCCCCCTCCACTTCTAAAACGGCACGACTTCCGTGATTCATCTGAAATCCTAAAGCTGTCACTCAGTGGTAGCTGAGGGACCTGAGATGGACGCCCTTTGGTGCCAGGCTGATTCTCCCACCCCGTGTTCTCTGTGCTGCCAACAGCACGGTAACCCTTGCCAGCTGTCCCTTGCCATGCTCTGTGCTAACTACGTAAGGGGCACTGTTGGGTACCCACTGAGCATCCATCCCCACCCCGTCCGGAAGCACTCAGACTCTGGTTCCCCACACACTTATCAGAAGCCAACCCCACGCCTGCTCCGAGGAGATGTTCTGGTTGTTTTAACCAGATCAGCACAGTCCATCCTCCCGGCCACAGTCGCTGCTGGAGCGGTCCCCTAGGCCCACACGGTCCGACCAGGGTGACCAGGAGGGTCCTGGCCTGGAACGCAGGACCAGACGGGCACTCCCACTGCACATAAATTAGGAAGCTCTGGATTTACTGCTCCCGGCAGCCTCTCCGTGGCCCCGCGTGGAAGCCACAGGGTTCTAGTTTTGGCGGACAGTTGTCCAGACCCTGAAACCATGAACGAACAGCACAGGTGAAGGCAGACGAGGCCCTCGAGACCCAGACAGTTACCGGCCTCCGCCTGCTGGGGCGGCTCAGACTAGATTTCAGTTTGCCGGCAACGGACCTGGGCCCTCCCGGCCTCAGCAGGTAGAGAGGACGCATCCTTGTTCGAAGACGCCTGGACAAGAAGAGGCTGTTCCAGCTGCTGAACAGAAGCCCCAGGAGACTGTGACAGGGAGGAAGGGGAACGAGAAGGGGCTTCCTTCTGTTCTGCTGCACTGCCCAAGGTGGAGCCTACGCCAGAGGCCCAGCTGGGCATGATGGTAACACCCAACAGGAACTCTGTCCCTGCCCCCGCCCCAGCCTTCAGAAATCACCAGCTCGGTGACTGCCCTGGAGGAAGAAGCCACGCCCTGCCAAGTATCTGTCCACCTGGGGTCAGGGTGCGGGCAAAGCAGTGACAGCATGCTGGAAACTGCCAGAACGGAGAAGGGCAGAGGGTGGCCCGGGGCAACAAGCCTTCTTTCCTCACTCTCCTTGTCAAAGGAGAGCCAGAAATAAAGCTCACAAATCAAGGAAACCAAATACTCACAAAGAGAACGGCTATTTCCCCAACTCTCTCACTTATAGGTGTGTCTATTGGATGTTGACAGAACCAAACTTGAAGGACAGTTTGGTCAGCGAAGGCACCAGTCAGGGATTCGGCAAGGCCTTACTGACTCTGAGATACAGCTCTGAAGAAAGGCAGAAAGGCCCCTGGTCCAGGAGCTCAGTGTTAATGGTGCAGATGGGGGTGGGGGGACCGATGATAACAGTAAATAAACAAGACGATTTCAGACTGAGAGAGATACCAAGGTGATAAGACAGAAAATACTGTCTTGGTCTGCGGGAGGGGTCCTACTTTAGACAAGGGGTCAGAAGTGCCTCCCAGGGGAGGTGTGTGAGCTGAGCCACGTGAGAAGTCTGAAGGAAAGCTGATCCAGACAGGTCGCCACAGCAAACGCGAAAGCCCTGTGAGGAACTGCTTGGCAGAAAGACGGTCCGAGTGTCCAGAGAGGCCTCGGAAATCCTGGGGGGCAGGGCCTTGGGGGCCGTGGTGGGAACGCGGATATGCATCTGCTCTTCTGCACTCCTTTAGGGAGCAGGGATGGACTCTCCTGCCCAGGGACCTCTTCCGGAGAGGTTTAAGTTTGAGACCGCCCCCTTTAATGACCTTGAAAAAGCTTGAGTTTCCTCACGTGAATAATCTAGGGTTTTCGTTTCTTTTTCTGAAGCCCAAACTTGCGTGAATAGCTCCAAACCCTGGCCTTAGCAAAAGCGTTTACAAAACTAGCACAAATTTAAAAACACAGTTTAACTTGTTAGAAGAATAATACTGCATAAACTATCGATATGAGTAATTTCCCCAGGAAAAAAGGATTCTGTTGCTGGGATAATCAGCTTTGTCACTGCAGCCTCACTTGGTCGAGAACTCAATCTTGATCCTAGGTCCAGGTCGATGTGGGCATCCCAGGTCATTTTTCATTTCAAAAACCCTAAGTAATAACCATCTTAAAATGAGTATTTATCATGTTTATCCCTCCTCCCTCTCTGGTAATGCCGGGAGGTCCGTTCCCCTTGGCCGAATTCAGGGAAGCAGGGCAGGAAGGCCACGAAAGGAGGCGGGGAACTCAGGAGAGGGCTGAGAAAGGAAGCGCCAAGGACCTTGCAAACTGGACACCCGGGGCAAACCTGGGGAAGGCACTCGCTGCCTCTTATTTCAAGGAAGAAAGTATACGAAGTGGCGCAAAGAGGAAAGAGGCAGGAGACAAGCCTGTGGGCAGCGCTGGATACCCAGCCTCAGATTCAGGCAGAGCAGGGGAGGCGGGGTGCAGCCAGCTCGGGGACTCTGGCTCCCGAGCGGGGGAAGCAGAGCATGAAAAGAGACAGAGGGGAGACAGTAAGCACTGGGAACAGGGACGAAGAGTGTGACAGGAGCAAAGCCAAGTCTATGGCCATGCCACTCTGAACACGCCGGATCCTGACTGATCTCGGAAACTAAGCAGAGTCCGACCAGTTAGTACTTGGATGGGAGACCACCACCTAGGAAGACCTCGTGCTGTAGACGAGTTAAAAAAAAAAAAGAAAGAAAAAGAAAAAAAGGGAGCAAAACCAAGGCAGGCGCCTGCAGAACCCGCAGGAATCACCAGCCCTCGGAGAAGGCAGCCCGAGGTGGTCCCGAGAGGGACTGTGAGGGGCAAAGCGCCGGGCCAATGGGAAGCCGAGGCCGAGAAGAGCAGGCCAATGGGAGGCAGAGGCCGGGAGACCAATGGGAGGGAGAGTCGGCGGAGGCGAGCGGACCAATGGGAGGCCGAGGCGGAGAGAGCCGGTAGCCGCCGGCGCCCGGGCAGGGGACCCGGAAGGTGGTGGGGGCGGGGAGCCGGGCTGACAACCTGTCAAATCCACTTTGGGACGAACGAGGTCACGCGGCTCGGGGTCCAGAGCGCGCCCGCCCCGCCAGGCCCGGCGAGCGGCCCGCGGGCCCCGCGGCCGCTTCCTCTTCCTGCTGGCGCGGGGGCGGGCGGGCGGCCGGGGCACCTGCCCCCGGGGCCCGGCGTCGCTCCCCGCCAGCCAACGCGGCCCTCCGCAGCCAGCGCCGCCCCGCGCCGCTCCTCGGGAGGGCCGGGGACGCGTCCCCGCCACCCGCGTCTGCGGAAGCCGCCGCCGGCGCACTACTTGGCGCGGAAGGAGCCGCGGGCGGCGGAGGGATCCCCGTGGCCGCAGCCCGCTCTTCCGCCCCCGCGCGGCGGGCAGCCGGGCGCCCTCGGGGCGGCGGTCCGGGGGCGAGCGCCAGCGCCTCCCGCCCGCCCCGGCGCGCGTCCTCCCCGTACCTGTCCCCACGGCAGCCGCCTCCGGCCGGGGCCAGCCCAGGGAGCGCCCCGCGGGCCCGGGCTGCGCGTGCGCCCCGACGCGCTCGCGCGGCTGTGCCCTCGGCCCCGCTGCCTCCCCAGGCCGCGCGCCCGCTGCTCCTACCTGCGCGAATCCAGGTCTCCAAAATGGGTGTTGATGCGCAAGCTCTACTTAAGCGACACTTACTCATGTGTCGCCTCGCTTCGTCGTTATTCCTCCATGCACATTGGCTTAGGACTTTTCCTAAAAGTGGACAGTAAATGTAATGTTTTAATGTTTACTACGTGGCCATTCAAATTATGTCACCCCCCAACACACACACACCTGGAACAAGGTGATGCATGGGAACGATGACCAACTGCTCTACGCCCAAATTGTTTAAGATGTACCGGTAAAATGCAGATTATAAAAGCGAAACATTTAACGCTAAATTTACATTTTTGACAATAGTAGTTATTTGAAATTTCTTTGCACTATTACAGGGAAATGGGACAAACATTTCATTTTCATTCAAATAACATTTAAAAAATTTCTTGAATCTATGCAAAGCATTGTGCTCATTTTTATTACTTTACCGAATGCATATTTCATCAGTAAAAGAATTCTGACGTCCAGCCTTTAAATGCATTTCACTAACAGATTGGGAAGAAAATACACTGTGTCATCTATGTACAGAATGTACAGAGGTAAATTTTTTATGAGAAATTTATGGGAAACATGGCCATCAAGAAAGAAAACTCTGGATAAAGTTTTTAAAAATCAAAATGTCCTTTACATTCAACACACACGAGCTCACTCATTAATTAACAGTGGCATTATAATACTTGAACTACCATAATTATTACCCATAATATAGTATCATCAATAAAAGATTGGGATCGATGTGTAACCTTTCAAATAAAGATTAAAATCGAACACAAGAACACAAGACCGTCCGAAGACCGTCCGTATGTGTTATTACAGCTGATTCCTTACTGCCTACTTTTCTGAAGGGACCAGTTGTCCTGTTTTGACCAACTGGCAACCCAACCGTGTTAGAAGCTCTTAGCTCTCACTGGGGATAAAAAAGTAATACTTTTCTTGTTCCAAAGGTTCTGTTATCAATGCCCACTGGAAGGGTGTTTTTTCTTTTTCTTTTTCTTTTTTGTCATCCTCTTAATGTTAATACTAAGAAGACCATACAACCAGATGTGTTTTTCTTCAACAAATAAACCACAAGACTGTCAATAACTGCAAGTCAACAGAAGAATGAATTATATATCCTTGTACAAAAATTGCATGCTAGAATCTAGTCACTAGATATATTACATTAATAAGTAAAACTAGAGATTTTAAAATTTAAACAAAGTACAATACTAAAGCAATCCTCTTGCTACTTTTGGATATATTTTTCACTCCTTTAACAAAGGCTAGAAAATAGCATTTATAAAAATGAGTGTTTTGATATACGTCACATCTTTTTTTCAACTTTTGTTTTCGTAAAAAAACTAACTGCATTTCTCTCCTCAAATACCAAAATCAGAAACATTCTGCCCTAATTATTTCTTCTGTTGTATCCCTTGCTAGCAAATTCTTTTGGAACAGACGAGAAATTACTTTTATAAATGGAGTTACTGTTTTGCTCGAACACTTCACGTATAATTCCTTCCTAAGGAGGATTTGTACAATTCCCTACCAAAACTTCTTGGCACAGTTTCATTTCTCTGTGGGTAGGAAGAGACTAGAAGGAAAAGGAGGCAACCTCTTCACTTCTTTGGGAAGGAGGGCGGGGGACTTCACCCGCGGTGAAGACATCTTCGCGGCAGGTCAGCCTGGGCTCTGTCACTGGAAACTCAGTGAAGACCACAAGAGGTAAAATATTCTGTGGAGGCGAAATAAGTGCGCCCCGAGTTAGAGGCTGCAAACCAGTGGTTTATGGAAGTGTTTTGCTCGCCTCTCACAATGTGTAGAAATTTGCAAATTAGTTTCCAAGATTTTAAAAATGGGAGACTTCAGGAAAAAAATACAGAATTGCTTCCGTTGAAAATCTGCTGGAGATGACCAGTTACCGCCCCCTTCAGACAGGTGTGCACTGTTTATACTGGCCTTAACGTGATCATTTATTTTAGCCATCTGGCCACGGGATGAACCTGTGTTTGGAATATCTGCTCTAGGTTATGCAAAATTGTGGAAGACTTCATCACAGAGAGATTAGACTTAGGAAGAAGAAAAGATCTCAGGTTTTTATTCTAGATAAATGTGATGAGCTCAGAAATGGAAAGTTATCGCAATGCTGTACGGCGACCACACGCACCCCATTGTTTCTCTTCTCAGTTTGCTCTCACACAGGGAAAGTCAGGTTGTAGCAAAGCGAAAATTTGAACACAAAAAGGAAATAATGTTTTTGTGCTAGATTTTCCACTTAGAAAGTCATCACCTTGATTCAAATGAGTATCACTGGAAGCCTGGGCTAACAGAACCTAGGAATAGTAGCAACTGTGAAAGACTGTACAAAAAGAAGGGATTCCCCAAAGGCCAACAGAATAACAAGGATGATGATGGTGGTGGTGATGATGGTGGTGGTGGTGGTGACGACAACGATGATGGTGATATCTTCACATTACTGAGCAACAACTATGTGCAGGACATTGTTTCAAGTGCTTTATCTGAACTGCCACATAATTACATTTTAGTTTCCTATTTGCTGTCTCACCTTGATTGACCTCACAAATTGCAAGGACCTTGTCAGCTTACAATCCCTTATTTTTTATTTTTTGCACCTACAGGACCTGGTCTTTTCTAGGCGGTCTCCCATTCAAGTACTAACCAGGCCTGACCCTGCTTAGCTTCCGAGATCAGATGAGATCGGGCGCGTTCAGGGTGGCGTGGCCGTAGACCAGAGCGCTTTTTAAAGTGCGCTCATCCCAGCCTGTATTTATTCTGTTTATTCACTTACTGTTGATTGTCACTCACACTAGAATGAAGGCTTTGCAAAGCAGGGACTCCCATCCCCTTGCCCTCGGTCACGTCCCCACTGCAAAGCAGAAGCCTGGCACATGGTGGGCAGAACGGGAAAGTGCTATTTCACTATAGCTGTGCCCGTTACGGGCTTGGGGACTTTTTTAGGTTTGCAGTCACAGTGAAGGATATTTATTAAGTGAAGACAACGGGAAATATTTGTAACGTAGACCAGGTAGTTATCCTATTAATTCAGTAAGTCAAGGCCGTCTTGAATTGGTTCTCTGTTCCATTCAGAACAGACTCAGCCTGGGTAGAAACGAGGTCCCGCCCATTAACAGATGACAGAGGTGGACCAGCAGCGTGTGGCAATTCACTGTTCCTTCTGAAAAGGGTCCTGAGCGTGGATCCAGGACATGTGTTGTTCAATCTGGATTTCACTAAAGCTGGTTGTGTGACCTTAGGTTACTCACTTTGTACTTTTCACACTTTGATTTTTTCTCAAGGCTGGGATGGGAGCGGGGATGCCTTAAACAAGACAACAGTGTTTTAAATCTTATAACATTTAATCCAGTTGGAATAAAAGTCTGTCAGTATGAGCCACTACTGAAATCAGAGCCTTTTTATCTGCATCCCAGAGAAAGAGCACAAATGTCCCTTTGGATGACAGAAATGGATCAGACCCTCGTCCTACGTGGTGCTTTTCCTGGCTGTATCCAGGTCGGCCCTGGACAAAACTGACACACTTGTCTTTTTCGGCCGTGACCGGCTGCACTCACAATCTTTACGGAGGCAGAATTGGCTCTTACGACTCCAAGGTGCCAAAGGTGCTGCTCGCCGCCCTGGAGGGTGGACAGGTGGCAAGGAGACGTCCTTCTCCTTGGTCAGGATTACACACGCCCCTCAGAAACTTCACTACCAGAAAACCGATAAAGGCCAGGAAGAAATCACTTCGTAAAGATAATGACGGCAGACGATGATGCCCGCCTGGCCACGCCCTCCAACCCAGTAATCAGGGAGTTGGCAGAGAGGGGGACTGGACGGGTTCCATGAGGGTTAGAACGTGCAGACCAATGTGTTCTCACATGGAAGTGAATTCTTATTGCCAGACTTGCTCTTACTCTCCTTCTGAGAGGCTAATTAGTTCCACTTGAGTCCTAGTCCTTCCTGGCCAGGGTACCTGGCCATCCCCCACGGTGAACCGCACACCTATAGCAAACAGGACTTTTTCAAAAGGATGCTGTAATGTAAAGGGAAAGCAAACACAGATGAGAAGCAAAAGTGGTCCAAGTTGGGAATTTAATTATTTAAGTATAGAACTCACCACTTTCTACTTTTCCTAACATACAAATAAATACACATCCTCAAAATGAGAGAGAAGTAAACGAAGGGAGGAAGGGAGGGAGGGAGGGAGTTAAGTCAAAATGGCCTGTTCCTTGAGTCCCTACCCGTCAGCGCCCCTGAGGTTCGAGCACTGGCCCATATCCATCTCCCGCTGTCCCCTAGAATGATTTTCTGACTTCCTGCTTGCCAAATACCCACCTACTTTCACAACGCTCAAACAGCCATCTCCAATGGTCACCTCTACCCCGAAAACGCTGAAAACTGCGTTTGTAATTTAACCTCCTCAACAAGGCCTAGACTTCACTCCTGACATTTACTGAGCCCTTCACCTGGACGCGCCAACGCCAGGCCCCACTGGGCCGGGAAGGACTTCCTGTTTCCTCCCAAACCAACATCGCCCGTGTTTCCTGTTCCTGCTCATGACTGGACAGTTCGGGTCACCTGGGCTCTGGAATGGCCTGGGGGGAGGGGAATCTTATCCAAAAATGCACACACAGGCCTCACCCCAGAATGGACCTCACCCCAGCTATTCTGAAATCTGTGGAGGTGAGATCTAGCCATCAACCTTTGTAAAGCCCCCCTGGAGGTTCAAACAGTCAGTGGAGGTGGGGAAGCACTTATCCAGACCTGGGGGTGGGGTGGGGGTGGGGGTGGAGGAAAGTTCCCCTTTCTCCTCTTAGTTCTTCTGGCTGGTCCAATAATTAAAATGATAAGACAGATCAACAGGAGAAACCAACCGAGTTAATTACATATGAAGGTGCAGGGGTCCCATGAGAATATGAGGCCCTGACAGATGGGGCAGTGGAGGCTTATTTGCCATCTTGAGCTAAGAAGGAGGGCGGGCAGTGACTTCACAGGGGAGGAAGGCAATTCCTGTGGAGGAAGAAAAGCAAATGTTTGGTAAACAAATGTCTGCCGGGCCACCTCCATCTATGAGACACAGAGGACTTTGGTCAGAGGGCCTTGCTGGGCTCCTCCCTGTCTGTCACACCTCGTTCATGTTACACTACAGCTATCTGTGATGAAGGCGCCCTTCCTGGAGCAGACCCTCGAACTAATCCTTTCAGGAGGTTAGGGGGAAGGTCAAAGGTCTTTCCAAAAAGGGGGAAGGTCAAAGGTCCTTTCAGAATCTTTCTTTTCTTAAAAATAACCAGCTCAAAATAATTCTCGTATTCCAAAGGCATATTTTGGGACTCTCCTGGCCTTCAGGCCCATCTCTGACTGCCCTTGGCAACCAGGCAGGGGCAAGTCCAGGCTCTGACTTCCCCCAAGGTATCCTGGAAAGTCTTTCCGGCTTTCCAGTCCCAGCATTCTCCCCACAGCCGACGTGTCCATGAGGCGCCCGGCCTGTTCTCTGCCTTCTACTCCAGCCAGACACACTCCCAGGACGTGGCTCTGATCGCATTAGCCCTCATGTCCCACCGTCACTTATGCCCACGATGACACTCCAGGGCCCCACCAGGCTTACACCCACCACTGCCCCTGAGGAACTCTGTGACAGCCACAAGGAACTGCTCTCCCTTCCCTCCCCATGCCCCCACGTTGCCTGCCTCTGTGCGTCCTCTCATGCGGTTTCTGCCCCCGGAAACACCCTTCCCCCCACTCTCCACACGTCTGCATCTATGTATTATTGATCACTGGGAAGAGCCCGCCCTTTCCCGACCTTTCCAGCCAGGAGTCATTTCTTTCTCCTCTAAATTTTCTTCAAAGTTATATGTTCTGTTGGAGGCCCACTGCAGGGAAAATAATTTGCAAATTAAAATTTTTTTTTCTGGTTTTACTTTAATGATCAAACCTAATTAGTTGGTTTACTCAGAGAGTGGTGTTCAAAACTGAATATACATGAAGACCCCTGGAGAACTGTTGAAAATGCAAATTCCTAGGCCGTTTCCCAGAGACTCTCAAAGGCTGAGAACTCCAGCAGAAACACGGGGCCACCTGGGAATGTCCTCCAGCGCTGTTCCCCGGGCCGCCTGGTGACAAATACCGAGGGGCCGGTTCTCTGTAATTTCACGCAGTTGGCCCATGAATCTATGGACCTGTTGGAATTTCATGATATAAATCCAAGGGCAGCCTGTAGGAGATATTGTTCACATTCCTGAAGACTGTGGGAAGTTCCTTTCTCTTACAGCAGGGCCTGAAAAGTCACGTGTCTGCAAGGACAGGCGGGTTGAGTAAAGGGGAGGAGCAGGCCACCCTCGGCCACCCAGGGAGCGACAGGAGCTATAGTGGGCTAAAGAGAAGAGAGTCCTCGCTGCTCAGATGGGTGACCCTTTCCATCTTGGGTGGGGAACGAGTCATGCCCGATCCTTCAATTTCCCCGTACAGCTGGAAATCCCGACATTTTACGTGGCATTTCCGGGTTGTTTTCAGAACGCGGGGGTTTGATGTACGCGGCCCACAGCGTCCTTGCAGCTCCGGCTGGAACCGGCGACCTCAGGACGGAACTGCACCCGGAAGCAAACTCGCACTCTTTTTTTGTTGTTGCCGCGGCGGAAATCACACACGTGATCTCATCCATAAACTGACGAACGCGATCCACAAAAATGGAGACGAGCTCATATTCGGATTTCATAAGTCATCCATGTTTTAAGAGCTGGATCTACCGTCTCACGTTACGGAAGCAAAAACTGAGATGAGTCATAGGACTTTAAGAAAAGTCAACGGCCGCTCCGTGGCGGGGCCGGGCAGGGCGGCGGGTCCAGAACAAGCGTTTGAAAATCGAGGGACGTCACTTCCTGCCATTCGGGCTGTGTGACCCTGAGAAAATCGCTTAATTTACATTTACTATTCTACCCTGCGACATGGGAGAAACATAGCTATAGTGCTACTACGACTAGACAGACGTTTGTGCCTCTCCCCGAAATTCACACGCCGGGACCCTTACCCTGGACGCGCGGGCATTAGGGGGCGGGGCCTTTGGGAGGAGCTCCGGTCGTGGGGGCGGAGCCTTGTGAATGGGGCCGGCGCCCTTAAAAAGGGGACCCCAGACAGCTCCCTACTCTTTCCACCCCGTGGGGACGGACACACACAGGTAGTCTTCTATCCGGGAGAGGGGCCTCACGAGAACCCCACTGTGATGGCGCCCTGACCTCCGACCCCAGCTTCCAGAACTGTCTAAGCCACCAGTCTGAGGTGCTCTGTGACGCAGCCTAAACTGGTGAGGACATAACTGGGATCTTGAGAAAACTGCGTAATATGTTGTGTGTAAGATTTCGGCAGCTCTCATAACAGTTTCCCACTGACGATTCTCCCCACGGGCTCTACCGACCTCAGCTCTTAGGCAAGGGAATGATTTTTATTAAGACAAACCGATTTTAGTAAGCCGTTTCAACTGCTGCGTAGGTTAAATGAGTCACACATCTGAACCTTGCGGAGGTGGTTTCCTTACACAATAAAGAAGTTGCCCTATTTGATCTTTAAGACCCTGTTTAGTTCTATAATTTTATTCTCTCTCTGATTCAGTTCACATATTTTAAAAGTAAATGTTTAAACTGGGAATTACAGTGTTTGTGTCTGAATGTCTTACCTACCAATTTACAGACGGAAAAAATATATATTCATTTATTCATATTTTTAAAACTGATTCCAGTTTCTCCATTCACCATCAACAATGGTATTTTAAGTTAGTTTAGGTCTTTACTTCATTTTATTAAAGGTGTTTAAGTGATGCTTTTTTGCTGTGCTGGAAGTGAGGAGGAACTGACTAGGGCAGAATTTTCCAGCTCCTGACTAGTGTCATGGAAAGGACTGAACCGGGAGCAGTCACTTCACAGTAACACAGAGGTCTCCGAGAAAACCTCTTCGTTCCGGACACCTGCCAAGCGTATTCAGACGCTCCCTGCGGTAGCAAAGCCCCCCTCGGCGCGTGGTCAGAGGACCCCAGGGATCCTAGAGACTCCCTCCAACTCTATCTGTGTGAGGCCCCCTTTTCTTCATATAATTCAACCCAAAACATCATGCTGCAGATTGAATGCAGATATGAGACTCCAGCTGTCTCCCGTTAAGCCAGATAGTAGCGATTTACAAAACTGTAAAACGATGGCCCTCTCTCGATGTTTTGTGTTGGAAAATACAATTACTCTTCATACATATGAGTTACCTAAATGAACACACAATGGGCTTATTATCGTTTTACAATGAATTAATAAGCAAATGCTTCTCCATTTTTATTTCTAATATGGTAAATATTGATTGATAAACAGAACCTATGTGGGCAATCTCCTTGGGGGCTCTCAGTAATATTTTAGCGTGCAGAAGTGTCCTGAAACAATCAATCTTGAAAGCTCCGTGCTGAGAACTAGTGCCGGGGTAGAAGCTGCACGCGTGGAAGACGGCTTCCCGCAGGGCGGAAGGAAGCCGGCGCTGTAGGGCGGACTGGCTCTCACAGGCCCGCAGCGTCCCCATGCGCCCAGGGGCAGTCACCTGGGCCCGCGCGTCGGGTCCCAGGAGCCCCTGCGCAGGAGCGATGGCGGGCCTGACACCCGCTCGCTCGGCAGCACGCCCCCTGGGCCACCGGCGCCGCTATCACAGCCCATGCTTTGGGAGCCGCCCTTCCGGGTCGCCGCTCCGGGGACTGTTTTCCAAGCGGCTCTGCCAGCTCCACTCACTGACTCGTGCCTGACCATGTCAGAGGGACACTTTCACGGGTCGCGGACACGGGGATAAGTGGAAAGGCAGGAGGAGGGGAATGTCGCGTCCCTCCACGCGGGCCGCACGGCGGGAAAGGCGGGAAACGAGTGCGGGGCGGGGCAGGGCAGACAGCAGGGCACACTGGGCGGGGACCGGGCACCCCCCCTCCACCCGCCACGCCGCGGAGAAAACTGACGCTGCATCCGGTTTCCGACTCCTCCCCCCAGAGTTTAGGCCACGCAGGCCCTCAGTGACAGCAGCCTACGGAAGCTGACGCAAAGGTCACCTCTAATGGCCGCGGTCACCTCTAATGGCCGCGGGTGGGCTGGACTGGGCTGGGCTGGGCTGGGCTGGGCAGGGCAGGACTGGGCAGGGCGGCTTCGCTCAGGTTCGTTCGCGCAGTCGCAGGTACAGTGGCTTGGCTACAGTCATCAACCTGCCCGGGTTGGTCCAAGCCGGCACTGTCACACGGCTGGGGGCTGGGCACTCACAGGGTGGCAGCTGCCTTAATCAAAGCGATGCCACTGCTGGGCCAGACCCGGTGACGGAGGAGGAAAGACAAGCGGGCAGTGCGGAACGTTCCGCTGGGAGATGCTCGGAGCTCTTCCATAAAGAACATCACGGGCCACCTTCTCAGGTCCCAGCTGCTGTCCCTTTCTGTATCACTGCTACACGCAAACGGCATTTCCCCTCTTCTCGGCAGTTCAGTGGCTCCCCACTGTGTTTATAATAAAAATTAAAATGCTAACACTGCTGATCAGGTTCCTCCGGGAGGACGAGGACGCGGTGGCTCAAAGGGAGCGACCAGAGGCCAGGTCAAGGACGGTACTATCAAGGCTCTCGCCACGTTCAGAAGCCTTCCACACATGCTCCTGGCTTTCTGGCTTTCTTGCAAGTATTGTGTCCCCTATCTGCACAGACAAGAAGGGAACTGGATAATGGAGAATAACGGTAAAATAGAGCACGTTGTCTGAGCCTTTTGCCTTGGCCCCTCCTTGAAGTGGCTATCATCTCGTCATGAATTAGGAGCTATGGAGCCAAGGTCCGTGGCTGTCCTTTGCACGGCTGCTATAAAAACATTTATTTGAGTGTTTATAACGGAGCTGATACTATTCAGAACATTCATCCACAAATCTTGGCTTCTGTTATTACACTGTTTATAGCAGCACTGGTAAACCCAAAGTGTCAACTAATCCTAAATTATTTACCGGGGACTTATAAATTGTTTTTCGTAATTACTAAGAATTTGGGTCTAAAGTTTTGGGACATTGTAATACTGCGAATAAAATGCTGAGCTCATACTATAGAGGGCTCATAGAGGAGGACTTCCAGCGCTGCTGAATTCTCCCGATTTTCCCCCTGCTCAGCAACTCTCGCTATCCCATCTATGGCCCACCCACGGCCCATCCATGGACCATCCACGGCCCATCCATGGCCCATGGCCCACGCCCCAGCCACTGCCCAGACATGGCCCATTCATGCCCCATCCATGGCCCACCCATGGCCCATCCATGCCCCATCCACGGCCCACCCATGGCCCAACCATGCCCCATCCATGGACCATCCACGGCCCATCCATGGCCCACCCATGCTGGGGAAAGCTTTCAGAACAACGCAAGGCACCACTCTACTCCCCCACACAAGGATGACTTCCTTCAGGCATCCCTGGGGCTGAGAAAGGTAATGAAGGATTTTCTCAAGAGGAGAAAATCTCAAACTTCTATCTTCCTCTGAGCTACCTACTACTGTCATATGAAGTAAGAATTCAACAAAGATGATTTTTTTTAAAAGGATTCCTATATGGAGTTTCTCTTACTTTTTTCAAATATAAACTCTTTGCTATAATATCTGTTTGATTTTCAAAAACGTTGATGGGTAATACTGCCAAACTGGAATTGTGAAAGGTTCTCTCGAGTTCCGTGTGATGAACCACCCCTCCGTGACAGGAACGGAGGAAGAAAAAGGCGGTTCGAGGCTCTCCGTTTTCACTCTGTACCTTGAAAATTGCTTTACTTTTTATGCAGTAAGTGTGTCTTACTTTGGTAATTAAGACTTTCTAATTTAAAAAATTTCCCCTTTGTCCAATATTTGCAAAACATAACCTTAAGTGTTAGCTATTATAGTAGAGACTTTTTTGAAATAATAACTATTCCCAGCTGATATTTTAGAAGCAAGACACAGATTTTAAAGCAGGTACAGATCCTAAATAAGGGAGACCCTCTTTCTTCTTGGAATAGCTTAACGCTTTCTAGAGTCCACAGCTATAAAGAGCAAGCAGTATTTTAAAATATTAACTGAATCTCTTTCACAGTTTACTGTGCTCCCTGTCCATCCTCCAATTAAGAGAATGTCTATCGATAAATTAGCAGTAATCTAAAGGAGAAAAATCCCAGGATTATCTCAAAAGCTTTAGAAAAAGTATGTAAAAGACTTAAACATCCATTTGTGATTTAAAAATATATATTAGAAAATTAGGAATAGAAAGAAACTTCTTTAAGATGGTACCAAAGATCCAGTAGATATTGTAGATTATAGAGAAGTTTCCGATGCGTTCCTTTAAGAAAGGGACTCCAAGCTGCCCGTCACCTGCGGCGCCAAGCACGACAGTAGAGGCCCGGCCAAAGCAACAGAGCAGGAGCTAGATAGAGAGGACGTAAGGATAGGACTAGGAGTATCAAAACTGGCACTGATTGAGGTCATAGAATCATGTCTATTTACCAGGCAACAAAATCAACAAGCTATTGGAACTAATGATAAATTCTGCAATGAAGCCAGGTTCAAGATAAACATAAGCACTGCCTGTGTCCAACCAGGAGACAGACACTCCACGGCGACTGAGTTAAATGTGAAGGATTATTAAGCAGCGATAGAAGCATAAGCTATAAAGATGGGAAGAGAGCTCCACAGGGTATCCCAAGGGACCAACTTGGAAGGGGGCTTCAGACCTCCTCGAAGAAGGTGTGTTTGTAGCCCACTGGATGGCAGAGAAGTTCCTGGATGCCTGGGCCAGAGCTGGTCACAGCCTCCAGGCAAGAAGAAGCAACTGTGTGGGGCGGGGGGTGGAGGGTGGAACAGGCAAGCCAGCCGATGCTGGGGGGTGACGCACAGGTGGGCACAGAGGGGATGGGCACACACGGGGAGCCCGGGGTGCCTGCTGCCACGTCAGGAGGGCTCTGGGAAGCAGCCTCCAGCATGCAGGCCGGCTGAGGCTGGTGGGCAGAGGTCCAGAGGGCTCACAGGTGCAGAGAGCTTGGCACGAGCTGGAGAATTCGGAGTTTCCCTAAATTGAGAAGATGGGGTTGGAAATCCTGAGAAGCCAAGACAGAGTGTCAACACAGAGCGCTGGGGAGGAGGCTGCTGCACAGAGCAAGACCTCCAGGGCCCTGCAGAGAGCCCCCCGACCCCCCCCCCCCCGCCCCTGCAGCCGCCCAGGGCGCGGGGCAGGGCGGGGAGCTCCCTGAAGGATGCGGGTCAGGAAACCTGCCAGGACAAAGGTGCCTTCCCTGCTCCAGGAAGAGGACAGTCTGCACCAGACTGGGAGTGACAGCAACCCGGGAGTCAGGGCCAGGACGAGCGAACCTGACCTTTCGCCTGGTTCCCCACGGATCTCCTAGTCACTGTCCCACAGTTTGCTGCCCTGAGCCCAGGCCCCCATCTTGTCGAGCCCCACAATGTATCGGCGTTTGTGTAAAAAGGTGCATAGGCTTTTGGGTGTAACGGCTTTTTCGGGTCTTAATTTTCCTTCTGAAGACTCCTGCGCATGTGCGGAAGTGTTACATAAATGCACGCGCTTTCCCCTGCTCTGTCTGACGCATTTACCCGCAGGTCCTGACAGCGGAGGGGAGTTTTCCTCTCCGCCCTTCAAAAGCATCGGGTGTTCGTGGAACATCCACGTCCTCCACGGAAAGTCGGTTATTTCAGAGCTCCGGTTCATGAGTAACCGCCGTGCCAGCACGCGAGGACGTCCCCGTGGTCCGGCTCTGGGTGCCCCATGCTCTGCCGGCCCGGGCTGAGACGCGGGGACAGGGCTGACGGGCTCCACGGAGCCGGTCCACACTCCGCCCTGGTGGCAGCCTGTGGGGTTGGGCCTCTTGAGCTAGTCCTTCCGCGTGCAGCTGCTTTCTTCCCCACGGGTCACCTGAGCGTGTCCCCCAGGAAGCCTCCGCTCTTCCAGTTCTCAGACGGGGTAACAGCGACGCCCCCTGGGAGCGGGAACTTGCCGGGTCCAGCCCCAGACCCACTGAGCTGAAAACTGGGGTGAGCACAGCAGTTGTTCTGGCGAGTCCAGGGCATTGGGACAGACACCGCAGCCAATCACGGTTCAAGCACAATGCTCTCTCCCTCTGCTGCCCTGTTCCTGCTTGGGGTTTGGGGCACCTCATTTGGACAGGGGTTCCTTTGAAAGGGTCGGTGCGTGGGCCATCTCCCTAGGGAAGCAGTCTGCTGCTCCTGCCCCCGAGCCCCGAGCCCGGCTGTCTGGCAGGAAGCGGTGCTCGAACCCCCCTGAATCAGTGATGAAGGTCGCCTCCGTGACAGACTTCATCCCGGTCCTGGGGGGCTGCTGAGGAAGGCACCGGGCCCAGCAGACGCGCCCTTCACCTCTCCCGCCAAGGCCTGTCAGACGCATGGCTCCACGTGGCACACGGCTACGATAATAATTATTATGATAGCAGCTTTTATTACACTGGTATGTGCTAAGCACTGCTCTCAGCAGGACTGGCTACATAATTTGCTCGGCCAGGTACGAAATGAACGTATGGGGGCCCCTTGTGCAAAAGCCGGGGAAAGTGCTATTAAAAGCGCCAGAATATCAAGTCTTCTCCTTTCCTTTGTGTTCTATCTCAGGCCTGTCGAGGTGGCTTTTATTTTCTATTTCTGTCACTCTCTGTGGGGTATGGGGACACGGTTAGGGGAGTGTAGCCCTCCCAGGTGCCTGGGGGCCCTGGCCTGCTGCCTTTGACAAGTCCAGCCGGGCCAACGCTGCGTGGTGACCGATGTCAAGCTGCCACGTGACAGCCGCCCGCCTGCAGAACGCCTGATAGCCTCCCGGTCTGCTCTCCCAGGCGGGAGGAGCCAGCCCCTCTGCCGCCCCAGAGGGCCGCGGGCACGGCCTTCCTCTCAAGCATCCGGCACAGAAGAGGGGCTGCGGTACAGCGACGCCCACCTTACAGTTCAGCAGACTGAGACCCCAGCACAGAACGTTTGGCCACGGGTCCCCAGCAAAGACCCGCACTTCAGACGAGAATGACGCGGAAAGCACCCAGCTGTCATCCTGCTGGACGCGTCTGGCTTGGAGACGGACGGCTGAGGTGCGCCACCCTCAGCCCGCGGTCGAGACCCGGAAAGGCTCCGGGAACAGGAGGCGCAGCGATTGGATGCCAAACGGTGAGACCGGAGAGATGCTGACAGGCTCTCAGAGCAGGAACAGCACCTGGGGACCAGGGGACCTACTCACCAGGGGCGGTGAACATGCTCGGGGCAAATAACTGTGGGGAGGATGGTAAAAAGAACCAGGGACTGAATGAGTTGATCCGGTCTAGAAAAGGCTTATCTGTCCCTCCTTTGTATTAAAATCCCCTTTGATTGCTGCCTGAGTCTCTCTGGAAGATCCCTGCCATCGCCCCTCCCCAGGGCACCGCCACTGGCAGAGTCCTCACTGATCTTTCTTGTGAGTTTAAGTATATCCTCAGGGTGAGGAACTAGTTCACTTGGACTCGCCTTACTCCCTCTTGGAACAAGGCCGGGCAGTGGCTGGAAGGATGCACGTGACCGTTCCACGGGCCTTCAGAGAGTCTCCTGGGGCATGACCTGGTGTGAGGACCCCGTTCCCCTTTCTAAACTGGCTCCTGTGAGAACAGGGCAAGTTCTTATAAAACTTCCATCGAGGCGAGCATTGGCATTAGAAATGAAGAGATAGGAAACGGATGAAAATATATAGAAAAAGGAAACACGTAAATAAGAAATTCATTGACTGAGTCGACGATCTTAAACATGTATGACATTCTTGTCGCTACTTAAAAATAGAAGGAGGAAGGATGATTTGGTGGGAGTGATTGTTTGGGAAAAAAATCAACTTCACATCACTTTGCTTTTGATTTCTGCTGCCAAGAACGCGCGTGCTACATCTCCTACTTCAAACATAAGTGTCTCCAGAAACCTTTGGATCCCGTATCACAAAGCCCCATCTGTTTCACCCTCTCCAAATTAGCATTTTAGCTTGATTCACTTATAATTTTTCTGACATTCGCTTGATTTCCCCTCTCTCGTTATCTATAATCACAACTGGTATCTTTCAGATTTGGATTCAACTTAGAAAATAATTTTTAGCTTTTTAAAATCCCTTTTAGGATTAAGCAGGGTATAAATAAGTTTAAAAAAGAATGATGGAGATATACACGAGGGTGTTTACTGCAGTATTGTCTGCGATAGCAACAATTGGCAACAAATGCCTATGAATGGGACGGTGGTTAAAGCAATAACTGCTGAAAGAATAAAATATCTATTGATCAATCAATCGGTATATCCTGATATAGAAGGCTGTATATAATACAGTAGAAAATAAGAAAGTTGAAAAAACCAGTATACAGATAGTTTTATGTATAGAAAAAAAAGCAGGGCACAGAAAGTAGATTGCAAGTCACTCCAAGTATGAGATGTGATCACCCCTGGGGTGGGGACAGGGCAGAGGGAGGAAGCAGTAGAAGGGACAGTGACTTTTTCTGTAGGCTGGTGACATGTTTGAATCTTCTACAATAAGAATCTGTGGATTCATGTCACCTTGTAATTAAAAAAATCCAAACCAAAGCAAAAATTCTTGAATTACGAAGCCTATCTAGTAAAATAGCAAACGACACAAATAAAGGTCATCAGGGATCTGGAAGATCTCCTTATTCCTATTTTGAATGACGTCATGTCTACACCCAAGGCACAATAAAGAAGAAAGAAACTTAAAACACACACGAGGAAATCAATAGCTGAAGACAACAGTCCATGTGTGGCTGGCTGTCCTGTAAAAACGACGATTACAATTTTAGGTAGAGTACAGACAGAACAGAGGCAGATATGTATTTGTGTGTGTAAAATGTTGTTTTGTTTTGGGGACGACATTTTCCTGATGATGATGATGATGATGATGATGATGATGATGATAAAATTGCCATTATGGCAGGCAATATCTTAAATAATTTTGCTTTTATTAATTTAAATAATCTTAACCATAACCCAGCTAGGAAGACTCTGTGGCTATTCTCATTTTACAGATGAGAAACAGGAGAGAGGTGAAGGAACGTGGCCAAGGTCACAGAGCTGGTACGGGGTGGAGCTGGGATTGAAACCAAGGCGGCCAAAAGCCAGTCTTTACCTAACCACGCCCCCAGGAGCGTGCAAAGGCCTGCGCCTTGCGCGTCTGTGGGTGCAGAGCCAGCCCTGCCCCGGGGAGCTGGACCAGCAGCACCGCCTCCCCTGCGAGCTCCCGCACAGGCCCAGGCTGCGGTCAGCAGTTCTCCCCACACATGCAGCCATTTCTTCTTCGGATGCTTGCTTTCTGGTGATTTTGTGCGACCGCGCTTAGTTGAGGTTAGCGGGCCTTGAGAAGCAACTACAGAAGGAGTGGACGGACACCCGAGATGCTGGCGTCCTCGGAGTCCCAGCGGTGGTTGGGGGCAAGGAATGGGACACTGGGAGGTCACAGTGAGAGACCGTGCTGACAGAGCTGGAGGACTGAAGGCACCCACACTCGTGAATCTGCGGCCAGGCCGGGCCCCACATTGCCTCCAGGGACTAGCCCTGGGGTGCTGGGCAGTGCTGGGGTGCTGGGCAGCGCTGGGGTGCTAGGCAGCGCGAACCACGCCTGCAGTTCAGAAGGAAGAAGTCAGGGCCCCAGCCAAGGCACTCCCAGCCTGTGGCCTACAAGGACATCCGCGGGTGAACACAGAGGAGACATGCTTAGCTGAGGATGTGGGCTTTGGAGCCCGTGGCGGAGCCAGCGAGGGTGGGCGACCTGACCTGCGGCAGCCTCTCCTTTCCCAGCTGTAACGGGGAGGGACGCCCCGCGTTGCTGGGCCGCAGGGAGGGCTAGACCAGGCGGCGTGAGGCAAACAGCACGGCACTGGGCTCCCCATCAGCGGGCAGGGACTCCTTCCCACCCCGTCCCCAGGTGTCAGGAACACGTGGGGAGCCAGCAGATTCGCCTCTACGTCCACATACGTCTGTGGACACCGTCTTCACAGTGAGATCGTGAGGAGGCCAACTCCAATGAGCCTCGGACATAAAAGGCCCTCTGCTACCCCCTGAAATTCCATTACTTCTGAAATCTAATTACGATTTCAATGTATTTTTTGAGCCATTTCCTTTTTAAGAGCCCATCTGGGGCTCTTAAAAATTAATTAAATCTTTTGTCTTCAAAGCTTGATCCTTCCACTTCTGACACATTATCTATGGCTGTGAGAAAAGTCGCCAATCGCTTCCGTAATTTGCACCTAAAACAAAGGTGCGGGGAAGTGGAAACAGAAGCAGCTAGACCAGCCTCCCTCGGTCCCTCCTGCGGAGAGTTTAGACCCGGAGTCACAGCCCCCCTGTCGCCGCAGCTTCTGCTCCGGGTCGAACGCCTGTGCGTGTGCACCGCGGGGCAGCCCACGTTGCTCCTGTCCCGGCTCTCGGTCCTGTCGGCTGCGCGCCCCTGTGCCTGCGCCCCACCCTTCTCACGGCACCCACCCCGCCGCCCACCAGCCTGGCCTGCGCCTCCCCGTTCGTGCCTGGGTGTCCCGCCTGCTGGGCTCCCCCAAAATCGACCAGGCACAGACCCTGCGTTGGGCACATGCGTTCCCTCATTCCACTGTCACAGAGCCCCATGAGGCTGGTGCCACCCACTTCATAGACAGGGGGACGAATTCGCAAGCCCCAGGAGACCGGCCTGAAGCCACCGCCAGCGCAGCTGGAAGGCAGGGGCCACATGGGGAGCCAGGGCTGACTCCACGGCACCAGCTCTCTTCACCCCGGGGCCTTGTTCAGTGCTCTTTTCTCTGCCTGCTCTTCCTCAGCTTCAGTTCAAGTGTCTCCCCCAGCAAGCCTGCCTGGACTGCCGGCCCTGGGTGCCCCCTCCCCTCTCTGCTGGGTGCCTCGTGCCTGGTCTGCCGGCCCTGGGTGCCCCTCCCATCTACTGGGTGCCCTGAGCGTGGCCCGCATGTGCACTGGCCACCGTCTGCTCTCTCCCCAGAATGCTGGGGCTCCCTCGGGGCGCAGACTGCTTTTCATCTGCGCGTCCCCACCGTCTAGCACCAGTCCCCGGCAAACAATAGGTGTTTCCTATTAATAATTGATACTTTTTTTCCCTGAATTAATTAACAAATGAATGAAGTCCGTTCTGAGTCTGTGTGGAACTGGACTGAAAGCAGTGCCGGGTGCTGCTCGGTCCGGCGAGCTTGGCGCGGCTGCGGGCTGCCCTGTGCCCTCTGGTCTCACTGCCTCGCTTCTCTGGGAACCTAAGTCCTGACACCTGGTGGCCGGCCGCACTCTGCTCAGAGGCGGGAGGCAGTGGCCGAGAGGGAGCTGCAGGCCCTGCTTTCTGAAGCTTCGTGGTCACCACTCTCTTACTCTACCGCGAATACAGATGTTTATGGGCTTTAAAAAATTTATAGTAAGAAGTATGTATAGAGGGGCCTGGGATTGCATTTTCAGAAAAATGGCCACCCCAGGGGAGACTGTGGTCCTGATGGTGGCGATCAGTGTCCAGCTGGCCCTGAAGGACGGGCACACAGCTGTCCGCAGCATCGTAAGAGAAGGGAAGCGAAGTCCATTAGGGTGGCTGTGTCGTGCCCTCGGCTCGGCTGGGACAAAGGGCCTGAAAGATGGCTAAAAGAATTCGTGCTGCATCTGACAGACACTAGCCCCTGCTCTAAACCTACCGAAGTCACTTTTCTCTAGGTCCAGACTCTGCTCCTGGGAAGTGACAGATATGATGCCTGCCACTCGCATTCAGCGGGTTACAGACCTGGTTGGCGGGGAGTCATCTGGGGCGGTCTCTGTAACGAGGAAGGACCCTGCCAGGTCTAGAAATGCACGCGCTTGTCTGCGGGGCCTGGGTGATCACGGGAGCGAGCATACGGACGGCGAGGCGAGCGAGACCCCATCGTCCTGCACGGTTCGGCCGAAGCCCTGTGATTACCGCAGCGCACGAGGCGTCCGGTACGAACACCGGAGTAGCCGCCCCGGCTGGCCTTCTGGAGGGCCCAGTCGGTGGTGGAAAACGCACGGGCCCTAGGAACCTAGACTGGGCATAGGCACCTGCCACTGCAAGACCAACTGTCCCCAATGCACAGAGGCTCCCAAAGGCTCTCCTTAGCCAAACTCCGGTCAGGCTCCTCACAGCCCGCTTCTGGGGCAGCCTCAGCCACGGCCCATGGGAACTGCAAAATCTCGGCACGACTTCGTCCACTGCTCACACTGAGGGACTTGAAGGAAGAAATGCCAGCCTGGTTTCTAACAGCTCTGTCCCTGGCCATGTCCCTGGCATAGCCCAGCCCTTCTTGAGGTCCTGCCTGGGAAGGCTCAGGCTGCCAAAAGAATTTTCTGTTTGAGATTCACCCTGACCCAACACCTGCCTTGCCTAACGCTCCTCAGAAAACAGCCCCCTACCCACTTTTCATAATTTTCCACCCCTCTGGCTGCTGGAGCCCACGGTGGTTCCTCCCCTGTCCCCTCTGGTTCCTCCCTTCAGACGCCCGTCTCCCTGCACCGATCCGGGCTGAGCTCAGCCTCGCTGAAGGCTCCCCGCACGGCTGCAGGAGTCTGCAGAAAACCTCTTTTGCCACCTTTGACAAATGAGCAGCTGTTTCCCTGTGACACCACAACACACACTGATTAACTCCCACAGTTCCAGTGGGCCCGCAGTTCGGGGAGGCTCAGCTGCAAGCTCTGGCTCAAGGCCTGTGAGACGCAGGCGGGGCCCGCACCCATCTGACAGCCCGCTGCGGCCGGCGGCTGTCCAAGGTGAAAAGGCGGTGCTGGCCGCGAGTGGGAGGCCTCAGCTTCCACCAGGGGACCTCGCCACAGGGCTGCTTAAGTGTCCCTGTGACATGGCAGCAGGCTCGCCATACAGTGGAGAGAGAGAAGGCGGGAGCGGCAGTCTTTTATGACCTAATCCTGGAAGTCACACACGGTCACTTCTGCAATGCCCTATTGATTCCCCAGGCCGACCGTCTTCGCTGCGAGAGGGACTGCAAGGCTGTGGGCACCGGGAGGCAGGGATCATGGAGGGCCACCTTGGAGGCTGGCGGCCTGACTCTGCCAGCACCCACGTCCTGCCCCTGGGCAGGCCCCTGGAGCTGCCTAGAGGGCCAGGCGCAGGCGACGAGGTCCCTCCTAGCCCTGACTTACCTTCCCTTACATGAGAGCTGGTCAGCGAGTGGGAGAGCTAATGAGCCTACAGAGCACCTCTCACAGAGTCGCTCATCCGCCAGGGTCTGGCCCGGCTCCTAGAGTGGGGTGGCTTACTTTGTGGGGGAGGGGAGAGGGCCAAGCAGCTGTCTGGGTTTCCCATGGCTTCTCCTCTCACTTCCGAGGTCAGGGAGGTGGGAGGGGCCGGGAACAGGTGGCTCCTGAGCAGGCTGGCTCCGATCAGCCCCATACAAAGACACCCAGGGTCTGGAGAGGAGGACGGGGGAGGGGGTGCTGGCAGGCTGCCCCTGGAAGGAGCTGGTCCTAGTTTTGCTCCTTTTAGTAGTTTTGCACCTGATTAATGATTCTGTTCAAGATGGATTAAGCTGCTGGAACCTTCCTCCATTCACCAGTGCCAGCTCTCTCCTCCTCTTAACACTTTTCTTGGCTGTTCCGCGTCTCCCCCACCCCCAGCCCGTCCCTGGGGCAAACTGCTGGTCCAGGAGGAACTGGTTTGCCCCTGACCGGCAGCCCGTGGGCTCCCGAGGGAAGGGCCTGGGGCAGCTCAAGTCCAGGCACCCTCACCCTTGACTCTGGGATTCTCTTGACTCCTCAGTAAATTTCCCTCTGAACAAATATGTCACTTTCAGAGGACAGTTCCTGGCTCTACACCACCTTCCCCAGAAGGGAGCAGGAGGAAGATGGGGCGCAGGCCCCCAAACCAGGAAACTGAGTCGCTGTCATTCACGGTGCGAAAAAGAAGGGCGTGCCCCGGAGGCTGCGTGCCCTGCCCGGCGCCCTGGCTGACCGCTCGAGCGCGAGCGCCAGGCCCCTCTGGCGGTCCACGCTCCGCACACTCGCGACGCTCGGTCATTTGGAAACCGCTCTTCCCGGGACAGCGGGCGAAACGATGGCCCGTTACCCCCGGGAAGGACGCGGGGCGGGGCGGCCCTGCCTTCCCTCGCTGGCCTCCTCCGGGCTCTGCGCCCCGGCTGTCCCCGCCCGCCTCCCACGCTGCAGCGGGGGTTAAGACCATCCCCCCATCCCACCCCAGAAAGCGGCCGTCGCGGGCTCAGGGTGCCAAGTCCCCGGCGGCCGAGGAGCCCGCACAATGCTCCTTTGTGCCTCGCTGAGCGCCGCTTCCCCCAGCCCCTACTGCCAGCTGACTCGGTCATCCCAGCACGCGGCGGGGGCAGAGCCGCGGGGCCGGGCCTGGCTGGCTCCGAGCGGGAGCCCGGTCGCATTCCCACGGGCCCCGCTGGCCTCCACGGCAGGGGACGGGGCGGCGGCGCCTCCCGGTGGCCTGCCTCCCCGGCCTGGGACTCTTCTACAAAGAGCACCAAGCATGGACGAGGGGCCCGCGGGGCCCCAGTGGCGCGGCGCCAGCCCCGGCGCAAAGCATAACACGCCAGGTCGCCGCGCCGGAAAGAGCGGGTCCAGCGAGAGGCCGGGCCGCTGCGGGAGTGGACGGGAGTGGACGGGAGCGGACGGGAGCGGACGAGGGCGGGGCGCCAGGTCCGGGAGGCGTGAGGCGTCTCCTCGCGGCCAGGGGTCGCTCCTGCCCCAACCGCCCCAGCCGGCGTGGCCTGGAAGCCTGGCCTGCGGAGGCCACGTTCCTCCCCTGGCCCGAGCTCCGCCCCCAGTCACGGCTCCCAGGGGTGGCTGCGCCTTCCCAGGGCCGCAGCAGGGCGCGGACATGCCACGTCTGCTTTACATCACTCGTCAAACCCTCTAAATGTGCCGTCAGGCCACCGCACTTCCGCGTTCGCGGTCGCATGGTTCTCAGGGACAACACGAAAGCGGGCATGCGCGCCACGGCCAGCGGAGCGAGCGACACGGGGCTTACAGGGCAGCCGACAAAACTGAAGGGGCGCGGGGTCGCCGAGGGCGGATGATCGGGGCGACACCGTTTACGGCGGCTCATCGAGTGGAAAGGTGACTGTGATCCCGGCTCGGGAGAGGCCACGGCGCTGCTGCAGGCAGGGCGGACAATGGCAAGCACCCGCTCCATCAAACACATGTCGCCCCCCCAGCCCTCCCAGCCCCGCCCCAGATCTGCGGGCTCCAGCCCCGGCGGCCTGGGGCTGCTCGAGGGTTAAGCCCGGCGTAGCAGGCGTCCAGGACCCGTCTCGGAATTCCGGCGGGGCCGCTGTCAGACGTGTCGCGTCTACCCCTGGCTGCGCCCTGACTGTACTGCGCGCTGGCAGCGAGGTCTGGAAGGAGCTTTGCTGCGGCAGAGCCGGCGGGTCTGATTCACTGAATCTGAGTGAGTTCTGGTACACGGCGGTGGGGGGCGGGGGGTACATGGCACTGAACCCGTTCCTAGACATCGAAGTTTGATTTATTAACATTGGCAACAGTTACAGGCCATGTTGCCAACAAAGTTTGTGCAACTGAAATCACATGAAACTTTCCTAGTCCCTGCTAGTGCCACAGACGCCCTCCCCTTTCTTAAGCAGCAAATTCACTTAAAGATAATTAAGACAAGATTGATGGGGTTTTGGAATTGTAAGAGGAGTCTGATCTCGTTAGTAAGTCATGAGTGCGGGCCAGGCTCTCCGTCAGACGCATGCGCTTCTGCGTAAGGAGAAGGGCTGATGCGAGGGGAGCGAATAGCGGCAGGAATTAAAAATGAAAATGGTTTCCCGTTATAATTCTGGCTGAGCTGAAATTCTTCCTTCACAAAGATTCAGAAGGCGACCTCTTTCAGAAGAACCCTACCGAAGGTAACCGGGTCGGCGGAGGAGGAAACCGCAGCGAGAGAGTGGAAGGGACTGAAAGAAAAGCATCTCTCTCCTGGGCCACTGTCGAGTCCCACGGAGGTGGCCAGCCCCAGATGAGAAACGTTCCCATCCACTGGGATTCCGGAGGACACATACACACCTGGGGCGAGCATCCTTTGAAAAGAGCCACTAGATCAATACTATAAACTCCACGGAATCTCGGACTGGAGCCGAAGAATAAACAAAATAATTTCCCTTCAGAAGAGACATTGGAGCTTTGAAAAGGCTACGACGAGCGCAGAGCGAGACAAACTGGACGGCGGTCTCGTTCCCGTCCCTGCCTGCTGGGCACCCCAGACGGAAGTCGTCAACGCCTGATTTACTCGTCTGTAAAATGGGAAGAATAAGACAACCCACCTCCCAGGTTCACCGTGAGAATGAAACGGAACAACGTTTACAGAGCAGGCATTCATTACAATGACCTTTTCTCTTCCCCCATGTGACGAGGACCGAGATCAGAGCTCCTGGCTCCCGGTTCCCCCCAGCTTATCCGAGCCCCAGTATAAACTCATGGTCTTCGAGGCTTCGCCACTTGGCCGCGTTGCAGGCACACCTCGTGTCACTGCGCTTCACAGATGCTGCACGTCGCACGCTGAAGGCGACACCCCCACCAGGACAATGACCGCCTGCTGCCCGTGGACACTCTTGGCTGCACTGACTGCAACCCGGCGCGCAGTCTCGCCAAGGTCTGCCGCACCCTTCACCCCTCCCCTCCACGCCACCTGCTCAGATCCTGGTCTCTCCCGCACGGGGATCAGCACAGGTGAGAGCTTCCATCCCACCACCCCGGGGCGCCGCAGGGCTCATCTGAATAATCCGCCTGAAACTGCGGCCCAAGGTCCCTTCCCCATTTTCCATGGCCCTCACATCCTTTCTCTTTCGGCCACCTGTTCCAACAGGACACCTAAGCCTTGCCATCCCTGGAACTAGAGACCCGTATCACAAATACCTCTCCTTGGCTTCTCATCTTTCCAGGTCCCCCAGACCAGCACCCCACCTCCGAGCCCATGTTGAATTTAAGTGGTGAGAGCGGGAATCTTCCCTCCTTCCTAAATTCAAAGGGAAAACTGAACTTTTGTCTATTGAGTATCTTTTCATAGGTTAATTTATCAAACACATTTACTAAAATGATTTCTCTCCTTTATTTTGTTAGTGTGTTAAATTACACTGTATTTTAGTAAACCAATTTTACATTCATGGTACACACTCAAACTGGTCATGATGCATTAGCTTTTTATATGTTTTCAGAATCACCTGGACAGTATTTTATTGGGCATTTTTGCATATATGTTCATGAGTGATATTGGCCTATAATTTCTTATTTTATTTTTTCATGTATTATCATCAATAATGTTTGGTCTGAAGTTAATACAGCTTCGTATAATGAGTTGAGGAATGTTCTCTTTTTCATTCATCCAGAGAGTCTGTGTGAGACTGGTTTTCTTTCTTTCTTACATGTCGATAGAGTCCCCAGGAAAAGCCAGCTGGGCTTGGAGTTTTCTTCGGAGGAAGGTTTTAAATTACAGACATCACTTTATTTCTAGTTACAGGACTGTTCAGGCTTTCATTTTCTTTTTGTGTCAGTTTTTTTCATCAACATTTTCAAACTTCTACATAAAGCTATTTATAGCATACTCTTATTATTTTTGAATGTCTGCAGTAACCCTATGAAACAGGTGCTTCGTCATTCCCACTGGGCAGGCGAGGAAACTGAGGCACGACGACATTAAGCACCTGGCCTGGGGCCACGCAGCGAGGCAGTCTGGCTCCAGACCCTGGGTCTTCACCAGGGCTACGTGGCCTGTTCTGACAGTTTTTCTTCTCTGTGCCAACAGTGACTCGTCTGTCTTCACTGGGAAGAGCTTCTGATTCCCTCAGACTTGGGAGCCGCTGTCCCCCAGAAGGGCTCAGGAGTCCCCAGGACTTCTCTTCCCCATTCTCTCAGCTCTTCCTCTGCCCCCTCTCCCCTTCTCTGCCCACCCCGTTCACAGAGGCATGCGTGTGCGCATGTCTCATCTCTTGGTGCATGTCCACACCGGCAGGGTTCACGTATATCCCGTGGTCCTCCCGGGGGACAGCACAGTGCCTGGCCCGTAGTGGATGTGATACACATGCTCTAGTCCTGTTTAATCAATAGTCATGAAAGAATCCGAAAGATAAGCCGTCTCTAAAGGCACAAACCCAAAGCATGTATCTACTGAGTCTTTGCTTCGACAAAGGGTAAGGATTATTAGTGTCACTGGTCTTTGGCTCAAACGATTAGGAAGCAGTCACACCTACAAGTAGCCTCAGCCTGCAAAACTGCACCGCCGTGACATCCACCTTTCACTTCTGAAATGCGTCCCGAGCGCTTCCTGCCTCTGCCTTCTGTGGCGCTCTCAGTAATCCAGGCGCCCGGCACACCCTTCCCCAGTCCAGTCACTCCTCAAAACGTCTTGTTCTCGACGTGGGGAAACGGGTTCCACTTTATGGCTGCAGGAACACGCGAGCCTCTGGTCTGCAATGTGTCCCGATGGAGCTGGGAGTTTCGAACGCTTCTTTTCTAAATCGCCACTATTTAGTTAGCCAGACACGGCGTGAATCACTTTACGTGCACTGCTGTCTTTGTCGTCTTCGCAACGTTTATGTGACTTAAATATTATGGCATTCCCATTTTGCAGGTTAGGAAATAAAGGCTCACATGACATGCCCACAGTTTCACATCTAATGAATGGCAAAGCTGGAATATGAACTTTTAACAGTTCTGCTTGAAGCCTGCTCTCCTAAACGTGACTTTGAACTTCTGACCTTCCCACCCATGACATTCTGTGAACTGGAAGGCATGGCCAAAGCTTCAATCCAAATTAGTAAAATTTTATTGTTAAATTAGTAACTGAGAAAAGTAAATGAGGAAGTATTTGGGGGCATGAGGGCCAATTTTTTACTCTTAAAATTACATCACCTGATCTCTTATTTACTTAAATTTGGCAATTGTGAAGGTAAGAAAATTGGAAGGAGTTAAACAGAGTCCCTGAGGCCTTTTGTGGACCAATTCAATACTCCAGAGACCAAACCAATGAACCTTCCTCCATTTTTACCAGGAAAAGGCCAGAAGTTTGTCAAGGATCATTCATCCTCCTCTAGCAAAACAAACCTGCCGCCGTTCCCTGGAGGATAAGTCAGTTTCAGAAGGGAATAGATGTGAGTGCTCTTGAGCTTTCAAAGAACTTAGGCGGACCAGAAAAAAAAAGGCTTCCGGAGAATTCCAGTAAGAAATACTGAAGGGGAAATCCCCGGATAATCTGATCCCTAAAGAGACTGTTCCAAAGTTAAAAACATAGACATCTGAACATTCCTGTTCTTGGAACTAATAATATTAAACATATATTTGCAATACAGTTCCTGGAGTCGTACTTCTGGGTTACCGATGGTGGCTGCACGCAGTGCTGGCTCAGCTGAAGCTGCTGCCTGACAGGGCACTGACAGCGCACTGCGTAGTGTCAGAGTGTGCACCACGCCCAGGCTGGCCTGGTGCCGCGGCAGTGGGCACCGTGTTGGGCAGAGCAGTCCCAGGCACCTTCAGGGCCGACTGAGTACGTGACCTTGGGCAACACACGCCACGCCCGATTCTCTAGGTCTCTCAGTCCCTTCAGCTGCAGAAGAGGGCTGGGACAGATGGCTTCTAAGAATTTCTTAGGAGAAAGCCTCTCTTAGCTGGGAAAGTCTCTAATACTAAGGGTGACATTTATTTGTTAAGTTTTTCATCCTCTAAACGTTAACTGAAGTATCAATTCCTTCGCGCACTTACTTATTGAGAGTACTACAGGCCGCCAGGCACTCTGCTCCATGCTGGGGACAGATAAGTAAGGACAGTCGGACACAGTGTCTCCTCCAGAGGAGTGTGCGTGCTGGTGGGACCGAGCCCAGACCAAAGCCAGACCTTCCTGTGCACGTGGGCCTTTGAGAGCATCTGACGGGGTGGGAAGGGGCCACCTGTCCCAAACCCTCCTTAACCCTTCGGTTGAAAGCGGCACCTCCCAGTGTGCATTCTCCAGAAGGTGTATTTATTCACCTGATGGATGTTAACTATTCAGTGCCTGGGTACCTGGCGACGTATTGCCCACACAAAAGTCTCCACCGACAGGTAAGTCTGAGAAATACCAGATTAAACAAAGGGGAGGCTTCTACGCTGATTCACGTGTACTATTACCCCTGCCATGCGGACCTCACTTTTGGGGGACAGCTCTGTGTGGTCCACAGTTTGGGTCAGGAGCCTGAAGGTCCCTCTTAAAATGTAAGCACGGGTGGGGCGGGGATAAAATAGAGAGCTATTCATGCGTGTGTGGTTCAACATCTTAACTAGCATTAGAATATTATAGTTCCATCGAAATATTCGCCCCAGAAACTTGAGTTAAGGTCCTCTTTCTTGAGATGGCATCCATTTCAGGATAGAATTAGACTAGTAGATGCACTAAAGTTAATTTTTAAGGCCTTGGAAAAATGGAGCTGGATCTTACCCTAAACAGCAGTGTCATCTGATTTATTAGAAAAAAGGCTGTTAATTCTGTGTCTCTGCCCCCAGTATGCTGGAAGAGAATGGGCCAAAATATACTAATTGGATGAAGTAGAAATTACAGGAATTTGGAAATGGAGCTGATGAAAAATGCAACCAGTGCTAATCAAAGGCTAATTATTCTCAACTGGCGAGATGGCCACCTGGGGGTGTGAGTGACAGGAAGACAGGCCAGCCGAAGACAGGCCTGGATGCCTCTGGCTCAGGGTGGACTCTTCCGAGAGACTGTTTTCTGGGAGTGTTTCTGATTAGTCAAAGGTTTTGGGGTTTGTATCCCCTTGTTTACCAGCTGAAGGGCTGCCTGGGGGCCTTGGGGCTCTGGGCCACAGCGAGTGACTGCAGTTAAGAGGATGGCAATTTACATTTGTATGGGACTCCCCAGAGGGCTGGGAGCTCAGAGGCGCTTGTTTGCTTCCTCCCTTCCTGACTGCATTTCAGAGTCAGATGATCAGACTGAAATGAGGGGAAAGAAACTCAGAGCAGGGCCTTAAGGATATGCATGTGACCATGTGACAGGGACAGGGGCTGCCTGGCCAGAACTTCTGGGTGGCCCTGGGTGGGGAGCATTTGTCACCAGCTCTCCCCCAGCAGGCTCCCTTCCGACTCGGCCCCACTTGTGGGTTCCAACCCAGTCACCCTATTTCTTATGAAGCAGGGACAGCTCTGCCCAACGCTCTTCCCAAGAATAGATGTAAGGCAATCCGTTCCTGGAGAGGGCATCCGTTTTCAGGAGTTTTAAATAATCTAAGAAACAGCAAGCCCGCCAGCGCAGGCCCTGCAGACCAGGGCGGGTGAGGTGGACCTCGACCCCACCTAGAAGCCAGGACCCAGGCTCAGGAGCGACTCCAGATTCACTCTCCAGTCCCCCACCTGCTCCAGACAGGCACACAAAGCTACCCAGGGCCCCCGATTTCTGCCCGCTTTACACAGAATGTGGCATCCCTCTCCCCAAAAGGAAAAGGGTCCCTGCCTGCACATCCCCAGTGACTTTCCTGACCAAATCCTTCAGGAGACACCAGTATTACACCGACAGTGATGACATCGGGAGAAAATAGTGTCATTTTAAAGACCTTCTTCCCTATTCTTGTCAAACCTCTCAAGATTATAGTATGAAAAATTATAAAAAGGGAAGACGAGGGGAAAATATTTGCCAAGTATATGGTACAGGCTTATTACCATCTTCTGAAAGTGCTCTCCTACATCTATGATTTTAATGGGCAAACAGCAGCCCACACGCATGGCGTGCTTACACGGGCGGGGTGCTCTGCACGCATACACTCACTGACGTCTTACGACGGCTGAGTTATGTGTGACCCCACTCTACAGACGCCAAAACTGAGGTGCAGCTACTTGCTGGACATCAAACGCTAATGAGGGACCCGGGCGGTCCCTGCCATCTCACTGTGCTGCCCGCATGAACGACGCTGCCAGGGGACAAAGAGAAACGTCGCCAACAGTTAGGGGCACGCGGAGCAAGCCACTGAGACTATTTTGAGCCTTAAATCTAAAAAAAATTAGTATTTGCGAAGTCGCAGAGATATACGCCTTTTTAATGTTGTAATGTGCTGCTGTGGTCTGCAGTCTTTCTGAAGGGCAGGCTGGACGGGGCACCAAAAACATACATGTCTTTTGACTCAGAAGGGCCATTTATGAGAATTTATCCCGAGGAATGAAGAACGCAGGCAAAGGTTTAGTTACAAAGATATCCAGAGCTCGGGCAGAGTTGCTGTGACACAGAAAAGTTAGACGCCGGAGACTGATCACCCGGAGCAGGACACACTCACAGCGCGGCCCGCCATGCGGTGAGCGGGAAAGTGTGCCGAGGGGGCTGTAACGCGCAGCGCGCCCCCGGGTCTCGATGGAGGAATAAACCACTGTTTTCTCCTTTCTGGTGAGTAGCACGACTGTTTACATGTGCACTGAGGCGTGAGTGTGAAGATGTATGCCAGGTTGTAACTAATGACCGTCTCTGAAGTAACGGAGTGACGGTGATTTCGATTCTCTGAGTCTCTTGCATTTACATTTGTGTCTAAATGCAGCACATAAAGGTTATTTTTAATTAAAAATAGGCAAGAATAAGCAGAAAATTCCAAAATGCAGAGCCTATAGGGACCCTGCCACCCCCGAGGGCACCTCGTTGAAAAGGTCCACAGGGGTTCGCCGAAAAATGATGGTTACAATTTTGTCTCGCCATTAAAACAAAGTCCCATCAGGACGCAGCAATTTTCTTGTAAAGGAGAGAGCTGGCAAGGGAATCGCAAGTAGAAATACTTTTTTATTCTCTTTAAATCTGTCCCTGAGTTTCATACCGGAATCCCCTGAGAAGAAAAAGGATGTTTAGTTTCTGTCACGACCAACGATCCTAAAGAGGCGAGGACACTTAGACTGAGGTTTACAGCCCTGTCACCCCTACACTGTCAAGGCTTTCGGTGAATAAAGGTGGCTGACGTTGGAGTCCAGGCTCCAGGCTCCCGTTTGATGGGTAAAGATGTGAGCGGCTCTTGGTGACACACGTGAGAGACGGGGCGAGTTCCGTGCACTGGTGGCCGGCCCGGACGGCAGCCCGTGCAAACACCCAGGGCTGATGGCAGGCCCCTGGGCAGCCAGAGGCAGCAGGACACACGCTGGGTGTGTGCCAGGACCCGCTGCGAGACGCACCTTCTCAGCCAGAGAAGAAGGACGAGTTTCCCGGGGCCGGAGGCTGTCTGCATGACACCTGTGCTGCTTCTCGGGACACAGAGCCCTGGAGTGGTGAGAAACTGAGACCGGCCACCCTCCCTCGGCCTAGGTGGCCTCCCTCATCCTCCGGGTCTTGGGAGGGTGGGTGTGGCACGTGTGTGTGTAAACCCCAATATGGAAATCCAATGGCATCCTCCAAATAAACATGACCTTTTCACAAGCCTCAGGTGACGGTCAATACTCTCTGGTCATCCTGGGGCAGGAAAGTCCCATGACCGATCCCACAGTCCTCCTGGCAGACTATCTGAACGCTTCTCCTCTTGGACTCGCCACTAGCAGAAGCGGAAGGAGCCCTGGGGTTTGGACCTTGCTGCCAGGCGCTGTCCCTCCCCTGGCTGTCACCATCCCTTCTCCAGCTTCCCTGCCATGTGTGCCACCATCCACACGGTCCTCAAACTGGGGACCTGGCCTCCCTCTCCCACAGTGCCGACCTCCGCCCCGTCGCCGGCCCGCCGTCCTGCCCCGACGCCTGCTCTGCAGTCGCCCTGACACTGCCCTGGTTCGGCTCCTTTCACGTTCCATCCACTCACAAAACAGGAGTTTTCTAAGGCCACCTCAGAAAACAAAGTAGTGCTGTCAGCTCATCTTGGAGTGAGAGGGCCCGCCCTGAGTCAGGGACGGTCCTAGGACGGCCCAGTTACAGTGGGGAGGGGGAGAGACGTCCCATAACCAGAGCAGTATCTGAGGAAGGCAAGTGATCACTGGCGAATGGCAGAGAGAGAGAGATCAGAGTCTGACAGCACCACACAGCAAGGCCAGGTCACTGCACGACTTCCACACATGTGTCTCACTGGGGTGGGACGCTGCGCTGGGCTGCGTGCTTAGCAAACAGGGCGCCCAGACAAGGACAAGGCTGGCCGGCGCTGACGTGGGCTAGACAGCGATGCGGCTGACAGAGTTCAAGGCCGCAGAAGAGCAGAGGCCTTGGTGGCGAGGGTGGCGGAGACTCGGTCTCAACTACAAGAGCAGACTGAACTGAAGAGGTGCAGACACGGCAGGCAGCCCGTGGCGGAGGTGCGGAGGGGAAGAGCTGAGCAGTCAGGGCTGGGGGCGGCCCAGGTCTCCTCGGCTCGCCGCCCACCTGGTCCCCTTCCTTCTCAGGGCAGCGGCTAAGGCTCCTGCTCTTACGGAGCTTCCATTCTTGCTGCAGCCAGGAGCAAGCCAGATAACAGACGGCAAACACGAGCTTAAAGGCTGACAGTGAGGGTGACTGAGAGGGTGATGTGACAGAGGCAAGGCTGGCTCTTGACACTGAGTGGTCTCAGAGGGCCTCTAGAAAGAGGCGTCTAATCGAGTTCTGAATGGACACGAGGTCCACGTCCTCGAAGGCCAGGGGCGGCGCCTCCCTGGCAGAGTGGTGACAGAAGTACCGAGCATGGAGCCCAGAAGTGCAGCGCCCGGCCTGACCGAGCTCTGTGACCCGAGGTCCGAAGCTTAGATCTTATTCCGAATCAGGCTGGGAGCCACCGGGACATTTTAAGGGGGGTTGTGACCAACTTCGCTTTCTACTGAAAGAGTGACTTGCTGCCATGTGGCCAGGTCTGTAAGAAGGTCGGGGAGGGTGGAGGGGCGGGGAGGGCGGGGAGGGCTCGGAGGCTACAGCTGCGTAGTCAGGTGGCACCTGCCCCAGAAGAGAGGGCGCCGGAGACCGATCTGAGTGGATCCTAGAAGTTGTACGAACTGGGCTTGTAGGGGGGCTGCCCGTGGGGAAGAGAGGAAGTGAGGGATCCTGGGTGACTGGGGAAGAGCAGGGTAGGACGGTGAGAAATGAGAATTCCGCCTTCCTGTCCCGTGTGAACTGTTCATCAGACATTGACACGGGAGCTGAGAAGCAGGTAGATGTGTGAGTCAGGAGTGATCGGGGCCGCCGCCAGTCATGGCATCTGGACTGCTGTAGCGCCATGGCGACGGGCGACAGTCCCACAGGAAGTGGTCGCTGGGCAACGGGGAGCAGCAGTGGAGGAGCTGGCCTTAGGCAGGAGCAGGGCAGGAGGAAAGAACGATTGCAACAGAGCTGGGGTCTCTGAAGGGGGGGGAGATGGTTGGGAGAGATGAAGGTGCAAGGAGGCGCCCGCCCCCCTTCAGGGGAGAGTGACAAGGCGGGGGTGCAGCCCCTTAACCCTCCTCCATCAACTCAACCCCTAATTCTCACTTCACCTCAGCGGAAGAGGGCTCCCTCCTCTTCCCCAGGCTCTTTCCTAGACCTCCGCTCAGTCTCAGCGACCCTGCGCCATCTCTGCTCTCAGATCCTCAAACCCCACCTTCCTATAAGCCTACAAATAGGTTCACATCTCTTCTTAGTTAAAAAGACCTCCCTTGAAGTGTGTCAATTATATCTCAATAAAACTGGAAGGAAAATCATCCTCCTGTGACCCTGCCTCCCCATCCCCCAGCCTTCTCCCTTGTCCTTTGTCTCCTCATCCCCAAGACTCCGGAAAGTGTCCCTCCCATGCTCTGTCTTCACCTTCCATTTCCTACTTAATCCACCGAAATCTGGTTTTACAAATGCACTCAATGCTAAATGCACAGCTGCCCTGGGGAAGAATGTCAGCACCTGTGGCTGCCCAAAGGCAGCAGTACTGTCCCCACCTGCTGTTTCTCTGTGTCTCTGACGGCCTTGGTGACCTCCTGCCGAGACTCCTTCCTTCCTGGAGTCCAGGCAGGGGGCCTTGCTTCCCTGGATCGCCAGCCCAAGTTTGTCTCCTGTGTCCTCTTGTCCTTACACATTCTCCCCGGTTGACTGACTCCGTCCTGAGGACTGTGAATATTATTTGTGTACCAATGAAGTTATTTCAAAATCTATTATCTACTGATCATCTTAAAGCTATGAGATGGAAGGAAAATCAGACCGACATCTCATCAGCCACCTGGCCTGCAAGGAGGTAACAGTGTGACATCACCGAGGTGCTGAGAAAATCGTCTTTGATCTGAGAATTTTATAATCAATCCCCCATCAATATTATGAGTAAAATAAAGACTGTTTTTGGACCTGCCAGAGCTAAGACGCTTCACACCTACCAACCCTCTCTGAATGAATGAATGAACGGAGAACATTCTCCAAGAAGGAGAAAGAAACCTTGGAAGAGATCGTGGGTTATAAAAAGTCAATGTGTGCAAAGAAATGAGCGAAAGCGATTTTATGGAGTAAACATCGAGTGTGCACCGCTCTGAAGTCTTACAAGCACGAGGCGGAGGCTTGGGGAGGGGAGCCGCTTAGCAGTCAAAGCTTCTCACCTCTCAGGTGGCGACCCGTGGTCCCCAGTGTCTAGCGCTGGGCCTGACACAAAACAAGTGCTAATAATCGCTGCAGGAATGAAGGGACAGATCGGCGAGTGACTCCGTCAGTGGGTCTTAATGCCAGCGTTTTCATCCGATGAGCCCTCCCTCCCTCCCCCATGAATCCTCCACGGTCTCCGCAGCCATGAGTGCGGACACCGGCGGCCAGGGCGGGTTCTGCTGCCTCTTCTGCAGACAAGTTTAGATTGTCCTCCTTCCAAGGGCTTCTGGGAAAAACGCCTGTCTGGCAGCTCTGCCCTTAGGCCCGAGGCCAAGAACCTCGGAACAAACAACCTGCTGCTCTGTGGGAGCAGGGGACAGCCACCCGTCCAGAGCACACACTTCCTGTTCGCCGAGGGCCGGCTGGGACAGTCTTTCCTCATATTCCAGATGGGGTCTAGATTTCTTACAAAACAAGCAGAGCCCACCCCGCTCTGTGCAGGCCCCGCTTGTTGCCTCACGAAAAGAAAACGCGATGAATCAAGTCTGCGGCGGTACCTGCTCACCTCGCTCAGTTCTGGCAGTCCTGACCCGAGCAGTCACAGAGACGGTCCCCCGGAAGCTGCCCAGGCTGCGCTTACACGTCACCGACTTCAGATGGCAAGAAGCTTGTTAATGCAAGCCACAAGAAGAATTCGTTCACTCCCATTCTTCTAAGGTGGGGTGACGTCAGGCCAAGGGCAGGCGACCTCTACCAGGAAGAGATCGTTGAGATCTTTTGGGAATCGTGGAGAGAAATCTTGACTATCCCAGCTGATTTCAAAGATGACAACTGAATTTCCAAACCAGTTCAAAACCAAGGCAAGACAACTCTTGCCACCTGCCCGCGGCAGAAGGCCACGTTCACATCTACCCGCTGCGACACTGAGGGCTGACGACCCGTAAGCTCTTGCCGGTTCTCAGACTGTACGGTTCACTGTATTCTGGCCGCAGTGGTTCTCATATTCCTACGGCTGCTCGCACACTCGTTTTCAAGTGCACAAGTGACACCCAAATACACTCTTGTAAGAATTGTACACTGTTCGGCTGCTACTTTCAAACCCCATTCCTGTTTTTAACTGAACCTTCCCCTCTCAGTCCCACGTAGGAACTGAGCCACCTGTTGACAAACATTACCTGTTGCCTGTCACATGCGGAATGACATTGGTCCACGAAAGCAGAGTCCCTGCCTGCAAGGAACCGATGTGCCGTTGGGGAGGGCAGACGGCGAACTGTCAACAAGCAAGTTCACACGAGAGTACTTTTCGGTATTGATAACTTCTAGCCACGCTGGAGGCCGGGAGGGCTATTTTAAGCGACAGGAACTGCAGTCCCCGAAACCCTGAGACAGGAAGGGGCTGGGAGTATGTGGGGTGGGGGTGGGCGAGGCCAGATCGCACACCTGGACCTGTACCGAGTGAGGGCTCCGGGTTTCAATCTAAGGGCGATGGGCACCCCGGATGGTTGTAAGGTCGAGGGTGATGAGACTTGGTACATTTCAGAACTCCCCGTAACTCAGCCAGTTAGAAATTCCGTTACTACGTTCACAGAAGCGGGGCCAGAGGCTCGCAGACAGGGGAGGGGAAGGAGGAAACGTGGCTGGGGCCCCCGTGTCCACAGAGGCTGGCCACGGCCGACCTGAGAACGGCCCAAGGAGCCACCCACTACTGCTGGGTTCTCTCTGACGAGCCCACAAGCAGCCTCGGCCCGCCCTTAGCGTCCACTCAGCTGTGGGAACCAAGCAGAGGTCACCAGGCCCAAGAGTTTTCTGCCCCAAGGACAGCACGTCAGCTTATCCCGGGCCTGGCAGACCTTCCATTTGATCTCCAGGCACTTCTGATGAGGTGAGTGCTCTTATAACAACTTATAAAAACAAAAACTCAAGGACCAAATGCAAATACCAATCAGTTTGTGTGAATATTTACCCAATAAACATTTCTACACTGCTTAGGTTTAAGTGACTGGTTAGGTGCTTTATTGGAGGTCACGGGACTATCAGGGGGACACCTGGAGGTGACCGAACCTGCCCTGCCACCGCTCCAAGTGCCTCATTCACCCAGTGTCAGCAGCAGCCTTGGGGGGGCCTAGCTTCTAGTCTCTCTCCACCACCCCACTTAATCCATTCCACAGACCAAGGCAGCCTGAATGTCCCCAAACTGTTGCTTTAATCCCCTTACTGCCCACTCAAAACATTGCCAGTTACCTGGAGGAGCAGGACATGTTCAAACTCTCATGACACCCTGTCTCTGACAAAGGTCCTCATTTACGGCAGAATGTCCCTCCTACAGATCCCGAGAGATGGCACTCCTCTGGAGCAAAGGTCAGGGGTGGGGGGGATGTGATCTCTGAATGGACCTATGTAAAACGTGCGAATAGTTTCTACCGCCATTGAAATGAAGCATTGAAGACGGCATTTTAAATAAAGAGAACACCGATGACATGTTCCCACGTCTTAGATCACTAATGGTGGCTAACGTGCGATTAAATTCTCTCTACCATCTGTTGCTTGCTCAAAATTTTAGCATCTCTTTCAAAGGAAATGTTAATGCAGGGCTTATGAAAACAACAGCGTTCCCCCCAGGCACGTAGACCCCACTTTCCGTGCCTGACTGCCCACGACCGTAAGCTGGACCAGGAGAGCCGCACGGTTTGCGTGAATGTGCGTGAAGTCTTTTTCCGGTTAAACAAAGGCAGGAGGAAGCCGGGAACACCCTCGCACTTGCTGTTACGGCTCAACCGATTTTCTCAGTTACTGAACTGTCTTCCTCGCGATCTGATTAGCTGATTAGCCTCTGTATTTACTAAAAATCATCTTTTCATGAAGCTACAGGAAAATCATGTTGAGAATAAACGCTGGGGCGTATTTCGGGGCGTTTTCTTGGTGGGGTGTGTGTATGTTACCTCCTATGCTTTCAAATGTTGCCCGAGTTTAAGTGAAGAGAACGTGCCATGTTTTCCCGGATGAGGGACCGTGCCCAAACTGTCACTCTTCCTTCTACACTAGGCACCCACTGCTGGGAGAACGGCAGTCTGATCCTGGCTCTAAAGGGACATTCCTGCATCAGGGGGAACAAATCTCAGGTTTCCTCCTGACTCCAAGGTTCTCTGGTGCTGCTCCCTGATGGCCACTACAGGCAGAAGGGACCACGGCCGTGCCACTCGTTACCCACGCCTCAGTTCCCTCATTAATGAGAGGTCTTTCGCAGGTGGAAAGTGCCGGCCAGAGCCAAGGCCGCCCGCGGGCACCGTGGGCACCGCGGGCACATGGGACGGGGCAGTTCTGCTCCTCCTGTCGCACAGTCCTGTCGGGCATCTTCCAGAGCGCCTGTAACCTAGAGCCACAGCAGACCCTGTTCCAGGACGAGGGGTACTGAGGCGCTCCCCCAGATGCAGTGGCGCTCAGCCACACTCAGTCTTGGTCTTGTCCCCTCCCGCACGCGGGGCAGTGCTGCGGGTTCCACGTGATTCACAGAATAAGGTGCGCTTGGGTTTGCTTTTTGTCAGGGCAGTGTCACTACACTAGGAAGCTTGTGCCTTGGCCTACCAGGTCTCTGTGACACTGATCCTGGGTCCTTCCTTCCCTCCCTAGCCGGCTTCATGACCTGGGGCTTGGGCCTCATTCCCCTCATTGGCAAAGAAGCAAAAGCACAGGGCCTAACTCCAGTGGCTGCAGGACTCCCCTGAGGCCGGACGGGAAAACCATCTGGGGCCCCTGAACACCACCTCTACCCCCGGGGCGTCCGCAGACCCTCCAGCCATGCCTGCCCTGGAGGGCTCAGGTCCCACCCCGGCTCCAGGGGCTCCCAGCTGAGCCCAGGCCTCCCCGCCAAATCCATCCTGTTCCAGACAACGGGGAGAGACATCTCCACCCCGCCTACTTGCCATGGGGTAAACCCTCTGTGCCATGGCAGAGAACCCCATAAGCGGTTAATTTCAGTCACAATAACGTGAACCAGATTCTCAGCGTCTCCCTGCACCGCTCCCAAGCTGGGAGGAAAAAACAGGCTATGTTCAGCTGCAATTTACTCAGCAGAGTGATTAATCAATTAATTATTCCACTCACTGAGCTTTTCAAAGGCGTTTCTGAGAGCTCGACACGGGCTTCCGTGTTTTGTGGGAGAAGCTGGAGTGGGAAGGCCCACGGGACATGAGCCTGGAAGAGGGGACAGGGGTGTGGGTACCAGCTCCCTGGTCCCCACATCGGGCCAGGGGGCCGGCTTGGGGCCCTGCCTCTCTCCCCGCAAACACTCACAAATCTGAACAGTTCTGAGCTCTGTCACCGCGACTGACCCCCAGCCCGCCTCCAGCCCCACCTCGGTGCCCCCCATCACCAGTCACGCCGGGGCCAGTCATCTCTTCCCATGAATTTTCTCCACAGCCACCAGAGTGATAATTTCAAAGTGAGAATCTAGAATCTAGATAAAGCTCTTCCTTAAGGTGCCCCTCCCTTAAGGAACGAGGACACAGGTCACTGCGAGTGAGACATAACCAGCGGTGGCCAGCAGTGCCCACGCCCCACCTCCCCTGGTAACGCCACGCTATTGGCCACTGTCCAAACACACGTGCCACCTCTGCCAGAGTCCCTGCTGAACGCGGCTGGGCGAAGCTGCCACACCAAACAGGAAGGGCCAGCTAAGGCACCTTTGCCCTCCACGAGGGCTGGACCTCCAGAGTGCCCTGAGTCCACCTCGCTCCGCCCATCCCAGGGGGTCGCAGCTCTCTGCTTATTGTGCTGTCTTCTCCAGCCCCTCCTCTGCATCTCACCGGCTTCATGGCGTCAGGGTGAGAAGATGCCGTAGACCTTCTATGTGCGTGTGACTCTCCAGAACAATGTGACATTATTGCATGTCCAGGCCAGACTCTTCTCCACGGCGCCTCTGGATTCGGGGCCCCCACCCCAACACCTGCCAGGCACATGTCTCCAACAAGCTCCCTTAGGACAAGGGTGGCGGCTGCCTTGGAGAACGCCCTAGGATTCTGATTGGGATTGTGCTAACTCTTAACAATATTAAGTCTCTCAACTGATGAATAAATATATTTCTCTGTTTATTTAGGTCTTCTTTATTTTCTCTCAAGAATGCCTTTTTTCAGTGTACAGATCTTGCACATTTTTTGTTCGATGCATCCATAGGAGTTTCATATGTTCTGATGCAGTTGTAAATGTTGTTACTCTTCAAATTTCTATTGGTTATCGTTTGCATATAGAAATACAACTAGATTTTTATATACTGATATTATATCCTACAATCTTGCTAAATTCTTAGTGGTACTATTAACTTTTTTGTAGATTCCATCCAATTTTCTACATATGATCATGTCATCTATGAACAGAGAGTTTTAGTTTTCCTTTTCTTTACTGCTCCCTTTCGTTCATTCATTCATCTATTCATCTGGTGGGGGAGGGCTTATCGCCCCGGCTGCACTCTCCAGCCCACTGTCAGAGAGAAGCGATGAGAGCGGACATCCTTGCTCTGCTCCTGGTCTTACAAGGGAAGTGTTTAAGCTCTCATCGTTAAGTACTGGTGATGTTGCTTGTGTGTTCTTCACAGACGCCCCTTTTCAGGTTGAGGAAGTTCTCTTCTATTTCTGATGCGGTGAGCGCTTCTATCATGAAGGGGCGTTGGATTTTGTCAGAGGCTTCCTCTGCATCCACTGGGATATTTTTTACTTGAGTCTCTTAATATGGTGAATTGCAGTGATCGATTCTCGCATGTTAAACCAACCTTGCATTCACGAGATAAGCCTCACTTGGTAATAATGTATTATTCTTGTTATATACTGGTATTATTTGATTAGTTAAAATTTTTTGTGCCTATGTTCATGAGGAATATCAGTTGATAGCTTTTGTTCTGTAATATCTTTGCTTTTGGTCATAGGGGAAAGCTGGCCTCACAGAATGTGGGAAGTGTGCCTGCCTTTTCGATTCTCTTGATAGAGTTTGTGTAGAATTAATATTATTTATCCCTTTGATATTTGGTAGTATTCAAATGTGGATTCTTACAAGTGTAGGAAAAAACTGTGGAACCCGAACTGGACCCAGATGACTGTATGTTCTGTGTAGCTCATGCTTCTAGGCTATCCCAGCTTTTGTCTCTGAGCTGTTTTATAACTCTATAAATTGTAAAAAAAAAAAAAAAAAAGGCAAGAAATAAAGCAAACGATTCTTGTCCACAAACATGTAAGATAATTGTGTCTGATGGAATGTAATTTATTACTGTGCTGTGGACAGATGCATTTTGCATAGTCTATAAAATCACCTTTATGTCATTGCCTATTCTCTGAATTATCTTTTAAATCAGTTGTAACATCTTCCTGGTTCCTGGTTCCTCCATTAGGTAATGACCTAAGTAAAATCTTTGACCTGTGTTTATTTTATACTTGTACAAGAGTAATAATTTTACTTTTAAAATTATCTTTTAACACAGGAATGAAGGCAATTCATGGTATAGGCTTTGTTTACTAAACGTTATCAGGTTGGTTAGTTGCTAATGCTATACAAGGTTATTTACTGTAAATGGTGAGGATGCTATCTGGAGAAAAGTTATTTTCAGATGAAATAGGAAATTGGAATTTGTTTCTTCATCTCTAATTTCTAAGGTCCTTCCCCATTGTAACTATCTAACTCTGATTGGGTGATTTCATGATAAACTCATTTCAATTTCCGGAGTTGGTTTCATTATCTGTTAAAATGGGATAGTGACATTTTCTGTACCCACCTCAGACAGTCAAATAAGATAACAGGTTTGAAATGTTGAAAGTGCAATATAAATCTAAGGGGCCATTATCTGTGCCTCCTGGAAAGGGGAGATAACTGTTCCTAAGCCTCATTTCCTCATTTTGGTCAACAGTTTAAAATCTGAAATCTTTGTCATCTTCCAGGGAACCTGAATAAGCTGGTTTAAATTTAACTTTTTTTTCATTAAGAGGAGTCATTATCTTAAAGTTAATTTCATCATGGGTTTTAAATAATCTAGAATGAGATTAAATTCTAAAACCAGGGACTCTGAAATAGCTCAGGAGTCTGGCTGCTGTGGGGATAGCGCTGGGTGGGCCCATCTCATCTCTGCGGTGTCGTTTCTTGGAAAGGTTTCTAGAATTCTTCCCCTCGCCTTTCCTCATGGCCAGTGCTCCTTGTGAGTGACCCTCCCACACTGCCCTGCCGCTCCCTCATCCGGTTCATCCTCCCATCACTCTGCGGAGTGTCGGCATGTCCGCGTGGGGGAGGCACAGACTGCACGCGACAGTGTGCAGGACGCAAGGTGGGCGGAGCACACACCTTTCTCTCGTGTGCAAAGACTGGACGTAGGTCTACTCCACATTGGCAGTAGCCAAGATTACACATATATTCTCTTTATCTCTTTCATTCCCTTTGACATGAATTAGACTGAGTGATGTTAAGCTAAAGTTTAAAAGAAAATGTTGATGTGGGAGAGAAATAGGAAGTGTCTCGAAAATTTCCACGTGTCCATCTATTCATGCATCCAGGCATCCATCCGTTTACTCCACACGTGTTTCCTGCGTGCAGGGCACTATGCAAGCTACAAAAACCGTGTAGGACGAGCCCTGATTGTCAAGGAGGTTATGGAAATTCTTCTCCCACCAGGGTGGGGAGGGCAGGGGCCGGGTGGAGGTGAGCACCTTGAAGAGGTCTTCACTAGCCAGTGCTAGAGGAACTGCTAATCGATTAATTAATTAACTAACAATGAGCAAATGGCATCCAGTGGGGAAGTATGGCTTTGCTTCCAAATGCTAATTACCGGCCCCTTCATGGAGCTGAGGCAGTGAGGGCGAACCCTTGCAGGGTCCCAAAGAGCTGGCGCGCAGACTTCGCAAGGAGGCTGTGATCCTCATTTGTACAGCATGCCTGCCAGGTCTTTATCTAGTGAGATTAATTAGAACCTTCGGAAGTGCAAGTTAGAGCCATGAAATATTAACGTTCTCGACACTGGTGAGGTGAGTGTGCTGAAACAGCCCAGGGCAGATCTGGGGTGCCAGGCTGCAACTGGCATTTGGAGGTGGAGTTGTCACCATCTGTCAGGTAAAGCCTCCTCAGTGACCTGCTTGGTGGCTCTGGAGGGCAAGCTGACCTTTGCCCTTTAACTGCCCATGCCTCTGCTTATGATGCGTCATCTCCCTCATCCTTTTTACGCTTCCCAGAAAACGCAGTGTTCTCTTGACACATCTGTCGAACAGCCGCAGCTGGAACCCGGCTCGCCATTGCCAGGAAGAGCCTGCTTCAGGTGCCAGGCGGGTGGGTCCCCATCTTTGCCGAGACCTGAGATTACTGGGGCAGGGGAGGGGCATGTCTCCTGGACACATACTAGGCTTGAACCTGACGTGACCGGCTGATGAAGCAGGCTCTGTGCGGGGATCTGCTTCGCTGCTGTTGGCGGCAGTGGTGACGTCTGGCTTCCGGGGCAGCAGGGTGGTGAGAATGAGTCCCTGGTGTCGAAGTGGCATGACGCCGGAGGCAAGGGACACACAGGGACACGCGGGCAAGTCCAGTGTCCAGCCTCGGGTCTCGGGTGAGGCCAGGCTGTGGGTGGCCTTGAGAGTCGCTTCAGGAAGCTCGGCCCCAGGTCCGTCCTCTGTCCCTCGCAACACACCTGTGAGCTACCTCACGTCCTCTTCTGCTTAAATTAACCCGGGAGGATTCTGCTTTGGTCATTAAACCCGTGACCCTGACAGCTCCGGTGTCAGGAGTGGCGGGAGGCAGCAGGCCGAGAGAGTGGGGCTGGGTGGGCTGCTCCTGCCCCCGCCCAGCCAAGCCCCGCTCAGCCTCTCGGTCGGCTTGCGGCTGGCAGCTCCTGTGTCCCCGCGGGCCCTGGCAAAACTTTCTCTGCTGAGCAGCCAGACCTACCCCCTGAAACATGAGCCAGATAATGGTGCTGCCCAGGACATCACGGCCCGATGACTTCTGATCACAGTGACCTCAAACCCAAACCCTCCCCGTGGTCTCCAAGACCCCCACGCCCCGGCCCTGCCGCCTCGCTGGGGTCGCCTCCCGCTGCCCTCCCGCCCTTTTGTCCACCGCGTCCCTGCTGTGCCCACCGCGTGCCGGCTCACTCCCCACCTCCAGAAGGCCTTTGCACTGGCCACTTCCCCCTCTCCTTAGCACGTTCTCGCCCCACATCTCTGCACTTAGGGCTCTGCTGAAATGTCACCTCCGCAGAGGTGCTTCCCTCAGCACCTTGTCCAGAGTTACAGCTTCATCTTCACCTATCACCTCCCTCTACTTGTCCTCACAGCACTTGGCACAACCTGACATCACGTTACGTAACTACTGCTTCACGTCTTTGTCATTATCTGTGCACCCCCACCCCCACTTTGTTCACTGTGGAACCTACACTGCCGAGAATGGCGCTGGCCATAGCTTAACGAGTTCCCTATGAGTTGAATGAATGAATTCATAATAACTACGGATGTTATCCGCGTTTAAGTCTGGGTGAGTAGAGACTGTCAGCAGTGGGGTGACCTGCGGGATAAGATGGACGATAAGAGAATTTCCTTTCAAAGGACAGCACCCAGAGATGGAATGTCACGGGCAGAGTGTGGGAAGGGGCGTCAAGCAAGGCAGCAGAGTCCAAGCGAGTGGGTAGCAAGAGATCCAAAAGGAAAAAGTCGATTTCAAGAACTTTCAAATCATGAACTTCGTTTTTAATTCTACATTTAGGAGATGCCAGAGAAGTGAAACGGATTTAGAAGATTTGGGTCATTTCGGTGATGTTACTGCCATGGTAGTCATCGTTTTGCTCAAGAGAATTTGGTATACAGTGGTTGTTTTGTTTCTCTACAAAACACAAGCTAAACCAATATGGTCAGTAGAAAAACATAAGGAAGTAGAATTACTGAATTGAGCAGCAAGGGAATAAAGAAAATTGGACCGATGCAGCAAAACAGAAGGGAAGAAAGCAAAACTATAAAAAGTAAGATAACTAGAAAACATAAAGATATTAAAAATTAGACCAGCCATATCAAGGATCATTAAAAACCCTAATAGATTAAGTCCTATTAAAATACAAAGAATCTCAGATTGCATTAAAAAAGTTATAAGCTTTTTACAACATGTACATCTAAATAGAAAACATGAAGGTATTAAAAATCAGACCAGCCATACCAAGGATCATTAAAAATTTAAATAGACTAAGTAAAAAAATAAAATAGACTAAATTCTATTAAGATACAAAAAATCTTAGATTGCATCTTAGAAAGTTAAATGCTGTTTACAAGAAGTACATCCACAGGAGGATTGAAAAACGTAGGGATGGACAAAGACAAGGACAAATAAAGAAAGCAGGACTTGCAATAATCAGAGCAAAAAGCACTGATGAGAATAAAACAGACATTTATAACAATAAAAGATATTTAAGAGGACATAATAATGATGATTCTTTATGAAACAAGCAACAGCTTTGAAATTATATAGCAAAACTGTTAGAAACACTGAAATTTGACAAGGCAACGACAAGTAAAATCTTTAAAAGAATTAAATCTGTGAAAGAATTAAAAGAGCAAGTAAATTTTAAAATCTATTGTAACTTTGTATCAATAAATTTGAAAGTATAAACATGATTGTCTAGAAATGTTCTTTAAGGAGAACATGAGTAAACAAGTACAGAAAAAAAATCGAAAATGTAGTCACAGACTTATCTCCCCAAAATACCCCAAGGCCGTTGCAAGTTTTGGGGGTACATTTAATCAAATCTTCCAAATGGTTATAGATAGTATATTCTTTTGTTATTCAAATGTTCCAGATGGTGGAAAAAAGCCAGAAAGAATTTCAAGTCATTCTACAAGGCTAGCATAACCTTGATCACAAAACTAGGCAAAGACACAAAAAGAAAATTTGGAAATGTAGAAGCAAAATACCAAATAAAATATTAGCAAATCAAATCCAGCACTTAATTAAAAAATATTTCAACAGAGCAACCACCGGTCCTGAAAACAATAGCCTAGGAATGGAAGAAGCACCTTTACTTTGATAAAAAAGTTAATATAAGTTTCTGCTCAGTGAGATACCATAAATAAAACTGAAATCAATGTTTCCTGCTCCCTAAAGAAACCCTGGCCCCTCAGTTGACTCACGAGAGATCAGCAGAGGTAAAAGGTAAATGGAGAAAGTGTTTGCTTGCTTGTTTGTTTGTTTGTTTAGAAAGTTTTGACCTAATTGTCTGGGACTCTGAATCCACTTGCACTTGAGTCTCCAGCTACCCCTAGACCTCCAGTTATGGGAGTCGGTGTGTTCTCTCTTTTCGTAACCTCATTTGGATGGGTTATGTGACCTTTTAGAGTCCAACACTCTAAGCACATAAAGACTCCACCTGCTATTTAAGGAGGAAAAGACAAATCAGTAGTACCACAGACGAAGCAGGGATTAGAAGCTCAATACTCATAGGGTGGGGGCTCACTGTGGAGCTCCGTCGCCTGGGGGCCTCTCCGCAGGCAGGCTGGGTGCTATTTTTACCTGCTCCTCTGGAGGTCTCCTCACTGCTAAGAACCTCACGGGACATGCAGAGTCCAGAGACAATCTGAGTGTGCAGAGGGTTTACCTTGGGCTCACTTCGGCCTTCTGTACATCTCTTATTTGTCTCTGTGCAATAATCTTCCTCAAACATATAGTTAGACAAGACAAGGAATCACGAATGGCATATTGTTTCTGGAATACTAAGGAACTAAACACAGATCTCCCCACCCTGGCTTCTGTGAGCCCCATACAGGCGGGGGGCCTGAGAGGGCTATGGGAGGAGTGCTGCTCCTTCACTGGCTCCTTCTAGCAAAGTCTGCAGCCGCCCTCCTCTGTGGCTTGCCACAGAGCACATAATGAAGCTGACAGCTTCTCAAGGCACAATCTTTCTTCCTCAGTGCATGGCTTCTTTGGAACAGAATCAATTATAGTTTTATTTCATTCCATCTCTACAAATTGGTTGTAGGGTGATGCTTCTTTGGTGTCAAAAAAAAAAGAAAAAGAAAAAGTCCCAGGACGAGAGATTAAAGTAGAGTAGAGAGGAACGTCACCAATGAGTATGTGGCATAGATTGGGACCCGTGAACTCAGTACAAAAATTTATTGCAAAACTACTGTATGCTCAGTGAAGGGTTCAAAATGAGTAGAAAACATTCTCGCTCTCAAAAAGCTTTCAGTCTAGTTTGGAGGAGAAGATGGGGACAGGGGAGCAATGGTGGCCATCTCCGACTCACGGATAGAGAGGGAGAAGTCAGCGATGATGCAGAGCTTGCTCTGGAAGCGGAGAGGCCGAAGGCACATTTTGGACACCTGTGCATCTGAGACGGGAATGAGGACGTTTAGGATGAGAGCAGATGCACACACATCTGTACAACACCGATACCCGCCAGGATTTGATACAGGTTCCTTTTGTCTTTATAAACATGGTGTGCTAGACTAGAAGCGATGACCGTCCATTAGCGGGGAGTACCCATAATGCCCAGCTCTAAGGGGCACCAGGGCCCCGCGGAAGACTGTGATTCCAAGCACAGGGCAGAACAATGTCCAAGGCTGACAGAGACAAGCCAAAGGGGAGCAGAACAAGCTTGGAAAGGCCCCACTAATTAAATCCAGGATAATGTGAGCACTCAAAAAACTGGGAGTGCAATGATTGAAGCGTAGCAGACATATAAAAATCCATGCGTTCATATAATACTTCAAATTCTTTTTCATTTTTACATTACAAAGTGGCGTAGAAAATCAACTCATTAATGGGATATAAAGGGAAGGAATCAAATCCTGCCTTTCCAGTCACGAGGGGAAATTCTTCTCTGTATCAGAATCATGGCCAATACATGTCAGAGGAATGGAAACACTAGAATGCCGCCATTTGTAACCCCTAACGAAATAACCACTCTGGGCGATGATTATCAAAGTCTGCTAAAACCATCAGGTAAAATATTAAAGGCGGACTTTATAATGGATGGATCGGCTTAACAACATGTGAACTCACTAGTTAATTTTATCATCACTAAAACTGAACATTTGACATTTTGTGCATCCTTACAAGCAAGAAGAAGTTCACAGAACCATGTATAAAGTTTCCTCGAAAAAATCTCAAACCTAATTCTCATGAAGCTTCCAGATTTTACTGTGGGTTTACAGAATATACAGGAGCTAGAGGAACACACAAAAGAACACCAGGAGGATATCATCTGCCAGATTTAGCACGTGAAATTCCAAAAACAAATGACCACAGTCATCCAGTCACAACTACATACAGTGAGCGACCTGGACGGGGTCCTGATTCAAACACACCCAGAAGGCACCCTTGAGACACTGTAGGAATGAATGGGAATGCACCTACATACTGGGTGATACGAAGGAATTATTACAGAGTTGTGATCATATTTTTAAAATATCTTTATGTTAGGATTTCACACGAACGCAGTTATAAGTGACCTGGTACAGCTGAGAGTTGCTTTAAAATGCTCCAGTAAAAAGAAAAAAATATGGAAGTGGGGGATAGACCAAAAAGAATGACAATATGAAAGGCTCGATGATAGATATATGGGCACTTATTACATCTTCTACTTTTGTGACTTTTTTGAGAATTTCCATAATAGAACTTTAAAAAAAAAAAAGAATCCTGCTTCCGTTTCTCCTCTGAGAAGTGCTTCCTGCTGCAGAGCGGGCATGTGCAATACACCCTTCACCTCAAAGTGTCTTTGGAAGTAAAGTAACCCGAACCTCTCAGCAGACTTCTCCGAGATAAAGACCGGCCATCCATCCCAACACTTACGCACACAAGGAGGAAGCTGGCCGGGTCAAGCATCTTTGAGGAGCCTGGGACTCGGAGGGTTAAGTCTGTCCCTGGCAGCTGAGCGGTCCCACAGCTGCCAGCAATTAGGCAAGCTGGCAGTCCCCTTAGGAAACTCCGGCTGCCTGATTAGGACTAATTGCTAGCCAGCATCTAGGTCCCCGGTGGATAGAAATGGAAATCCATTAGGGAAAGGCTGGGCTCGCTTCGGGAGACCGCCTTCTGGCGAGGACGGCTGCACCCACGTGGGCAGGCGTGTTTACCAGCAGCCACCAAGTGCCCCGACGCACCCGCCCTGCCACTGCTGGCGGAAAACGACACTGCGAAACCGTGGCTTCCTTTCCGTCCCAAAAGAGCCTTCTTTCCTCGCCGATTTCGGTCTCTAACTGAAAGAAGGCCGTTTCCGCCAGGAACAGCGTTGGGACAACTGTTTCTGGGAGATGCAAACAGGGTGGCGTGGGGTGTGTTGGGGACAGGACTGCCCGGGAGGCCCAGCCAGGAAGCATCCGGCCGCGTGGGGTTTCGGCTGCACTTTGAGCTCGGGCGGCGAGGCAGTACTAGGCGACGCTGCTCAGACACTCGTTGGCAGCCACTGAACAAACTTCAGATCCTGGCCAGTCTGAAATCTGTGACTGGACTCCAGGGAGAACGGCAGGTTTCACGGAAATGACTTCCGCCGACTGACTGGACGTCGGGTTCTGGAACAGAGATGCATAATATCTGGTCCTCGCCCTCGAGGAATCCTACCGTCAGTGCAAGTTCAAAACCAAAAAGGTTACAGGAGAACTACGTAAACTGCTTATGGGAACAAAAGATGGAAGATTTTTACCCTACTCCCACCACCAAATTACATTTTCTCATTTAATTGAACTGTTTGTTAGAACAAAACACACATACATACACACATGTGGAGTTTTGAGTTTTAACCTATTATTAAATTCAATATGAAATTCAAGGGTATTATAATAAACTGTGGGGGTATAATTCGAGAATCTACATTTGTGAGCTCCCTTTCGATATGTTCTGCAAGTAGGACACAGGTCACGAAGGAAGCCCTCGCTGTGCAGGTGTCCAAGACCTGAGCCGCCCCTCTCAGGCAAGACCACAGGGCGCGATGACTCCAGCTGCGACTGTTGCTCCAGAAATAACGGGCCCCTGGTTGAGCGGTTATGGAACTCGGACAGGAGAAGAACTATCTATCATTTTGCAGCTTTGTGCAGAGGCAGATTCCCCTCCCTCTTGCACGCAAAGTGTCTGAGAGATGAAGCAAAACTACCGCAGAGCGAGAAAAGGGTTCCAACGCGTTCTCAACCTTCACCACAAACACAATCCAGAGAACCTTTTGAAGGCACTTAGAAGAGTATTTGTTTGCTTTAAGATCAGGTTCATGACAAACGACTCATTTAGTAAAGAAGGCCAGGCATCGGCAACTTGTCGAAGCCACTGCGTAAATATGAAAGTCATAGCCAAACAGCATTTCTTTGAAAACACTCTAAGATTCGGATTCTCCCAAAGTGGTGCTGTGTTGCTGTTCCACTGAGATTTACGATGATTTCAAAATGCCGTGACCACATCGCGGGGAAGCCCCTCAGCGTCCCAGAAGGCCATCTTTCAGGACAAGTGCTGCAGACGGAGGCAGCAAAGACCCAGGTGGGACGGCACGGATGACGTGGCGCGGTCATGGCTCTGGGGTACCGGTCACCAAAACGCTTTGCCTCCAGAGCTGCTGGGCCCGAGCGAACCCTTGCTATGATCTGCTGCTGCTGCACTGGGACGATGTCAAGTCGGAGCCTGACAGCGACAGATGAATGTCAGCGGCTTGGCTCAGGAAGCCATCAAGGGCGAGAACTTGTCAGTGACTGGCAAGTTTCCTTTTTGAAAAGTACTATCTCTTTTTTCAGGGTGTTTTCATAAAATAGGAAAGCGAATCTCACTATTCTATGCTCAGAACTCACTCTTTGTCACTTGACCCAAAGGCAGACAAGTATTTCTTATTGCCTTGGCTAGTAAAGTGGGAAGAAAGAAAAGAAAGTGACTTGTCCAAGATTGCACAGTTTATTAACAGCCGAGCTGGGCCTCTTTTAACTGCTCACCACCCACACCTCTGTATCTGAGAGCACCCCGTCGCCTGAACCTCCTCACACTGTTCCAAGCTTGTCAGACCCCTGTGGAGCCCTTGGCACCACCGTGGCCGCCGCACAGCCCGCGGATGGCAAGGCCCATACACACCAGCTCAGTGGCTGGCAGCGGCCCCACAGGCGAACTCATTGCATCCTGCCGGCAGGCAGGTGGGTGGTCACGTCACAGGCCTGCGGCTCCTCCGGTGAAGGCTTCGTCCTGGGCCAGCCTGTCGGCCACTCCTGTGCACCCCGGCGATGACCGAGCACCCTCTTCCTGGGCCCCTGGGCGGCACTGCCACGCGTTCCTGTGAACTCGCCCGTGCCTGGCTTCTACACCTTCTGTGCCTCCCTCGGCTCCCGCAACTCCAACTGTGCAAGAGGAGCAGCAAAGCTGTCACTCTCCGGGACATCTGTGGTTCTGCTTCCTGGCAATGGCATCGGTTTGGCTCAAACAAGTGGACGCTTAGAAACCTCCCGTGCGGGTCTGGACGGCCCCACGTCCATCCACACGGTGCTCGGTGCTGTCCTGAGTGTCGCGCCGGCTTCTCCTGGAGCAACACCCCTGCTTCACAAGCGGGGCGCTGGCGGGGCGGTCGCCTCTGGCTTCCTGGCTTTCTTCTCCTGGCAGGACCCCCTGCGCTGCCGCCGAGCAGGGCTGAGGCTGCTGGCCTCGGTGCCCTTGGCCTGCTGTGCCTGGGGGTAGGGCACCTGCCCAGAGGGGGTGCTGTGTGGAAGCAGGACCAAGCTCTCTCCGCTGTTTCTGCCAGGAGTCAAGTGTCTTCAACATGTATTTGGGGGGAATTGGGACGTGCTGGTGGCTTGTCCTTCCCAGGAAGACGCTGTGGCCCGTGGCTGGGAGCTGGGGAAGAAAGCCCGCGTTCCTGTCTGGGTCTGCCCAGGCAGAGCTGTTCGTACTGGGCTTGGCCGGGAGGAGGGGCAGGGAGAGGGTCGTGCTCCGAACGCCACAGACGCTCCCTGTTCTCTTACTGAGACTTAGTGCGTCTCCTTGAATCAGTGTTTCCTCGTTTGCTGTATGTCCTTAAGCCCTTCCAGAGACTTTAAACAGTTGGTTTTGCAAGTATTTGTTACCAGTTATAGTGGTTTCACCAAGGAGAGGGTCAGCACTATTCCAGAAGCTGCCTGGAGAACTTATTTTTAAATCTCATGTCCTGTTCAGGACAAGTTATATTTTAGGATTTGGAAGGAACCGCTAAGGTCGGTAAGGTCAACCTCTCAGCTGAAGACAAACCTAAACATCCCTGATCACAGTCCTGTAGTCTCGTGACTTCCTACACAGGCAGCTGGTGTGATGCTGGACAGCGTAACTTAATGGAAGTTACATTTTTGACCTTCAATGTGGCTGCAATTGACAAAAGTTTTGAAAGCATGTATCTTATCCTTCTTGTATTAAGCAGTCCTTCAAATATTTGAGGCCAAGTATCAAATCTCTCTTTACTCTTTTCCTTTTAAAGTTAATTAACCTTAAATCTTTCTTTAAATGATGGAGTTTCTGAATCTCTAAATATCCTAGCCACTTTTTTTACTGTCTCTCTTAAAACTGGCCTACATTTAATGAAAACGTCTATATGATCTGAATAAATCAGTGTATGAGATGATTATTTTCGGCACGAATGGGTAGGAAGTAAATAGATGGATAGCTAGGTTAACTTTGATGGATAGATGATTAGATTAATACCTTCCACAAACATATTTGCTCAAACTGCAGAATGCGAAGTAGGAGCCACAGTGGACGTGAGATCATTGGTGGGATCTGGAGAACTCTACCCTCCAGCAAACCTCACTTCATCAAACCCTGCAAAGCCTCTGGGAAAAGGAGTGTGCCTCTCCCGTAAGAAGCAGGTGTGAGTTGAGAAAACAGAATCTGGGTTCAGGGTGCACCCCTGCACTGACACCAGCAGAAATGTGAAAGTGACCTCAGTGGGGGTCCGCTTCCAGGAACCGTCTCAAAGGGAGAACTCAAAACAGCACCTGGTGAGGGTAACGCAGGCAGCCCTCTGGGCGAAATGCTTATGTCTAGTCCAGAAGCTTGCTGTCTAAGGGGATGCAGAGCTTGCCACCCAAAATATGCCTTTGGAATACTGGTTATTTTTAAGAAAAGAGAGTCTGGAAAGACCTTCGACCTTCCCCCTACCCTCCTGAAAGGATTAGTTAGGTCGAGGGCCTGCTCCAGGAAGGGCGCCTTCATCACAGATAGCTGTAGTGTAACATGAACGAGGTGTGACAGACAGGGAGGAGCCCAGCAAGGCCCTCTGACCAAAGTCCTCTGTGTCTCATTGATGGAGGTGGCCAGGCAGACATTTGTTTAGCAAACATTTGCTTTTCCTCCTCCACAGGAATTGCCTTCCTCCCCTGTGAAGTCACTGCCCGCCCTCCTTCTTAGCTCAAGATGGCAAATAAGCCTCCACTGCCCCATCTGTCCTTGGGTCTCATATCCTTGTGGGACCCCAGACCTACATGCATAAGACACGTGGTCACTTTCTCCTGCTGATCTGTCTCATGTGAATCTGATTCCAGCCAGAAGAACTGAGAAGGGCAGGAGCAAACCCATCAGAAGCAAATCACCGAGCCCTCCGGTGCGGCTCACGCTGCGACGGGCCTACATGTGACGACTTACTACTTCTCGCTCCTGGGGAATTATGTAACCTCTCAATCGCAGATTGTCACCTGCGATGAAAAGAGAACACTGTTCTCGAAGGTTGCTTGGAGGGTTGGGGGTGGAGCATAAAAAATGACATAAAGTATCTTGCACGTGTTTGCACCACACGTCTCCCTTCACTGCACACGGTGGCGGGGGGAAAGGGAGCAGGTCCAGGAAGCTGTCCGTGAAACCAGGAGGCGTTCAAGTGTCGACAATGAGCAGAGAATGCGAGTGGCCGTGACCGCCACACGCACAAGCATGCTCGACGCCGGCCTCGTATAGGCCTGGAAGTAGGACCCTGAAATTGGGTGACGTGTCTGTCACCTGTAGCAGGATCGTACCAAGCTTATTTTTAGGCGAGGTCATGTTCTGTTTCCTGAACTGAACTGTGACTCACGGTGACAAAGTGGAAAGCCTCCATGTGACCAGCTAACGCCTCCGGGCACTCTGCTCAGGATGGCGGTGTCACCTCCGGCAGCTCCACAGCACCAGTGGGGACCCAGGAAGCATGAGGCCAGGTGAGAGGTGCAGTTCTTGTTCACACTGTCTCATATGTTGGCGCAGGACAGCGCGTAGCTTTTAATTTTTTTCCTTAATGAAGACAAAAGAAGGATCAAAGCGCAAACTGCTCGCCAAGCTTTCTAGGTCTTAGGTGACCGGAGGAGACCATAAGGAGACGCAAAATTAAACCTGTATCTCAGCCAGAAAGTGTTTATTTAGTCAAAGACTATTTCATGTTTTTCTTTCTTTTGGGTTTTCTTTACTATGTCACATTAAAACATAGTTGACGTCTACATTTGGAACCAGAATTTTTAAAGGCATTTGTAGGTTTCTGTAGTATGGTTGGGAGTTATTTTCCAAATTAAAATCAGCAGATACACAGTCCTCTTGTTACTATCCTCCAAGAAGGCCAGTTTTCCTCACGAACAAAGCCAGGCTGTGGGACAGAACCTCAGCTCGGGGGTCCATCTCTACAGCTGCTGTGAAACGCCACAGCAGGTTACAGGTAAGCCCCCGCCTAGAATATAAAAGAGCTAACAGTTTGGGTTTGAATCATCTCAGATGCAGTGAATTCACGGCTGGGGAGCAGCCGACACTTTACTTCCTAGTCTTGCTCCGTTTTCCCATCAGTACTAGCTGACTGTTGGAAAGGAAGCGGGCTGAGCCCTGTTCCGTGTTGGTGAAGTACCGGGGACTCCTGGGAGGGAGGGGGCACGATGGCCCGTGGGAGAGAAGGGAAAGGGCTCCAGGAATCAGGTGATTCCAGGGAGCATGGAGAGGTCTGAGAGCCCAGGTTCTCTCTGGCGACAGCGATCACGGCGCACCCCAGACCAGCGTCAGCAGCTCGTGAGAAATGTGGATCCCAGGCGCCCCCACTAGACGCGCGGACTCAAAACCCACATCTGAACGAAATCCCCCGGTAGACTCCATGCACATCAGAGTTTGAGAAGCGCTGGTGACAGACCAAGAGCTTCGACCTTTTATGCCATAAGGGCCCTGCTTTGTTTAGGACGCAGCCACCTGAAGATGCACTTGGACTTAGGAAGTCCTTGGAACACGGTGATCAGACGGGGTGAAGCGGTCCCTAATGACGCAGTCAAGGGACACTTAGCAAACACCCATGAGCAAGGCACTGAGACCTGTGCTGCGGAGGACACAGCCTCCCCCCCGGGACTGGGACAGGCCCGTCACTGGACGGGCAGGGATCCTGAGAGCATCCTGCTGGGCACCGACCCTCTGACGCACGAGACCTTTCTGGACAGGAGAAAGAGCGTGTCGCTTTAATAAATGTGACATCTGACCGAATGTGAAACGCGTGTTGTCAGTGGATTAGCCCTGTTCTCCCATCTTGCTCTTCCTCGGGAGGATCAGCTTTAAACACGAGCCTGACGCTCCAGGGGCAGTGTCAGGAGCTCTCCGCATGAACACGCTTCGACTTTACACACAGTGCTGGGTGCGGACGGCTGGAACGCGCTCACAGAAGACGGCGCTCACCACTTCAAGCTCACCCAGAGGAGTCAACTGTGCTGTTTACTGACGAACGGGACTGTCTTTTTAAAAGGCCAGGTGACAGCACCTTTTCTACCTGTTGGCCAAGCGTGATCTGCTCTCCTATGAACCAACCGACAGCTACTGACCACTGAAGGGCTACTGTACAACTAACACGGTGAAAATATAAACAAAACTGGTTCTCCCGCACTTACAGTCTAGACCAGGAGGAAAAGAGACGCGTGTAGAACAGTGGAGAGAGTGTAACAAGAGTCCACAAGTCACTCCAGACTCCACGGGGCATGGCGGGGCGAGCTGGGCGTGGAGCACAACCTAAGGATCAACAGCTGGAGGCACACTCAGTAACCTCTCGTGTACATTCCAGGCTTTGAATCATTTTTCTGACACTCAGAAGAAGCTCTCAAAAGGTAGTGGCAAAGGCCCAACATCCGACCAGAACAGTCTGCGGGTCTTTATAATGCAGATGACATTGTACCAATTATAAAAGAACATTGTTAGAGCAGGTATTCATTCCCTAGTTTCAGGAAACGCGATTTGATTTGTATAATGACAAGACTCAGAGAAACAGGGCACAAAAATGTCCCAGTGAATGGCAATGAGCACAGAGGTCATGGCGACCTCAGCGACCTGGAACCCAGCTGAGAACCAAAGGGCATTTAAGTCCAGTTTTGGATTTAACTCTAACACTGGCACTCATCTAGAGAATGCTGGGCACAGAGTCACACATCGGCGGCAAGATGCCATTAGAGAGGAGTACGTCATCCCCCAGCACCTGGGCCATTTCGTATGTAGCGCTATAAACCTCTGAAGGCATCAGTGTCTTACACAGCAAAGTCCTATCAACTATCTTTACAAAGTGTCAGTTATCAAACATCCTACGGTTTTCCAATAACCTATGCTTAAAAAAATATGCAAATATGTAACTCGAAAACGTTTCTGAAAAGTACTTTCAAATCTAAAAGTGCTGCTATGTAAAGAGCTACCTCGTACTGGAGGTCTGCTACGTGCCAGACGCCTTTTGGGGCCCCGAGCTGTACCAACAGGAATCAGACGCTGTCCTTGCTTTCCTAAAGCTCATAACACGTAGGGGAGATATCTCGGCACACATATTCAATACAGGAAAGTCTGAATGAAGTGGCAGTGTACAGGTGGAAACACGCGAGAAAGGACGAGTGACTCACACATGAGGTAGAGCAAATCAGAGAAGACTTCATAGAGAAAGGGACGTTTGAGTTGGGCCTTGAAGGACTCAATATTCATTCGACTGGAAAATTCTCTAAAAGCAATGACTGTGAATAAATGAAGGGTTGTTACAATATTTCTTCTTGAAATGACTCCAATTATGTAAAAAATATATATGCGATTCTATGAACAAAGACAAGTGACAAACAGATATAAATATGAAGTAAAGTAGACATACATTGTGGACAAGTCACAAAAGGAAAAGAAAACGGCCAATGAACATCCAAAATTATATGTGATCCTATAATAAAAAATGCAAAGTGAAATGAGATACCCTTTGCACAGAGCAGAATGACAAAAATCACGGAGAGGGAAGATATTCGTGACCGGCCGTCTCTGTGACGCACACCAGGACGCAACCTTTGCTGCTGTAGCTGGCCCCCGATTTTAACTCAAATTGGTCTTATTTCCTCTCCCACCAGCTATTCCAGATCGTCCTGCCTCAGCCAAGCATTCCGGCTGCTCTGGGTTGCCTGCCTGCTGGGGCCTGAGCCAGTCACTGCCCCTGCCCTTGCTGGGCCAAACGCTCACTTGCCTGTGGCAGGCAGGCCTCACCAGAGAGTCTCACTTTACTAGAGAAAGTCCATCGCCTCATTTACATGAGAAAGGCACACTTCTCACCCACAGTGAATCTCATTACCATAAGCTGCTCCCCGGTATAGAATCTTTTGAGGCACCCCCTCTCCAACACACACACACAAAGCGAGGTGGGGGCAGGAGTGGGGACCAATCTGAAACACTGGTGTCTGTGAGGGGTCCTTTAATCAAGAAGCATAAACCCAAGCAGGGGTGCCTGTTTCCCCCCTCTTTCATTAAGGGTGAGGTATCTCCACGGGGTCAGTGGAGAAAAGACAGTTCTTTTAATGACCTCTCTACCATCTATGATGACCTAGAAAACCGCATAACTTCTGAAGAATACCACTGAGTAAAGAGGCGACAGTTAAACACACTGAAGGCAGCAGAGGCTTACACTTCACCTGGAAAGGCTTGGTGACCTTATTTACCTACCTGCGCACCCATGCATCCGCCCACCCGATGATGAACACATTCCAGATCTGTGAGCAGCATTCCGGGAAACGCCAGCCCACTGCACAGTGCATGTCCAGAGCTCTGAATGGTGGGAAAGACTTACTCAGCATAGTCACGTCGCTCACCTCGGTGGCGTGTTTCGTGTAACTCCCAGAGCGAGGCAGGAGAATTCCCACGCTGACTTCCGGCAGATGAACTTCCCCACCTCAAAGGAAAGAAGCAGACACTCGCGGTAAGTGAACGTCTTGTGCTACTGTTATGGTTTCACCAAGTTGAATTTTGAAGTCTGTATTTATTTTTAAACTGAGGCAAGACTTTTTTCTGATGCAACTGACTGATGCTGTTCACTGATTCAGTGCTACTATGCACTTATTATATTTAAACTTGATTTTCAAACCTTAATAAGAAATCCATTTCCAACACATTTTACTTTGTGTTACCCATTATTTATGAATTTTTAAAATATTTAGATTGTGGCCAATTGTGTTCTACCTTAATACTTAAAGCCTTAAAGTAAGGGGAGAAAATAGTTTCCAATTTAAATGTCTGTGCATATTTTTGTTGCAGACAGATGTGATCAGGCCAACAAAGTCAGTAAAGAATTTTCAAATACAAAAAGTATATTAAATTAAAACTCTGTAGAAGGGAATGGAAAGACGAATTTAAAAACCTAGTAATAATATACTATACAGGCTTTACTTTTTAAACTCTATTTTTGATTTTAAAATTGTGGTCAAATATTCGGAACATTAATTTACTATCTTAATCTTTTTTTATTTTTTATGCCTACAGCACCTGGTCTTCCTAGGTGGTCTCCCATGCAAGTACCAACCATGCCCAACCCTGCTTAGCTTCTGAGATCAGACAAGATCGGGCATGTTCGGGGCGGCATGACCATAGATGTAATTACTTTTAAGTGTGCATATCCCCACCCTCCCGCCCCTGGCAACCACGCTTCTACTTCCTACTTTCATCAGAAGTGGAATCATATAGTATTAATATAAGCTTTACTTCTGTATTTAAAAAAATGGGTGGTATCCAATTGCTATGATATGTACATTTCATTGGATAAATTTAATAAATGTTTTATATTGAAATGTTAATATGTCAGAAGGCAAACTTTTTACCAATATCTACACTTACAAATTAAAGTTCTGAATGTTGATTCAAAAACTGTCAGGTGATACATAATTTTCACATTTTCTTTCAGGAGTGTATGGTCGGAAAAGCAGCCCAGTTGCCCTCGCCTGGTCTTCTTGTTTTAGACGTAAGAGATGAAACGGTTTCCATAGTCACAGACCTAGTTGGCTGCAGTGGGTCAGAAAGCATCTTAGACTCCTGACACCTGAGATCTTCCCGTCACAGATCCTGTTGTCCGTACATTTTACTTTTTCAATTTTAAACATAAAATTCACATATGAACTTATGCGCAATTATCTTGTATAGTTGCAAATCCTTTGAAATAAAAAAAATGCCCTATATCTCTGGCACGGGTTAGAGTTTCTACGGTGACCTTACATACATGGACCCACATTTGGTGACACAGTAAGGTGCAGCGTCTCACCCTGTAAGGGACTGGCGCAGCAGTAAGGACTGGCAGAGGCAGGGGCGGCCTCAGAGGTCATCTACTCAGAAGAATACAGAAGAATGAACTGAAGTACACCGAACAAAACCATCTCCAAAGAGCCTTTCGGAAATTCTGAACCATATCTGAAATGTAAAGACATGAATTATGTGACAACCAATAAATATTTCCTACTCTTTTAAAAGAGATCCTTTCAGAAACTTCAAAATAAATTAATGGAATCTAATCATTTAAAGCTCAAGTGCTGTTATTTCTACAAGATCTTGGATTATATGTTCATTTGTTCTTTGGAAGAAAAATCACATTTTCATTTCTTATATTTTATTTATATTAGAGAAAGCACTTCAATATTAATTCAAATATCTATCCATTAAATGCAAAAATGTTAATGTAATATTAAAAATGAAATTTAAATGGAAGCAAGGGAATATCACATTAAGGTTCCCATGGCAACTCTCACTACACTTTTCAGCTTCTGAATTGTAATACGGTCATTTATTATAGGCTCATACGAAATACAATTTTGCAAATATCTGAAGATGTATAGGTTAATTCACATCAATTCAAGACTTCAGTTGCAACGTAATATAATACATCGGGCTAAGAATACCCTAAATATTAACCCGTATTCTTAATTTAGACATATCTACATAAAACAGATGCAAACTTCCTAAGTCGAATGATTTGTTAGCACTCACACAAATCATACCATTTGCAGTTCCCCTCATGGCTGAAATTGGAACCTTATGTTACTGACATTCTAATATAAGTACGGTCAAGTGCCTCTCTAGTTTAACAAGAGTTTGAAATTGCAGATTACAAATTTCGCCAGATGTAAATTCATTATCATACAAGTCAAAAGTCCAAAATTGAGTTATGCAAGAGATGAGATATTTCTGCCCAACGTCTTTGTCACTGGCTCTGCTTTTTTCTGTGACTTTTGGCAGTATATATTCATGTACTGAAAACTGAAAAAAGCAAGTGTCCTTTAACCAAGCAGTATCTGTTTATTTATCTATGGAAGGAATTGGACTACATAAAGCTGTATGTATGAGAATTTAGAAGAAAATGTAATTTAAACATCCGACAGGGGTGGTGGAAGTGGACTACGGTACAGAGAGCTGTGGGAATGACTGGCTAGCTCAGCATATTCTGGTGTGGAAGGCTGTCCACAGCACATTAAGGGCACAAAGCAAGTATAATACAGTATGGACAGTAAACAGAGGGGGAAAAAAAGCAAAACAAAAAGGCAAAACACTGAAAAAAACGTGTATATGTGTGTAGAGAACAGTCTAGAATGACATACTCCAAATGTTATCGGTAGAGATCTCTGGACGGTGGCATGATGGCTGACTTATTTCTTTAGTCTATTTTTCCCAACAAGTGGCTATAATTAGAAAATCAGGTCTAAGACTTACATAAATTACGGAATACCTGTTGTTAAAGGTGTGAAGATATTTATATTCTTCCCCACTGAAAGTAGGAGTATAAATTGGTATAAACCTTCTTTTGATAACATGTGATAACATGAGAAAGTTGCAGCAAATCTAATTCTACAAATCTATTTATTAAAACTAAACATGGAAATTTGAAATGACTTAAATATCAAGAATTAGTTAAATCATTACATATTTGTGAGGGACTACTCGACAGCCATTAAATATCACATTGTAGGATATTTCTCTGGGAGATACTATTAAGGGCTGGGCATGTCTAGACAGTGGGGATAAAGTGAAAGAATTTATATGAGAAACGAGAGCCCAGGTCTTCTAAGAAACCAAACCTCGCTTGCAGTGTTGAGAGACTAGTGTCCACACACCCAGACATCAAACGTTTACAAAATGTTGAGGCCAAAGCACCCCATTCATGTTTGTGTGTGTCGTGATTATTGTAATATAAGTTACGAGGCATGTTAAAAATGAACCTTAATGAATTGATTGGGACACTCCCAAATCTCATTCTGCTGCCTCCTTCCTCTTCTTTCTAATTTTAAGAGGTTTAGGCTTGCTTGATTTCGAACTTTATTTTAAAAAGAATCTCCACATAAAAAAATGATAAGTGACTATTTATAGCTGCGTTATTCATCATAATGCCAAACTGGACACAAACCAAATGTCCATCAGCTGATGAATGAATCTTTAAGGAATATATTCCCATAACTGAATATTATATGACAATAAAAAAGGAATAAAGTACTGACACATGTTGCAACATGGGAGAATCTTGAAAACATTAGGCCAAATGAAAGAAGCCAGTGACAGAGGACCACACATTGTATGATTCCATTTATATCAAATGTCCAAATGCATGGAGACAGAAAGCAGGTTAGCGTTTGCTAGGAGCTGGGGAGAGGCATTATGGAGAGTGACTGCTAACAATACAGGCTTTCTTTCGGGGATGGAAATTTTCTGAAACAGTCACACAATTCTGAATATACAAAAATCTCCAATGTGTATTTTCAATGGTGAATTTTATGTTATGTGAATTATATATCTCAATAAAGCTATCAAAAAAAGGTATCATGATGAATGTATTCTTTGACAATCCTTTAAGAAAACCGAACATTGTTCCTAAGATGCATCTTGCAGTAGTGCCTTGATCTTTAATGCTGCCCAGCGCTTCTCTGCACGAATATACGTTTCTCCACTCTGCGGTAAATGGGTGTTGTAGTTGATTCTGGCTTTTGCCGTTACAGACAATGCTAATATAAATATATTCGCAATCTCTTCTGATGCGTATAAGCTAGAATTTCTCAAGGATACACACCAACCGGTTTAAAGGTACACGTGAGATTGATGGCAAGAAATAACACCAAACCAGCTCCCCAGTGCTGTAGCACTGCGGTTCACCCCCCGCCCCACCAGGGCGGAGTCAGAGTTCGCTTGTTACACGTCTTCTTCAGTACCCCTGACACTGTCCCCTCTAAGGTGCTGTCATCCACGTCATTTTGACATCTTATTGAGATCTGAATTTGTATTTTCAATTGCAATGAGATCGAATCTCATTGCAGGATTTCTCTCCATTTCCGTTTCTTCTGTGAAATGCCTCGAAGGTTGTGCCCATATTTCTAGCCATTAATTTTTCCTTATTGATTTGTGTGTATGACACATACACATATATAAAAAATATATATGCATTATCTGTATAATTTTAGAGTTTGTTTTGGATATTAAACATTTGTTCACATGAACTGCAAATACACTTTCAGTTTGCAACTTTTCACTTTGTTTACTGTATCTTTTGGTGAATAAAAATTCAAAGTTTTAATGTCATTTTTTTCCCATTATGATTATTGCTTTTGGTGTGTTTAAAGTATTTCTCTACTCCAAAGTCACAAATAAATTCTCACATGCAGTCTTCTGTAGTTTTTAATGTTTTGCTTTTACATTCATGCCTTAAACCAATTGAATGGACTTTAAAAATATATATGTGAGGTAAAGCTAGTTGGGTTTTTTCCATCTGTGTCGTTGTCCATCTTTGCTGCAATGATTGGAACATTCATCCTTTCCACGATTCACTACTTCTGGCACATACGAAGCTCCACGCGTGTGGGTTTGTGCTGGGCTCTAGTCTGCTCTGTCGATCCTGCTACCAATTACACACTGCCTCCATTGCTTTAGGTACCTAGCTCTCCACACACAGGGTGAGTCCCCGCCTTGGCTTGAGAACACAGAGTGGCCTTCGAGGTGCACTGCTCGGGTCTCCCTCCCTTTGCGAGTACATCTGCCACAGCAGGTGGAGTCACTTGGCAGCCTCCAGTTTCACTTCACCTTCTGCACCTTTGAGTGGAGGCCATGCTCCTGCCAGGCAGCGACCCGTGTCCGGGCAAGGCAGGGGTCCAAAGGCCTGGCCACCTCTGCCCAAGGGGGGACGTCTAGCCTTTGCACTGGAGCCCTATTGGTCAGGCCAGGATTGTCTCCTAGCTGTGCTGCCAGCCTGAGGTGCTCCGTGCCCTTCCTCCTTCCTCCATCTTCACGTCAGACCCGCATCACAGTCTGAAGGCTTTCCCTGACGAATCCCGCTCCCCCTCCCCCATGTGACATTTCCAATCACATTTTGGCATCACCTCCCGGAAGATCTGAGCTGCTACAAAGGTCCCAGCTACTTTTGCTTCCTTGCTCAACTAAATTTAAGACTCAGATTGGCAAGTTGCAACTTGAAGTAAAACAAAAATATATCTTGCGGATTTTTAACTTTTTCTGCATTGTCGATATAAACTTTTTTTTCCCCTTTAAATCTAGTTTTTGTGGCAATTACATTGATTGGTTTTCTAATGCTAAACCAACCTGTGCTCCTGGGACAAATCCAACTTGGCTATAATGTAGTATCCTGTTTAGGTTTTGTTGAATTGTGACATTTTTGCATATATATTCTTCAGTAAAAATGGCTTATAATTTCCCTTCTTATAATGTCCCTACCCAGTTTTAGCATCAAAGTGTTAGTAGCCTGATAAAATGAAGTCTCATGCTTTTTCTATTCACTGAAAGAATTCACGTAAAGTTCTTTTTCCACTGTTTGATGGAACTCATTGGTGAAGCCATCACAGCCTGCAATTCTTTTAGGTCTTTAATTTCTGATTCAATTTCTTTAATAGGGTTGGTTTTAGCTCAAGTGTTTACTTCATCATTATGGCAGACTACTAATCTCTACCAATTTCTTTAATAGTTACTGATTATCTGGGGTTTTTAAATGCCTTTTCTGCTGGTTTTAATAAACTCTAATTTTCTATTAATTTGCTCACTTTACCATTTTTCAAAAATTTGGGGCATAAAGCTATTCCTAAAATCTTTTAAAGATCAGTACAATTTGTAATGGTGTCTCCTTTTTGTTTCTGATAGTGGTCATTTGTGCCTCTTTTTCTTTTGTCTTCATTGTTATAGCCAGGGGGTTATCAATTTCATTAGCTCTTTCAAAGAACCAACAATTGGTTGTCTTGATCCTCTTTCATATTTTCTATTTTATTAATTTACAATTTTATTATTAAATTCTTCTATTTAGAAGGGGGGTTAAATTTGCTCATTACCTTTAAGTAAATTCTTATTTAGCTCATTTCTTTTAGTCTTGTTTTATCTAATATGAGGGTTTAAGGATATGAATTTCCCCTATGCATTGTTTTAACCATACTCAAATTCGATATTTTGAGTTCAAAATATTTTCTAATATCCATTGTGATATCTTTAATCCTTGTTTCATTTCGAAGCTTTTCCTTCTGAAATATGTAGTTTTTTTGTTGTTTTTACTGATTTCTGGTTTAATTGTATTGTCACTGGAAAATTTACTCTGTGATTTCAATCCTTTTGTTGACACAGCTTTATGGTCCAGTTTACAGTGACTAAAAAATGTTATAAGCATGCTAGAAAATCATGTATTCACACCACTTGATGAGTGGTGTGATGTTTGCTGATTGTGCTGTTCTATCTTCAGTATCCTTACTAATTTTGTTTACGTCTATCAACTACTCAGGTGTTAAATCTTCAACCATGATTCTGAATTTATCTATTCTGCTTATATTTCTGTAAACTTTGTATCATCCTGGTGCATTGCAAGTTTTATCAATTGTTTTTGATCTTTACTGTTAGTAAAAATACCTCCGGCTTCTTAACATCTTGTCTGATATTATTATACATATGCCAGCCTTCTAATGTTTAATAGACCTTTTTTCATTTTAATTTTTCAATTAGAGTTGGCATTTGATATTTTTTAAATCACTTTCTTTTTCTATCTCCTTAATATCAAGTTTCCTGTATTATGTTTAGATGTCTCTTTAAAATAGCATCTTATCGTGTCCTTTCAATGTGTCCTGCTTGTATTATTCTTTTTTCTCTTTAGATTGAAAAAACCATCTCATTTTCCTTTTATTCACTTTAAAGTTATACCCCTTGTTTCTATTCTTGAGTAGTTCTTCTACAAATCGTAAGATGCAACCTCTTTATCAATGACTAATGTTAACAGATACCCTTTCTTCTCCCAGACAACATAAGGACCTTAGGAGAGCAGTCCCCGACTTTCCTAGCACCAGGGACCGGTGCTCCTATGAGAACCTAATGCCTGATGATCTGAGGCGGAGCTGAGGTGGTGATGCCTGCGTTGGGGAGCCTTTGCAGATACAGTTGGAGCTTTGCTTGCTCACCCACTGATCACCTCCTGCTGTGCGGTCCTGTTCCTAAGAGGCCACGGACCGGTACTGGCTACAGCCTGGGGACCCCTGCAAAACACTCACTCCCTTTACCTACATTCCCAACTCATGTTTTTCTTTCCATGTATTCTAAATCTGTACAAGTTGTATTTGTGGGTGTCTGTTTGGTGGGGCGGGTCATTTGTTTCTGCAGCTTTTCACTCAGAGACTGGTCATTTTGTGAGTCAGGTTACCTTAGAATGTTATTTTGGACACTGTAGTTGAAAATTCACTTTTAGAAATAATTGGAGGCCCAGGATGATATTGCCATCCTCCAGAGATTGTTTTGGTAGGGACCTGGGGACACCAAAAGTCTGAGATCACCTTACATAGAACACCCGCCGCTCAGTTTAAGTCACCAATGATTTGCCATTCTTGTTTCAGCTATACTTACCATTTCCAAAAAATTTCAAAGACATTTTTTAAATGAGTTTTTAAGGTCTGTGATCTTCTGAGCCACCCACATCAGGAGAGGCCAAGCTACCATCTGTGCAAGGGCTGGTTTACTTCAGCTGCACCCTTAACACTAGGGTACCTCCATTTGGGGTCCTGGTGAAAGTGGAGTGTGGTTTACTAAGGTTCCCCAACAGTGACAACAAGAAAATCATGCTTTCTGCTGCTACGCGTGACACCTGGATTTCCTTTCTCTTCTGTATCCTGACCTAGTAATTCTCCAACAGCTGGTTAGCTCTTTGACACTTCAAATATTTGTATTTTATTCAGTTCTTTTGTTGTTTTTACCTTTAGCGGGTGAGTTTGTTTAAATTACATATCCTGGTATTACTGGAAGTCCCCCTAAATGACTGTGGGGAGAGTTCAAATTATGGATCCAAGTCTTGTAATGGTTATAGTATTTTCGTTTTTCTAATTCTTCAGATCATTTTGGTAAGATATGTCCATTGTCTCAGTTTTCAAATTTATTGATATAAGGTTAATTTTTTTTCCCCTCAAATCTGTTTTATAGTTATGTCCTCCTGGTCATTCTTAAAACTGTTTATTTGAGTTCTTTCTCTTCTTGATCACTGGTTTTGCTGTTCCTATTTTGTTTTCTATTTTATTAATTTCTACTGTTTTTGTCTTTTGAGTTTGTTTTTCTAACTTAAGTTGTATGTTAGTACTTTCTAATTTCAAATATGATTTGACCTACTGATTATTTAGAAATTTAAATTTCTTCTAAATTTGGAATCTTTTTAGTTATCCTTTTTGTTGCTGCCTTCTGGTCAAGGGAAATAATTTCCATGGTATTGATTCTTTGAAATTTGATGTTTTCTAATAGCATGTGATCAATTTTCAAAAATTTTCCTTCTGTGTTTAAAAGAGTATGCATTCTTATTCCGCATGCAGAGTTCCACACGTGTTCATTACACGTTTGTTCTAAGTCTTTAACCAATTTTAACCACTTTTTCTCCCAGGTTTATTAAAATACCTACCACATTGGTAATGGGGTCGATTGCTCTGTGTAGTTCTCTAAATTTTTGCTTTATATATTTTTTAATTATCTTACTGAAGACGTATAAACTTAAAGGGTGAATCAAACCTTTCATCATTGTGTGGCGATCTTCGTTCAAACAGAATATATTACTATGAATTCCACTTACACAGCTACAGGAGCTTCTTTTGGGTATCTCTCTGGCATCTCTTGGCTCTCAAAATTTCTGTATCTTTGTTTTAGATGAATTTCTGTAAAAAGCATATAGTAGATTCTGAAAAATCTAATGACCCAAGATTTTTTGTAGAAGTTCAATCTATTTACAGTTGGAATTATCTCTACCATATTAAGTGCTAATTTGTCCTGTCCACTTTCTCTCCTGTGTCTTCATTTGTTCTTTTTAAATTTTTTTTCCATATTTCCTTTTTGTCTCCTTCTACTACCAGAACATGCATTGTTTCTTTTAAAGGCAAGTTCATACTTAATCAAGTCTAAAGTTGGTACAACCTTTACTTTCTTTAGAATACAAGATCATTAGACTGTATCATTATCATTTCAAGTACCAACCTTAAAGCATTAGAATTATAGCTAATTCGTTCTCTAAAATTTTTACTTTATATTGTTTTCCTCCAGCAAATTAGACATTACTGTTTTATATTATCAATATTTCTTTAGATTTACTCAAATACTTACTATTTTGTTTACTATCACTTCTTACATCGTAGACGTTCTAGGATAATTTTCCTCTACCTTGAAGTATATCTTTTAGAAGTTCCTTTAGTGAGGCAGTTTTGGTGATAAATTCTCCATTTTTTTTTCCATCAGAAAACGTCTTAATTTCACCCTCATTCTTAGATAATCCATAGGGCAGAGAAGTCTGAATCAAAAATTTTTGAATGATATTAATAATACAGCATTTGGCTAAAAGCTGAAAATTTTATACATACAAAGTGATAAGGTAAGCACTACCTTAATTTTGTATTACATTTATCAAATGAGTGTCTGAAATATCATTTTTTACTAGATTCTCACAATTATACTGAAAAGTTTAAGAGAACCATTTTATGATACCCATTTTTTCTTTTTAATAGTCAAATAGGTTAAATTTTCTAAGATTTGTAATCACTCTCATTATTCTTTTGGTTTTATGCAGCATTCCTGCTATCTGCTACCTACGTAACTTAGTATGTGCTGCTTCAATCTTTCTTGTTAAGCCTGATTCTTTTTATGAGCATTAACATTTCTATAGTGTTCAAGAAATCCCATTGGTATAAATTTTAGTTAAAAAGAATTTTTTATTAACCAGGATTCTTAATCCCTTCCAGCACGTCAGATAACAAATCTTTTTAAGATAACCAAGTCTTTGGTCTGACACATTAATATATAATTGATCATTTAAGTTAATATAAAAGTTCATTATTTTTTAATCATGTTCCAGAAGAATAAGTTATAAATCTGTGAATAACAGTCCATTAAATTAACACTTCACTTCTACAGAGGAGAAATGAAAAATCCTGTCATATCCAAGGCTAAAATTCTGCTAAAAGCTGCAAAGTTTTCATGTCTGTCTGTCTGTCTGTCTCTCTCTCTCTCTCTCTCTCTCTCTCACACACACACACACACACACACACACACACACACACGACAGAGCTTGAAAGGAAAGGTAACTGAATTGTCATATCTTTTCTTAACGGCTAAAAGTACTGTAGAGTAGAGCAAAAGATTTTCACTCTTAATGATCATACTCTCTTATCAGGGAGAAAAATAAGTATATTCTCCCAAAATACAAATATTTACAAATTATGCATGACATGTATTACATATAACAAAATATACAAAAATATACATTGAAAAAGGATGAACTATAGATAAGTATCTACTATTTTAAATCGTATTAATGGCTAAACATTCTTTCCTGAGGGCAGTAGGTGTGTGGATGCGACGTGATGTGATCTAGTGTAATTTAACCTGATTACCAACTGAACTGCCATCATTTTTAAGTATCTCACAATGTGGCTGCAGAGCAAATGGTGGGCCTAGAAGGGCTGTCAGTCTGATGACTTTTTAGTGCCTGCTGAGTTTGATGCCCTCTCACCCTGCAACAAAAAATAGTTCCTAGACAGGATTTGTCATCCATTAGGGAGACAATCCCAGGAGGCCCCCATAAGAGAGTGGGGAAGTGAGGGGGGAAGGATGGAAGGCAATAAACAGTGTGTTAATGAACAGATTACTGCTTTCAGCAACTGGGAATCAATCCTACCGGGGCCACTCTGAGAAATAACTGTGTCCTCCACTGAGGAATGAGAAAGCCAGAGTATTTACAACCCAGTCCTGACCATCGCTGGTTAAAGATGGCCTGCCCTGGCCCACACGCAGCCCAGCAGACGCGGGCATCCCAAGGACATCTTCAGAAGTCCTCGGGTTTGGTAAACTACAGGTGAGCTACAGGAGGCAGATGTAGCATATGCCACGTTTGTAATGCCTGTATTATAACAAGTATCTTCAATCTTGGTTTCTCTGCAGGGTTCTTTTTAAGATCATAAGAGAATTTTTGTTATATAAGTAAATTTAGAGTTGACAGCTTTAACTAAATAGGTAACGCATAAATGAACATATCCACGAGAACACCACTGTCAGTTCTTTCCATTTTCCCCATAGGATACCTCAAACATGTATGTGACAGAAGACAACATGGCATGCGACTGAATGAGCGCCAGGGCCAATCTGAATATCAAATGTTGATATAATCTTTCTGTGGATTCAAATGTGTAAACTGAAATTCTGACACTGTCCTCCTCCACAGCACAGCACCTTCTGCACCCTGTGAGATGCGTGCTCCCCATTCCAGCCATCGCTGGGCCAAGGCGAACCGTGCACCTCTCAGCTGGGAACAATACATTCAGAGAGTGCAGACTACTCTAAATGAGTGAGAAAATGCCAGCAACCGACTGCTCTAAGATAGCTTTAGCATCTATCAATTAGCAAGGAGGTGACAGAGGTCTCAAAACACTCTGCAAAGAATTCCTGGAATGGGTATCTCATTTCCCTGTGCTCTGAAAATTATACAGAAACCCAACCGTAATGCAACTCCATCCTGGAATTCAGTGTAACTAACTCAGATTAAAATGCTCTGACTTTCCATGATCCTTGGTGTGAAAGGCAAACGGGCAGGCTCCTTGTCTTCATCCCCTTTATAGAAACAACCGCTCTACAGAAACACCGTCCAAAGTCACAGCTTCCTAAAGGACTTACATATGAGAAACTGGAAATGCATTTAACTTCCCTTAACCAGTAAGTACTTCACTGAACTGTACAGAAATGTGACGCGAAGTTATAAAAGTCTATTTTATTTAGGCTGAAATATGTATATTATTTATTTAGTTTTAAAACAAACTCATTACACAGTTTAATTGTTGTCACTTTGATTAACCTTCAATGACCTGGGAACAGAATATTCTGAGGTTTTACTGTACTACTTCATAAGAAATCCATTTTGTGTAGAAATACTGGTTTGTCAATTCCCTTAGTTTAAAATTTCATAACCGAATCACTTTAGCCTCTTCAAGACTTTTTAAACTGGCATAACATCCTACAAGACTATTCCATCCGCATCAACAAAACTGAACCCCGCCTTCTCCAATAACAAAAGAATGTTTTTTTACACTGTTGCTTTTTAAATGACGTGAGACTAAAGAAAACGGGCTCCCGGGTGTGGAATCGTCCCTGGAGAAGAACACCCGGCGCTGCACCGCCTGCTGCCACGCCGCGCAGAGGTAGGGCCGGAAGTCCGCAGCCGCAGCGCCCGGGGCGCCGAGGGCGGACGACGGCTCCGCCGCCGCCTGCGAGCTCTTCTGCATCAGACTCTGCGTCGTGGCAAAGAGAACCAAGCGATACTCACGCACGGCCTTCTCTAAGAATCGAGAACACTTCTTCAGAGTGGACTCCTGAGCGCTGACGCTTTCTCCGCCGTTGGCGCGGTCTACCCAGTAGAAGGCGGACAGGCTGTCCAAGACCAGAAGGCACAGGGAGGGGTGGCTGCAGAACACCGACTCGAGGGAGTAAAGCGTGAGCAGTAACTGCGTGCTGCTGCTGCAGTACACCAAGAAGAGTCTTCCAAGGCAGCGTTTCATTACTTCCTCAGAACTCCGGGAGAGTCTGTGCTCCAGAATTGTGACAAGGCGAAGCATGTCAAAGTGGTAATCTGTATCGATAAACACGACCTCGACTTCCAGCCCACCTTCCGATTTTGGAAGTATACATCGTGCTGTCAAATGATACAGCATTTCAGTTTTTCCTGTTCCTTCCGGACCATGAAATTCAAGAATCTCACCTGTGTGAAATTTAAAAATGTCAGTCAAAATGCATCAGCACAATAATACGAGGCTACAAAGTGAAAAGTCTGCAAGAGTGTTTAAAGCCATTTATTGGAATGTAAAAAAAAATAATAACTAAACCTATTTGCCATAAGCAAATACAAATAAATAAGGAAATTAAAAGTAAGTCATTAAATTTCACCTCTGAGAGAGGAGTCAGCTACCAATTAGCATCAAAGAAATTTGAAAAACCTAATAACGAGGTTGCAAGGGGCCTAAGAGAATCACCTGGGATGGGCGTGCGTGCACTCACACTCACTCACACTCACACTCACTCGCACCGGTGCTACGAGAGAGTTAAGACTGAAGGGCCACAGATCTAGGGCCTTTCAAAATTCTATTGATTACTGTGGTGCACACTACTTCTGGTAACTGATCACCCGATATCCATTCTTTCTTTTCTCCTGACATGTAAACCCAACTGGGGAAGGCGACGTGCCCAACCTAAAACTGTTTCACAGTCTCCTCTGCAAAGGAGACTCACCAGGCATCTTAGCTGTCGGCGATGAGACACACACAGATGTCCGGTGGGATTTCTCAGTTTGGCTTTCCTGCTGCAGGTGCCACTGCCCTGCCACTCCCTTCTCTGGCAGGGAAGCAGCTACCCTGAAACAGGGAGGAAGAAAGGTGGACCCTAAGGAGGGTGCGGCGGGGGACAGGAGGAACCCAGGACCTGGATCCCAGCATGGCGTCCAGGACCAGCCACGCACAGCCTGCCTCGAGACCGCTCTTGACGTGAGGAAAACAAGCCTCCATCCGGTAAGCCACCGGGCGGACTTCTGCTACAGGCAGCTCCACACGTTTCCAAACTGCTTCGCTTACTCTTCGCTGCATGACTCTCCTGAAACGGTCCCGTCAGGATGACATCTGCGTGTGGATTATTCTCCCGCATTAGAAATCAAAGTCGACTACTCTGCACTTTGAAGACGCCAAATCTCTTTCTGTATAGGCTCCGACGGCTCTCGTTCATCCAGGAACGCACAAACTAAACCCCAGGGAAACTGTCTTGCCTCCAGAGCTGTTCAATATCCACTCTCCACAATGGCCTTCCGATTCTCACTTAAACTATTGCCATTTAATTTATGGGCGAACTACATGACTGAAAACACCATGTCAGAAATGCAGATTCTTAGGTCCCAGACACATGACATAGTCTGAGAATCCAGTTACTTTATTTCCTGGTATTACAATAAACCATTATGTGTTGGAACGTTCACAAATAACGTGTAAGAAATCTAGCAAGCTGCCATCCCACACCATATTTAGGTAGTATAAAACTTCAGCTAGTTTCTTCAACAATCTCGCATACAATTTGCAATTCAGAATTTACATTAAAGAGACCCCCTAATCCCCAAAAAGATTTTAGCTTCAAGGAGTGAAACTATTTTCACATTAACAATCGTTCATAGGTGCTCTTATTCAAAGTTAACAGTGACTAGAACTATTCAACGCAGACTCAGTTTTCTGTCTCCTACTGTATTACTGAGGAGCTAAGCTGCCCCCAGATAAGTCTTCTACTGCCTTATGTTATAGAAGGAGCATAAGTTACACGTCCTAGATGAAGAAACGTTGACAGAGTATTAACGGTAGTGAAGGAAAGCTGAAAACAGTTCAGCAAGATTAAGCTGAAGTGGCTTGTAAGACACCATGAGGGGACCATGTGGAAACACTGCCCCAAATGCTCCCTCTCCCCTCCCCAGAAAAGCAGGCCGAAGAGGCTGATCAGCAGCAGGCGACCTTTCTACAGCTCTTTACACACAAAAAGGGGCTTCTTCATACCTCACCTGGTCCTAAGACACAGAGGTAGGAAAAGCAAACTTTACCATGTCACTCTCATCCTGCTATGTGATTCTGACTTCTGACTTGGTCACGTCTCTTGTCAGCAGCCTTAAGGTTGGGACTTGAATGCCACATTCCTAGCACAAAACACAGTTATCTTTTGATGCACTTCATCAGATTACTTTCTTAAGAACTTCTTGAGAGACAACTAGAAAATGAACAGCGAAGTCCTGCCTTGGGGAGGGTTCAAGGCTTGTGGAGTTTTGAAAGGAAGCAGATCTAGTAAGGAGTCACAGGCAGGAAGTTGGGGTGAGCGGGGCCTTTGGTTGGCAGAGTCCAGTAGCTGTGGATGCCCAGGAGCAAGGCCTGGAACAAGGGACTAAAACAGGAGATGAAACAAGAACAGGAACAAACTGTCCAGTGCTGCTCTAGCCCCCCATCTGCTGCCCATCCCCCCAGGTTGTGCTAACACTTAGCTGCCCCCCTCAGATTCAGCCTCCCTCAGATTCAGAAGGTAAAGGGTAGTGATTTAGAAGTTCTCACATACATAATACATAAGCAACCTAAGGGTTTTTAATTCATAAATATCCTAACAAATTTAGCTTTCAAAATGGTATGTTGAAATATAGTCTAGGAGTCACAAAATAAAAATGTCCTACAGCCATACGAATTTAAGATTCAAGACTGTAATTAGAGGCTGGACAGAAAAATCTAGGAGAAAGCTACACAGAAATAGAAAACAGAAATTTTCTGGTAGGTGGGAGTAGACTTAAAATTAAAAATTGGAGGCCAAAAACGCCATTCCTGGGATACCACTATAGTTAGCGAAGTCAGATGAAACATAAACTGAACAGAAAAGTCAGAAGGGAAAAAGAGTACAAAATGAGGTTTCAAGGAAGTGAAATAGTACTAAATAGAACTGAATGCAGCAGAAAAGTTCTAAAAAGTGGCAGGGGAGAGGTAGGAAACAGATCTCTCACTGAATTGGTCCTGGATAGTGACCTAACAGCAGTAAATGTGTAGTTTGCGAAAGCACATTTCACATAAATATTATTTTATGAACCAAACTTCAAAAACTGAGATACCAGCAGACTGAAAAGGCACTGCAGGGAGCAGCCACTGCTTTTAGAGTAACATCAAAGATCAACCAGCTTCTAGGGAGTCAGGGAATGCATGAGAAATTAAAAAAAGAATATCATGGTTTATACTCATTTAAAAAGTAAAAAAAAAAAAAAAAATCAATAGCAGTTCCATGAGGCTGAAGACTTAAATAAAGATAATTTAAGAAAAATGTAGCATATTCTGAGGTGTAAGGGAAGGAGTCCACAGGGAGATAAAAACACATGACACTGGTGAGAAGTTAACTGTGAGGTATATCTGGAATCCTCAGAATAGAAAAAAATAAAAATTTTACCCAATGTTTTCTTGGAGAGAGGAGTGCTGCTCATAAACGCCCTTCCGTGTAACGAGAAGGAATAACTCTGCGAGCACTCTCCTACGGGCTGACGAGGGTTTCTAAAACTCCGCACACTAAGAGCTGATGGACCACATGGAGTCCTGAGATCCTTGGTTCTGCACGAATGCAACTGAGGCCAAGTACAAGGTTAAGGCCTTGGTTAAGAGGTTATCAGGTATAAAACACTCTTCTCCTTTTACAGATTAATAGCAAAGCAGGTAAAAAAAAAATGTCATTTATAAAAACTGGGGAAGTAAAATGTGCAAACTTGCAAATTACATATGAATATGATCATTAAGGTCCTTGAACTAATTCTTTGCAAATATGTTTAATGATTAATTGAAATCGGTTTCACTAGTTTTATAAAACTAATTTTATAAGACCAAAAAGTGAGTTCAAACATGTTCTATAGAGGGGACACAGTCATTTTAAGTGTATTTGAAGACACTAGCTCATGCTTCTATGAGCTGATAAAAATATTACACCCATGTCCAGTCAAAGTACTGAGTATGACAAGTACTGAGAAGTAAAACAAAACAAAACTCTCTACCATTTGGCACTTGATGAATTAAACTACTCAGAAACTCTGGATGGCTTAGTCTTGTCACTCTCACAAACAGAGTGCTATAAAGGTCTGGGTAATAGATCGCCATAGTGAGTTTAAGACACTAAAGATCCTTTAAAATAGGGAAAAGAGAAAATAGCCAAAAATACATCATCTTGGTACCAACAAATTGTTTAAGAAATAAATTTGCAGATTATAATCATTACAGTACCAAAGAGGTAATATATTGTTCTATGGTACCCAATAACTACTATCCAAAAAAGCATTGAAAAATGTTTTACAACAGCCTTAGAGATGCCATAACCCCTAAATCTCTTACTGCTTCTACCTGAGCTTCCCTACAATTTCTGAGAAATTACTACTGGTGATCAGTCATCTTTATAATCCCAGTCTTAGTGCGCTATTGCTCCAGTGAGTATTCATTTAACTAGTTTTACAGCTCCAAGATCTACGACAGTTTTAAGTAAACTTTGTTAGTGACTAAACAGATGGAGTTTTTAAAGTTTCTATGAATGTAACATTCAAACGTATAAGCTATGCTGCAAACTCACATTTCAACATCAGTTTCATAAGCTTCAACTTATTAATATCCTTTCTAATAGAAACGAAAGCCGATCTTTTGTCTAATTTGTTTGATCATAAAATTTGTATTTTATTATTGACAGTTTACAGTTTTATTTGCTAACAGATCTGCTCTATAAGAAATATTAAAGGGAATCTCTCAGGCTGAATGAAAGTACCATGGACAGTAACTTGAGTCCAACAAAGTTAATAAAGAATACAAGTAAATGTAACTAGATAAAATACAAGTAAATGTAACTAGATAAGTAAATAGAAAGGACAGTATAAATGTGGTTTATATTTGTAACTCTTTTTTTATCTGTTTTAAGAAACAACTGCATTAATCATTTCAACTATATAAATTAATAATTTTAAATGTTTATGGGCATACAATATATAAATACATAATTTATAACAGCACAAAGGAAGAGGGAGAGAATGAAGACAACAGTAACAATGTTTTTATAAAACAGTGAAATTAAGATGGTATTGATCCAAACTAAGTTGTCATAAATTACTATATTAATTTTAATCCTCAGGACAACTAACAGCAAGATATTTTTTTACAAAAAAAGGTAAAAGTAATCACGAGTAATTAAATTTGTATGCTACAAAATAGCTATTAAACACTAAATAAAACAGTAAAGAAAGAACAGAGAAACAAAAAGGACATATGACATATAAAACAGAAAGCAAAATGGCAGTCATAAACCCTATTTCATTGGTATTTATTCTCTATAAATAAATTAAACAGTACAAAAAAAAAAAGAGCAGAGATCGGCAGAATGGAATGAAAAAACACGATCCAACGACAGGCTGTCTCCAGTGGGCACACATTACATTCCGAGTTACACACGGGGTGACAGGGAAAGGACAGGAAAAGACACCATGCAAACAAACAGTTACCAAAAGAAAGCCGAGCAGCTATGCTATTAGACAAAATACACTTTTAGACAAAAATGGTTATTAGAGACAAAGACATTACGTTTTCTATCGTGGTAAAAGGCACACATAAAATTTACCATCTTAACCATTTTAAAGTATACAGTTCGGTAGTGTTAGGTATATCCCCATTACTGTGAAACAGATCTCCAGAACCTTTACCTCTTGCAAAACTGAAACTCTGTACCTGTGAACAAGCCCCTCCACCCTCACCCCAGCCCTTGGCAACCATCATTCTACTTTGTTTCTGTGAACTGAACTACTTTAGATATCTCATACAAGTGGAATCATACAAGTATTTTTCTTTGTGTCACTGGCTTATTTCATTTAGCATATCCTCAAGGTTCATCCATGCTACAGCACGTGTCAGGGTTTCATTCTCTGTGAGGCTAAATTATATTCCACTGACTGTATATACTGCATTTTTATCCATTCATCCGTCGAATGTTTGGCTTGCTTCCATCTCTTAGCTACCATGAATAGCGCTGCTATGAACATGGGCACACACATATCTCTTCCACACCCTGCTTTCAATCCTCTTGGATACATTATATACCCACAAGTACAACTGCTGGGACATATGGGATATGTGGTAGTTACTGTGGAGGAACCTCCATACTGTTTTCCATAGTGGTTGCACCATTTTATAATCCTGTCAATGCACAAGGGTTCCAATTTCTCCACATCCTCACTAACACCTGTTATTCTCTGGGTTTTGGTAGTGGCCATCCTGATGTATGTGAGGTGAAAAAGAACATTTTATAAAGATAAACGGTCAATCCATCAATAAGATACAATAAAAACTTGTGCCCAATAATACATGAAGCCCCAAAGCACATGAATCAAAAAGTGACAGAGGTAAAGGAAAAATAGACAATTCGACGATAGTAGTTGGAGCCTTTATACCCCGCTTTCAATAATGGATAGAGCTAGTCAGATCAGCACAGAAACAGAAGACCTGAGCAACACTGAAAGCCAACTAGAACTAAAACATCGATGGAACACTGGCCCCAACTAGCCGGATACACATTTTCCTCAAGAGCACATGGAACATTCTCTAGGACAGACCAAATGTTTGGCCATGAAACAAATCTCAGTAATTTTAAAAGATTGAAATCACAGAAGTTCTCTGATCAGAAAAGAATAAAAACAGAAATCAATAACTAGAAAAGCTCTAAATCTTCCTGAACTTGGATTAGGCAATGGCTTCTTAACTACACCAAAAGCATAAACAACGAAAGGAAAAAAAACAGATAAATTAGACTTCATCAAAATTAATAACATTAATGGACACAATTAATGGACACAATAAAGGTAGTAAAAAGACAACCCACAAAACGGGAGAAAATATTTGCAGATCATACAGTTCATAAGGAACTTGTTTCTGAGACATATCAAGGACTCTTACAAATCAATTAAAAAAAAACAATTTTTAAATTGGGCAAAATTTGACATTTCTCTAAATTACATATACAAATTGCCAATGAGCACATGCAAAGATGCTTAACATCACTAGCCATCAGGGAAGTATAATCAAAACCGCAGTGACATCATTACTTCATACTCCCTGGGAAGTCACTGTACTCAAAAAGAAAGACAAATAACTCTTTTGCACGATGTGGGGAAATTGGAACCATCATACATTTCACTGTTGGTAGTATGTAAACTGTACGACTGTTCTGGAAAACACTCTGGCAGTTCCACAAAGGTTACACATAGAATTACCATAAACCCTAGCTGTCCCTCTCATGGCTATGACTCAAGAGAACTGAAAACACACATCTACAGAAAAACTTGTACACAAATAATCACAGCATTATTCATAACAGCCAAAAACTACAAACAACCCGAATGTCCGTCAACTGATGAATGGATAAATAAAAGGTGGCATACCCACACAATAGAGTATTATTCAACAATAAAAAGAAATAAACTAGTCTACAGCCACGCTACCCTGAACAAGCTCACTCTCATCTGATCTCGGAAGCTAAGCAGGGTTGGCCTGGTTAGTACCTGGATGGGAGACCATCTAAGAAGACCAGGTACAGTAGGTGTAAAAAATAAAAAAATAAGGGATTGTAAACTGACTGGGTCCTTGCAATCTGTGAGATCAACCAATGGTTGACTTGCCTAAAAAAAAAGGGCAAATCTATGAAGTGAGAAAGTAGATTAGCAGTTGCCTAGGGCCGAGTCTGCAGGAAGAAATGGGAAGTGACACTAACAAAACAGGCTTGAGTTTCTTTGGGGTGATGAAAATGTTCTGAAATCAATGGTGCTGATGGTTGCACAACTGTGTGAAGACTAAATATCATTAAATTGTATACTTAAGTGTGTGAGTTATACCTCAATAAAGCTGTTACATTAAAAAAGAAAAAAATAATAAAAGAACAACCTGAGCATACTACCTTCTTTGTAAATTTATCCCTACTGTAGAAATTCTAATGAACAACTAGGTATGAATTTTCCCTACTCTAGAAATATTAACAGAACAAAGGCACCTAAGGACTTTCCTGCGACTTCTAAAGGATAAAAAAATATAACAAAATTCTCATAAATACTATGTTGGGATAAAAGAGGTCAATGTTTATTCTGAAGATTTACCATTGATGAGCCAAACTTCACCTCATCCGACATAGATAAGAAAGGCTTAAAAGGCTGCCATGATCTGCTTCTCAGTTTTCATTTTACAGTGTAACGTGTATCTGGCTTGGAGTATGTGGACATATATGAAAAAGCACTTGTTTTACAAATCTTAATTGACGACAATATATTTTGGTTTGAGATTGCTTTTACCATGCACAGGTGAATCTTCATCGGCAAACAGACACGGTTCTATTTCTTTCAAGGAACTTCTACCTTCAAGTCGGACAAGGAGCTTCAAAGAAAAAGACAGAAGGAAAAGTCATTGCTTAAAAACATAAAACCCTAGAAATCAACACTTTTATAATTTTCCAAAATTCTATAAAAAGGACTTTTCATAATTTTGAAGATTCGGAAGAAATTATACAACAGGAAATATAACTTAGGAGAAGAGCTATATTCATGTATTCAGAAAATACTTTTTTGTTTATATACCAAACACTGATGGCATAAAGAGAACCCCTGCCCTCAGAGGAAGTGGCAGTGCAGTCTGGACTATAGGACCAAACAGCTAAGTGCAAAGTATTTACCCTCCTTATGCATTATAATTATCTTTCTCACTATACTTATACCTATTACACAGATATCCGCTTTTGATTTTTCCTTCCATTAAACTGTCAGCTCCGTATCTAGTGGGGGGACAGGACAAAGGGAAAAGATGGAGAAAAACTTCCTTGTGGAGCTCTCTGCTGAACTGGTTAGGTAAATGGAGCGCAGGCGGGCATACCAGGCAGATGGGACATTAGCTGAGGTGCAGAGATTACAAACAGCACCGGGTGTAGGTAAACTACAAGCAGATTTGAACTGCTAGAGCCTGTAGCATGAAACCGGCAGGAGATAATGAAGTCCTACGCAGGAGCAGAAGTCAGATCACAGAAGGTCTTAGATGCCATGCTCAGGAGCCTGCTCTTCGGCTTTTCAACAAGGGCAAGGAGTTTAAGCAACACAGTGAGAAGCCATCTAGATAGTTCAGAGCAGACAGCTAGGACTCCGGATCCAGACCCGCGGGGTCGCTTCTCCGAGCCTGAGGTTTCTCACCCGTAAAGTGAGGATAACATACTGGCTCCCCCTCACAAGGTGGCTGCGGATTCACCGTGTTAAGCGCTTAGCACTAGGTAAGCATGAGCTATCACTACCGGAATTTCAAACAGATCATCCTGGAGGCCAGTTGGGACCTGAGACTCAAACCAGATGTGGAGAGAAGGCGGGGGTCTGTGGCGGGAATCTGGAGGAGTGCCTGTACCCAGACTGAAGTTGGGGTGACAGCAAGCAGAAGTCGGATGACTGAGTTAAATGTCAATGAGAGAAATGTGATCATAGCTGATTCTCAAGTGTCTTAGGAATGAGCACAGACTTGACAACCCTTCTATACAACAAAAGAAACAAGAGCACATCACAAACAGGAAGAGCAGTCCACCCTTTGTGTTTTCTTCAACCGAAGCCAAAGTTCTGAAAAGATTTCCTAAAGTGATGAAAAGGCTCTACACGTTAATTTAGCAAACATTTATTGCATTTCTATCATGTACAAAGCACTATGGCAGGTAAAATGGAGACGACAAAGATGAAGATGGAAAGGAACCTGCCCTCAACCTGTGGTGCTAGGTGCCAGGTTACACAAGGCAAAGACTGCCGAGCACAAAAGGATGGCGGTGCGCGTTGGAGCAGGGAGCCTGAGGGCCTGCGCCAGGTCCAAACTACTTTCATAAACATTAAGACACTGCGTGTCTTCTTCACTAAGTTGTCACCTGCACAGACAGGGCAACAGCAACGGTGGCTAAAACTGCTGGCACCAGGACAATCAAGGCAGGGGCACCAAAAGCTATTAGTACATAGGGTTCACAGGATAAAAAACCCAATATAAGCAAAAAGTTTTACATAAAAATGTCTTTGATAAGGCGGTAAAAGTTATCTGTTCTTTTGAATAACAACCCTCGAGTACTTTTTAAAATATTCTTTGTGATGACTCAGGAAAACATACTGGTAATACAGAATTTAACCTTGACAAAAGAGGTCTGGCCTTTGCCCTAGGCTGCCGGGAGATAGTGTCTAAGCCTCTGGGACCATCCTGCCTGAGACGTGTCCTTGTTTACAGGGGGCCTTGAGCCACCCAGGCAGTCTAGTGATGTGGTGGGGGCTTTGGGTCGGCCGGAACTCTGGTGTCAGCTCTGGTACCAGAGGGTTGGAGGCTGAGGTCTATATGGCAGTGTACCCTGTCCAAGTGACAGCCCCATAATGACTCTGGACATCTAAATTTAGGTGCGCTTCCCTGGAGGGCACACTGTCACACACTGTCACACACGGCTCCATGGGGAGATGACAACTTTTCAAAGGTGAAAACTTCCCACTGAGACTATTTTAAACGTTTTACAATGCCAAAAGCAGCGTGCACAAAGCGGGTGCAAGTAACTCCCCGAACCTTGAAACAGATTTACCCTTAGAATTAACCCTACAGATGATGGATAATAGTAACAATTTACAGAAGTCACTTTACGAGACAAGGTATCTCCCAAACACAAGCAGAAAACACCCCCAAAATCTGACACAAATCTGATCGTTACAGAAATTAAAATTAATGATGTCCACATTTGAGGAATAAGTTGAAAGAAGCAATTAGTCAATCTGGAGTTGCCGAAGGGCAGGAAAGAGTTTGTTAAGCGTCCAGAGTGAGCAGAACCCAGTAAGTTCTGCTGACAGGACAGCTTAACCCCTTCCCAGAAGATGAACGTATCACGTGATCAGGGATTGGTGATGGCAGCCATTGAAACAAGTCAGCTATTTCTCTTGATTCTCCAAGCAACCTTTCTGAGGCCAAATTTCCTAACTGGGAAAGAACACAGAGTGAACACAATAATTTCAGTCTATTTGATAGATTCACAAATATTGTAAATTAACATATTTGACCTTTGGTTTGTAAATTGGTATCTGCTAAGTTTTATTATCATAACTGTGATCTAACAATTGCTACTGTTTGTGCTTACTGTGGAAACAGCAGTACATAATTTATATATATTCTCTTTTTTAATTGTCACGTTAGTTCTATTATTTTCTGTTCTGTTTTTCAGATGAAAAAACTAGTAGACGCTGCAGCCAGGATTTAACTGTGATCTCCTGATTCCCAAAGCCTATAATTCTACTGTGCTACACAGTCTGAGTCAATTATCACTGAGTCCAACCAAATCTGAAGATGGGGACAAAATAGCTTCTGGACCCACCAAGCTAAGGAGGAAACCCATCTGAGGTCCTGTGTAAGCAATTATCTGGCCTCTTTCAACCATCTCCGTTAGTACTCACCCTAACACCAAAGAGCCCCAAATGTTTTCACTGGCAGCATCACTACGAGGGCAAGTACACGGTCTACAAAGGGACGGCACTCAGCTACACAGATATTCTTGGTAAACATTCCAGGCAAGCCAAGTGTGTTCCAGAAACTGAGTGAGGTGCTGGGGATATGGAAATGTAGCGACACAGTTCCCGTCCTCGAAAAATGTGATGGGGAGGTTAGAGCGTGAAAAAGTACAATAAAGTTCCGTAAGTGCCACAACAGAAATACACACGGAAAAGAGATGGCCAGTTCCAGTCTGTGGGAGAGGCACCTCTAATTCTGAACGAAAAATCCAGCACACTGTTTGCAGGTACAAACATAATGAGCATTGACAGCAAAATGCTTTCTTTCTTTCTCCTGGGAATGTCCTTTCCTTGTCCTCTCCATTAAATTCCCTAAGGCCTAGACTAAACAAAAATTCCACACACCTTTCAAGGCCCCCTCCTTCCAAGAAGCTATTACTATAGTTAAGAGCACCTTACCGGCCTGTCTCCCTCATCGGGATGTAAACACTTAAAAGGAAAAGGGAGCTACCGTGGCTTGCCACCAATTCCAAAATGTTCTACATTTTGCAGAAACTGAGTAGCTGCCTGGAAAACTGAAGGTAAACAGGGCATAGGTGGGTAGAAGTGAGGAAGGATGGAGAGCATGAAGAATCTCAAACTGTTTAGACTTTCATTTATTTGGATAATTGATACAAACCTCCATTAAACAAAAGGCCACAAGTATTCTTATGGCTACCATCAAAGGTAACACTCACTGACAAAGTCCATTTTAGAGGCAATCATATCCATTCAATGCCTGGGAAGTAGAATCACACCATATTGATGTTTTTAAACATCGGTTAGTTTTGAAAAAGCTTGCACTAGAGCAGGAAGGAGTGCTTAAAGATCAAATTAACCAGAAATAGATGACATTAAGGCAAACATGTATGTATAAAACCTATGTGGACAAAGGCTCACATGCCCTGACCTTTGTGATTACATGTTTGCAAATGAACCCCAGCAGCAAGCTTTCAAACCAGTTAGTGTGAAGGGCTCCCAAAAGAAGCAGGCGTGCTAAAGCACACGCTCCCAAACCTGCCCTAGGAGGAGCCTGGCTCTCCATCTAGAATTGAATACAATTCTTAATAGGTTTAATAATGGTACAAGGAGGAAATTTACTTTAGGCAAAAAATGTGTGTGGACTACAGCCCAGAGAAAGGAAGAGCTGGAATGAGCAGGGCCTCTGACACTCTGAAAGCTAAATCACCTTTCAGGGCAGAGTGCTAAGCGTGGCTCTTCAATAAAGCTTTGTCTAAACTACATGGAAAAGACAATTGTTACTCAAATACTATCATGTAAAATTCCATTGGTTCTAAGTATATTCTCTGAAGGGCTGCTGCTTTCAAAATTAATATTTTTTAAAAGCAATCATCCTGTCAGAGAAAAAGGAAAATACATAAAAAATCAAGCAAAAATTACTATACATCCCTGACTACTTAAACAGCATTAATTTCTAAAAGAATTTGTAAGGACTAAATTTTAAATTTAGGACACTCCACAAATTAGTAATTCCATTAAATGCATACTTAAGATTTCATTGGGAAATTATAACAGATTGCACTTTAAAATTTCATTAGACGGGAAAATCAGCCGTATGCAAGATCCCAGAAAGACAGCAGCAGTGCACTGAGTCAGAACTGCAGCCGCTGAATGCCGGTGGGACGCGGACTGCCCCTCGTGCGGAGGGATTCTGCCGGGGAAGGCACTCATGATGGATGCAGTCTTCTCGGTCTCTCTTCCCCAGGGAGAAGGGACTTCTCTGACAGGTATGGTTAAGAGCAGGAACTGAACAGCAATGATCAGCTTGGCCCTCCCTCCCGAAAGGCTGCCTGCAGGAAGTGCACCTTCTGCCGTTCCCTCTGGCCCTGAGTTCACAGAGGCAGGGCCTGAGAGGCCTGAGGGATGAAACGCTATAAGGAGCTACATGATGGACTGTGAGAAGTACGGCAGGAGGACTTGGGAATGAGCTGAGCCGCTCCATGTGGAAACTGAAAGGTCTCGACAACGTTAACAGGAGCACAGTTAGGGGACGGGTGGAGACAGAAACCAGACTTCAGTGGCTAAAGGCTGAATGGGAGATAAGGAAGTGCAGGCAGAAAGGACACACAACTCTACTGCGCTGGAATACAGGAACGGGGCATGAGCCAACTGGGGGGGTTTCCCTGTTTGTTCTGTTTTTACTGTTTTATTTTAGGATACTGGGGGAAGTGACTAGTAGCAAAGAAGATTGAAGATGCAGAAGACACCAGGAAATGACCAAAGGAGTAGGAATATCTGCACGAGTGATGTCCTTGAGGAAAAACGGGATGGATGGAATCCATATCACAAGGAAAGAAACTGCTCCTTTTAGAAGCAAAAATACTTATTCTATTTTATGGGAGGGAATTCAGAGAAAATCAGTACATATATTACCAATAAAAACTTGATGAAAAAGCAAGAGTTTATATATTAATATCTAACAAAGCAGACTTCAGAGCAAATAACTAGAGACAAAGACAGACATTACATGATAAAAGGATTAATCCACCAGTAAGACATATGATCCTAAAAGTGTACATATCAAACAGAGCCTCAAAAGACATGAAGCAAAGCTAATGCAAGTGAAAGGAGAAACAGACAAACCCACAATTTTAGTTGGGACTTCAACACTCACCTCTCAGCAACTGATCGACTGACTACACAGAAAAGCATCAAGGAAACAGAGGAGCTGAACAATACAATCAATAGGATCGAATTCATGTATAGAACACTGCACCCAGCGATAGAATAGACATGTTTTTCAGGATGGAACATTCATCAAGACAGGTCACATCCTGGGCCATAAAGCAAACCTCAACACATTTGAAAGAACTGAAATCAGACACAGTATGTTCTCTGAAACGGAAACAAACTAGAAATCATAATGGAAAGAGCATTCCTGTGAAATTTGTTTTCTCAATGACACGTGAGGTAAGGCAGAAAGAGGGGAGAGGGAAGAGGAGGAAGGTACAAAATCCATGCACCAAACAGACAATTACTGGGCCCCTACTGTGGGTTAAATATTGCTCTGGACACTAGGATCAAAGGAGAAGACCCACAGACGGCACAGCCTGCTCTCGTGACCCTGAATGAAAGGCAGGAGGTGTGCAGGAGACACTGTGTAAAATGTCAGATGTGGTAATAAGCTCGGTAAACGAATGAAGAGTAGGAAGAAGGAGCACCTTATGGAGGATGACCAGGAAGGATGAGCAAGAGCCTGAAGCAAGTGAGGAAGTGAGCCACGTGGATTTCTGAGGGGGCAGCAATCTAGGCAGAGAGAACAGGAGATGCGAAGGCTCAGAGGCTGAGGGAGAGCGAGTGAGGGAGAAAGTGGCAGATGAGAAAGACAGGAGATGAGACCAGAGGTCATGGGTGGGGCTGAAGGGCAAATCATGGAGAATTACAAATCATGCATCTTTATAGGAAATAGGGATTCTGGATGCAGGAGCCTCTGAAAACCTTTGAGCATTAGAGCCTGCTTGTTTTAAATGGGTCGCCTTGGATACCATGTGGAAAACACGCTAAGGTGAGTAAGCGTGAAAGCAGAGAAGCAGAGACCCATAAGGTCACTGCAGTGAAGTAGGGATGGTGACTAGGAATGGCTGTACGGTACCAGTAGCAAAAAGTGGTCAAATTCACAATAGACACTGAAGGTACGGCAGACAGAATCTGCTAATAAACTGGAGTTGGATTGATAAGGGATATGGGGAAAAAAATTCAAGAATGACTCCAAGGTTTTTAGCTTGAGCAACTGGTAGAACAAAATCACCATTTCGAGACAGGGAACACCTGGGAGGAAGCACGTCGAGGAGTGGCTGTACGTGTGTGGGGGTAAATCAAACTTCAGTTTGGGGCATTAAAGTTTTTCTCAAATTTTTGAGTTTTGAAAAATTTCAAACCCACAGAAAATATTATACAGTACACCTGTATACGATATACAGTACACCTGTATACCTTCAGCTAGATTCACCTATTGCTAACATTTTTCCAAATTTGTTTAATGTTTTTCTTTTGCTGAACCACTTGCCCTCAAATACTTCAATACACTACATCTCCTTAGAAAAATTATTTTCTCCTGCACGAGTACATTACAATGATCACACTAATAACCTTAACATTGATACGTACAACATCCTTCTTTAACAACACTCTCATATTCACCCTGGACCTAAGACGCTACCGTGATGAGCATGTTAAGTCTGGGATGCCTATTAGACACCCACGTGGCTGTGTGAGGAAGACAACAGGACACAGTGTCTGGAATCAGGAGTAAGGTTGGATGCGATGACAGGGGTTCTGAAGAGAGACATGAATTAATTCCTAGAGAAATATTGCTGGACTGGGTGTCCATTTGAGGTTGACGAAGTCAGTCAGCCTCATATGATTTTCCCTAGTGGCATACAGCTGGGTAGGTAGAGACACCGCGGAAGCAGACATCTGGGTGTGGTTAGGGAAACAGGCTGGGGTGTGAAGAGACAAGGAAATTCAGATGTCACTTATAACAGAGAAATGGTCATGGTAGGGGCACTGATTCTCTTCTGGATGAGAAGGAGAACAAAGAGAGAAGGGGGGAGAGAGTCTAAAAGTCTATCACACAAAACCAAGCTGTTATTTAATAAATACTACATACTAAATAATTATTTAATATTTGCCTCTGGCAAAAAGGCCACCCTGTGCATTTGCTAAGGAAAGAAAACAAGTGGTTATTATCAGCAACTATTTATCAAGTATTTATTTGCAGAGAATACAGTACTTAAACAATGTAACTATAAGAACCCCGTTTCCTAGAGGTATAGCTAAAGGTAACTGACAAATCATAGTCTACCACGCTCCCTTTGCGAAAGTGGAAGGCAAGGTCTAATAACCTGTCCAAAATCACAAAGCTGGTCCATGGCAGAGCCAAGACTAGAACCAAGGTCTCTGAACTTCCCAACCAGAATTCTGTCTCAGCCTCAAAAATTATGACATTAGAAAATTTATGGAAGAAGATACAAACAAATCACCTTGAGAAATGATAACTGTGGTGAGGAAGTTTCCTACTTTTCACTTCAGCATTAGAATTTTCTGCCATAAACATGTACTACTTTCATAACTATTATTAAAGGAAAGTTAAAGGGAAAAAAAAGCAGACAGTATGTTGTGTGTGCCAACCAAAACTGGACACCTTCATTTTTAATCCATCAATTATTTTTAAACTCAAGGCATATAACCATGTTGGGAGCCATTCTTGCCCAATGCCCTCCAGCTGTAGGGCTGGGTTCTTATAGTTACATCGTTTAAGTACTGTATTCTCTGCAAAGGAAGCTAATTACTGGATGATACCAAAATTCTGCCAAGTCACTATGCATCTTCTCTATACTCTGAGGGATATAAATGTAAAAACGCCATTGCTACTGTGCAAAAGCAAGGTAAAAGAAACAGATTATTTGATTGTAAATTGTATCCAAATGCTGGTCTTCTTTAAATAACAGGCTTATTTCACAAATTCTCTACTCTCTATCTGGCCTACCATGAATTGCATCTCTAAAATCTGTTAAAATATTCTTCGCAACTTTTTCTTGGAAGACCCTGTCTGAAATATCTTCTCTCTACTATTCACGGAGATGTCAGAAGGCTTAGCTATTTTATAAGGAGGTGATTCTAGTGAATTAAATTTTTAAGCAGCTTATTTCATTTTCTTGGGATAGTTTCTGACTTCCTCATCACAGCGCCTCCAGCTAGAGTCCATAAAGTAGACTGATGGACAAAGAAAGAAAAGAGCATCCAAACAAATCAACAACACCGGCTGTACAGTGCCTGGCACTTAAGGAGAAGAGGCTTGCTTAGCTGGTTTTGTCAACAAAAAGATGAAAGTAAAGAAGCCCTGGCTGCCCAGCTCGCTGTTCTTCTCCCCTGCACCCCACTGCAGTCCGCCGTAACGTGAGCGGGGCAATCTGCCTTAGGATCTCGGGACAGGCACGGCGGGCAAAGGACATGACGCCACGTGCTTCATTCAGTGATGCGACTGTGCCGGGCTCCCGTTTTCTGGATGCTAGGCTTGTTCTGACGGCAGAAGTCACCTGCGTCCAACCTGGTTTCAAATGACCGTTGAAACAAGTAAGGTTGTGGCCTGAAGGAGCTGTCACACCAAGGAGCGGTGCGTGCCACTCAGGGGTTGTTGGCACACTACGGCCAGCAGGCTGCATCCAGAAGTTCACAAGGTCAGGGATTTGCTGGACTCCAGGGGGCGCCCGTGTCGGCATGGAGGGCGGCCTTCCGTCACAGGAGGCGGTGGCGCTGGCGGTGGCAATGGCAGGAGCAGAGCCTGAACGCTTCCCCTTGGCTGGCTCGTCCCAGGGCACCGCCCCCTCGCCATCACCCGCAGGGCGGATGCCGCGCCGGCCCCCCCCGCGACTGCTCAGGGGCCCCCCGCACCAGCCCGGCTCGCGCACCCCGCGGGACCCCGCGGACGTGCTCGGCGTCGGACGCCATCCCCTCCCCGCCCGGCCGACTTCACGGGGTCTTCCTCCCGCCGTCCCCTCCCGCTCCGGGGCGTGCTCCGCGACGCAGCCCTGCGTCGCACGGCGCGACTTCGGCCCCCGCCGGCGTCGCGGTGCAGCCACCTGTGCGGCGGCCCCCCGCTCTCCGGCCCCTCACGGCCCGGGGGCGCTGCTGGCCGGCTCGGCGCCCCAGCCGGCGCGTGCGGCCCCGGGGACGCTCGGGCGGGAAGCGGAGGCTGGGACGGCGGCGGCGGCGATGGCTGGCGGCCGGCCGCGGAGACGTGCGGCCCACGGTGGCCGCGGGGAGGCGACCCGGCCAAGGCCCCGGCCGCGCTCGGTCCCCGCGTGCGGGCGCGGCCCCGGCCCCGGGGCGCAGACGGCGGCTCCGGGGCGCGCGTCAGGCCCCCGGCTTCCTCCGGCCTCCCCCGGCCTCCCGCGGCCTCCGGCCCCCGCCTCCCGCGCCCTCACCTGCGTCCCGGACTCGGCCCGGTGGAGGTCACTGCACATCGCCGCGAAGGCTCGGCGCCGCGGACTCTCTCAACTTTCCCGCCACCGACGCGTCGGCCGCGGGCAGCGCCGGCCCCGCCAGTCAGTCAGCCAGTCAGCCCGTCAGCCCGTCAGCCAGTCAGGCGCGCGGGCCCGCGGACCCGGATGCGAGCATGCGCGCTGCGCCCGCGCGCGGCCGGGGAGGCGAAGGGCATGCGCAGTAGGGCGCGAGCCGCCCGCGGCGGCGGAGGTGTCAGGCATGCGCAGTAGGGCGCAGGCCACCCTCGGCTCCGGAGGCGGCGAGCATGCGCAGTAGGGTCGCCCTACCTTGGGAGACGTCAAGCTCCGTCTCCCAAGGGACCCAGCGACCGCAGGGGACGGTATCTCTCCTCGTAAACTTCGTTTCGTTATTAGGTAAAACTACCAGCATGTACTTATTAGTATTTTTTTTTTTTTTTACTATTAACAAGACGTGTGCTGAGCAAGCAGGCTTTTTCCTCCATTCTTGGGTCAAAAGCCTCTGGCTGGCTGTGCGTGTGTCACGGTTAATTCTGAAAAAGTACACTAAAATTAAAATAATTAAATTAAAAAAATACCGAGCCTGCATGTTTATCGAGTTCTTTTTGGAGGTAGAAGAATTGTATTACTGTCGGTTTTCAAATGTTCGTTCATCAAGGGAGCTAGATAGATATTAAATCGAAAAAAAAGTTTTAGATGGATATTGAGTATTTACTCTACGCCTGACCTGTGCCAAGTTCTTGGACTAAAACAGCGGATAAGAAACTTGCCTGGATGGAGTTTACGACCTATTAAGTGATTTACTGAAATGTGTTTTTTAAAAACTCACTTTCCAACGGCTGTGTCTCTTGTTGAACTGAGCAAAACTGGGGGTGTTTTCCAGTCTTTTTTTTCTTATCCTTATACTTGCTGCTGTGTCATTAAGAAATAATGATTATAACAGTGATGATAGCTAACATTTATAGTGCTTACTGTGTGCCAGGCACTGTCCTAAAAGCTTTACATATAATAACCCATTTAATCCTCACAGCCCTCAGTACTGTTATTATCCCTGTTTTGTGGATGAGGAAACTGAGGCACAGATTTGGCCCACACTATTTTGTTGACCATGAAAACGCCATGAATACAGACCACTCTTCAAAGACACTTGGCTATGAAGGAGTGGAGGTGGGGTCACAGTATCCAGAAAAATATATAGGATCGAGGCAGTGTCTTTTGGGAAGGTGCAGCCTGGGACGTGTGTAAACACTGATACAGAAGCAGAGACTTAAAGTTTAGACCTGCTCTGGGGACCAAGATACAATAAAGATGGAGTGGAGGCCTGAGAGCAAGGAGGTACAAGAATCAGCTTTAGATAGGGGACAACATGGCTTCCACCGTGGGCAGAGAGAAGGCATCAAGAATGGGTACAGATGCAGGTAAATTTGAGGTTCGGGAGCTCAAAAATGTAAAGGAAGTTCCAAATCTGAGGCCTTGAGTCTCTCTCTCTCTCTCTCTCTCTCTCTCTCTCTCTCTCTCTGAAGTAGAAAGCAAGGTAGTAGAGAAATCCAAGTCTTGAGTTAAAGTTTCTCTTATGAAAGTTAAGGTGCTTGCCCGAATCAGGTGCCTACATGAGCGGTACCCACTGTTCTTGGTCCATGCTAGTACATGGAGCAGTGGGTTTCACAGGCTGACGTAGACACGATGGAGGATGGCAGTCATTTTTTAAACTAGGGTCATGTTCCTAGCACTCATGGTCTACAAATCCCATTTAATGCTCAACATATATTAGTACTTTTTTCATTGCACAGAGCTTTTCTCCCTGAGTTACAATCCTCTTTAATTCCAAGATGAGTTTTCTGCACTCTCCATGGATCTTGACGTCAGATACACCTGGAGTTTTAATCTGGTTCTGTCACTTATCACCAAGATACATGTCGCCACTCTGGACCTTTGTTGACAAAGTGCTGCAATGACATTGAAATAATGTACTTAAAATAGCATGGCACCCAGCACCTCCCTATGTTTCTTAGATCATCACTTAACCTAGTGCCAAAGATACAATAAATACTCAAAGTATCTATCTCCTGTTCACGGTGATAACAGCGATTGTGACCAGTTTACGAGGTGAGCCTGTCTGGCAGCTGTCCAGGGTGCTAAAACTTCTCCGCAGATAAAAATATCACAAGAATAGGAGATGGAAGAAAAGGCTATTTTTATTGCAACTCCTTTCAAGGAGAATACTGTATGTGGTTAGGAAGAAAAGATTCTTGGAAAGAGGGTGAAAGGCGTGAGAAAAGGCACGAGTTAACAGCAGGTTACCACGTAGCAAGTTTAGAGAATTGAGATGGAAGGTCAGGTAAACAAGCTGGCACACAGCCATCACCCACATTCACCTGTGCCATCTCTCCACCTACCCCCACACACAGAAGCAGGGCTCTGAATTCGTAAAAGTCAAAATATTTAAAATGCACCAAATTGTATTATCTGCTCCCCCAAGCAAATCCATAACATTAATCCAATTCGGATGGTATTGATGACTTCAGCTATAATCCTTTTGGAACTGGGGTCTTCAATTTGCTACTTTAGAGAAGTGAAATTTTTTTTAATGCTACGTGATGTCGAAGTTGTTTGTATAGTGAACAAAGCTACGTCACGCTTACCGTCCATTATGAAAGATTCGGGTTCCCTAAACTGAAGCTTTCTCTCCTGTAAGGCAAAGCACTACTTTGCCTTTTCACTGGAGTCTGGTAACCAGTGCAAAGAAATGCTCGTATCCAAGCTGCTGCTCTTGCCATGAGTGAAAAAGTCCTCTGTTTCGGACTGGTATTTCCATGTCTTCCATCAGCATCCATGAAATTGTGGTAGGCTAACTCATTAGCTCTCAGGAAGAGTGACATCTCAGGCTCTTTACAGTGGGTTCTTGACAACCCACACTAAACAGTCTGGAATGGGATAAATCAGAGGCTTTTAGTAAGTAAAGCAGTAGCTCAGAGAGGCATGCGTGTGGTGGCCACTGAGGCAGGCAGGAAAAATGTATATTACAATGGGGCACAGTAGAGGCAAAATAGATGAACATGTCTTTCATTCTGACCTGAAAACTTTCTTGTGCCTTGTTAAACTTTCTTGATAGAGGTTCGGATCTAATTTTTAGGAGTTGAGGAACTAGATATTTAGACCTTCTAATAGTAATGCCTATTTGGGGGTTCTAAGAGGCAAGGATTTAAACTGGTAGCATTGGCCATCAATATCAAAACAAACTGTCTTCTAGAATGAAAAGAGTTCGTGCAAAAATATATATTGTTCACCCATCTATTCTTTAAAAAGAGTAAGGAACAGCATGTGCTTATGAAGTATTTCTCGGAGGTAATACTAAAGTTGCTCCTTGTATAAATTAGAATGTTTTTGGTTGTGAGTCACAGAAAACCCAGCTCCTTTTGATTTAAGTAATAAGCGGAATACATTGGGTCAGACAGCTGGAGGCCCAGAGGTGGGACGAGCTTCAAGTGCAGTTTCATTGAGCGGCTCAGTTAGGCCAGTAACTACCTGGTTTCTCTTTTCTCTTGTCAGATTCTTATTCTCCCCCTCGGCCCTCGTGGGACTGTGTGTCCACACCGGAAACACCACCACCAGGGAAAAAGATTGGGCCGGTTAGCCGGAGCCCAAGCCACATGCTCCACCTTCAGATCCAGGGATAGAGATGTCTTCTTTCAGAGGTTCCAGGCTCCGTGGAAAGGTGTGGACGACAGTAAATGACAATGGCGACGACAAGACGAGAGGAGCTCGGAGGAGAGGCGGGAGCAGATGCCGGGACGGCGACCCCTCGCTCGTCATACCCGCCACGGGAAGGCCACAGCCACGGAGCCACGTATCTAGGTCAACCCCCTTTTCCGCTCCGGTCCCTCCTGTGCCAAGTGAACCTTCCCTCGCAGACGAGGAAATCAATATTTTAAATTTACAACTGAGTGGCTGCTCCGAGCTAACGAGTTTCTTGGCCCTCACCCTGCCCGGGTGAAGATGACTTGTCAGCATATTAGCTCAGTCCATTAGGTGCAGGCCTGTGCATGCGGGCCAGCCCGCACAGCATGGTTCTGAGGTTAGTTCTCCTGCTCTAGAGACACCACTCCCCTTTCACAAGAACGCAGGAGACACAAATTGCTTTGCAGAAATGCAAACGCCTACAGTCCTTTGGGAGGGAGTTTGGTGAGACTAAACAAAACTATATACATTTAGTAACTTTTTGACACAGCAGTCCTACTTCTAGGAATGACGCATAAAAGTCTCACCTCTAATTGTGCTTTTAGTTACATGGCCAAGAAATCCTCCTCGGTGGGTTTTAAACGTGGGGCCTGGCCGCCCCGCTCTGCCTGTGCGATCGATGCCCAGTGGGCCTCCGGCTTCCGTCGGCCGGCGGCCTCCGTTTCTTTCTCCGCGAGGTGGGGAATTTGGACGAGACGGTGGCTGTCACGTATGGAATGTCATCTATGTTCCAGACCCTGGCCTTGTTGTTCTCTGTGTATGATTCCCACCACTTCCCCATCCCCTGCAAGGTGACTGTCATACCCGCATCTTACAGGTGAGTGCTCCGAGGTAGCCCTGCAGTCCTCCTGCTGGTAGGGGCCCAGGTCCACCTCACCGTACCCGCTGCAGGCTCCCTAACACATTAAGTCTCCTCTAGACGGTACAGAGATCTAAGGCCTTTTACACCTCCAGATCCTGTGACTCTTCACTTTTGTCAATTACATGTATCGGGGTGACATTGGTTAATAACGTTATGTAGATTCCAGGTGTGCATCTATGTGACACGTCATCTGTACGTTGCATGCTGTGCTTGTCACCCAGAGTCTAGTCTTCCTCTGCCACCGTGTGCACTTGGCTCCCCTGCGAGTCTTTTAAGAAGCAGGAAGATGTCTATGGCCATGCCACCTGACCCCGTCTGATCTCGGATGCTAAGCAGGGTCGGGCCTGGTTAGTGCTTGGATGGGGGACCACCTAGGAAGACCAGGTGCTGTAGGCATTAAAAAGAACAACAACAACCAGGAAGCCAGAGGAACTGACATATTCACTAAGGTGCTAATAATTCGTAGCCTAAATTTAATTCCCTTTTCCTGTGGGAATTAAACAAAGACAAGATGGGGATCAGCGTCCCTCACTCTAAAGCCATTCTCACCCCAGCCTCTTCTCTTGTCTCTTGTACCTCAGGGCTAGTTAACTGTACTTTTCCGTTCAAGACCAGCTCTCTGCTCCTGTGAAGCCCTGCTCCTGTTTTATTTATTTGTTTGTTCCCTTGTAGTCCCATTTCTTCCTCCCTCTGTTAACGCTGCATGGGCAATTACTCTAATGTGTTTTCTATTTATACCTGACTTTGTAGCTTCCTGGAAAAATAAGTTTTAGTTTCGTTTTAAATGTTTATGTAATTGAAATCTGGACAAAGCATAGATTTTAGTTAATAAGTATATATTAATATTGGCTTATTAAATGTAGCAAATATACCATACCAAGGTAAGATGCTAATAAGTGGTACCAGGTACCTGGGACTCTGTACTATGTTGTCAGTTTTTCAGTCAATGTAAAATTATTTTTTAAAAAAGCCTACTTAAAAATGTAGATGTACAAGGATGAGAAGTTCCTTGATTAAAAAGTTCTATTTAAGCTGGTAATTTAACATATTTTATCACCTTTTACATTACAACTAAAACGAAGGATAAAGTGTGACAATTATATTTATGCTTGAGCAGAAAATCCTAATAACACGTTAAAGGACTAAGATATTCCATATAAATGACAAGTTCCTCGTGATTTATAAATTTATTTTTAACTGCTGGTGGTGACGCACTATCCGTCGCCTTGTTCAATAAAGTATAACTGAGTTAGGAAGCTCATTTTTGCCTGCTTTAGCCTCAAACATTATTTTGTTCCCTCTAGTCTCCCGAAACCTCCCATCATGCTGAAACGTACAACTTTCCCTCGTTTTTGATCTTAGCATTTGTAAAGGATAAATAATTGATGAGCACAGGAATTCTGGGAATATATTCAGCCTACGCTCGGCACTAAACTGTTTCTAAATGTCCTCGGGCATCAACCCAAAATGTACATCAAAGAGATGTCAACCGGCTCGGGGAAGCCAGGCGACGAGGGGACCGATTCGAGTCGCGAGATGTGACGTGCGCCAACAGGAAGGGCTGTCGTGGGTCTCGCTGCTGGCCAAACAGGCCGTGTACCTTGCTGCTGCTTAAAACGGCCCCAGGCATCTCTCTGGTAAGGCTATCTCCTCTCTGAGGGTGGGTAGCATCTTCCTTTCTGATTTCGACACCAGCCGAATGGAAGGGGACACAAAAAAATTATTGTGATCACACTTAAACAGGAGGCCTACCCTCTAGCATAGGCTATGTGTGAGGGACAGCGCTGTGCATTCTGGGATGTAGGATGTGTTCACCTTGCACCATGGATGCTTCGTGCCCATTGGTTAACAACTGCCCGTCCCCACCTCCCCGCAGCCTCTGGCTGGCACCACTCCACCTTCTGATTGGATGAGTCGGGCTATTTTAGACACCTCCGATAAGCAGATTCATGCACTATCTTTCCTTCTATGACGGGCATATTTCACTTAGCATAATGCCCCCAAGGTTCATCCCTGTGGTCACATACTCAGAATTGCCTTTTTTTTTTTTTTAAAGGCTGAATAATAGTGCAGTGTATGGACCATATTTTCTTTATCTGTTTGTCCACTGGTGGACATTTAGCTTGTTTCCACATCGTGGCGACTGTGGTTCATGCTGCAGTGAACAGTGGCGTGCTCACACCTTTTTGAGATCTTGATTTTAATTCTTGTGGATAAATACCCAGAAGCAGGATTGCTGGATCAGGTGGTCGTTGTCCTTGGAATGTTTTGAGGATTCTCCACACTGTTTTCCATCGTGACTGCACTATTTTGCATTTCTACCAACAGTATACGAGAATTCCCACATCCTCGCCAACTCCTATCTTTTGTGGGGTTTTTCGATGATAGCCATACGAACAGGTATGAGGTGATATCTCATTGTGGTTTTGATTTGCATTTCCCTGACGATTAGGGACGTTGAGCATCTTTTCATGTACCCGTTGAGCATTTGTATGTCATCTTTGGAGAAATGTCTATTCGGGTCTTTAGTCCATTTTTTTAAAGCTTTATCACAATTGGTCGTGGCAATGATTTCTTGAATATGGCACCAAAAGCAGAGACAACAGAAGAAAAAAATAGAAGTGGGATTACGTCAACCTAAAAATCTTCTGCACAGCAAAATAAACATTAAAGTGAAAAGTCAGCCTATACAATGGGAGAAAATATTTGCAAACCATATATTGGATAAGGGATAAGTTTCTAACACATGTATGTAACTCCTATAACTTGAATGCAAACCATCTAATAACCCAGTTAAAACAGGTAATTTTTAAAACTGGAATTTCTGTACACTTTGGGGATTGGCAGAGGCCATGGGAGAACAGCAGACCTAGAACTGGGTGCACATTCTTGGGTTTAATTCTCATCTGGACCTCAGCTCTGTAAACCTTATCTGTGTGGTTAGTTCCCGTGGTACCTTCAGACAAATCCTTCTTATATTTTGTGCAGCTTTTCCAGATGTTCTCGGTGAAAGGGCCATTCCCCATTACCTAGACTGTCATTTTCAGAAGATATCCAATTGAACCCTTATTAAAATTTTACTCTTACAAGATAAGCTAGTAGTAAGAAAAAAAAATATGTCTATTTTTTAATGCTATATTCTGTTTCTCTACTCACTGGTAAAGATGATATTAAAGAGCTTCCTAAATAACTGGGAAGCGAGGCAGATGGCCAGACGAGATAAAGGAAAAGGTCTGGTTAATTGTCAAACTACAGTTAACCCTGAAAAATGGAGAAAAAAAGAAACATTTCCCAATTTAGGTTGAACAGATATTCTCTCGTTCTCTTTTTCTTTCTTTCTTTCTTTCTTTTTCTTTCTTTCTTTCTTTCTTTCTTTCTTTCTTTCTTTCTTTCTTTCTTTCTTTCTTTCTTTCTTGCTTGCTTGCTTGCTTGCTTGCTTGCTTGCTTGCTTTCTCGCTTTCTTGCTTTCTCTCTCTCGCTCTCCCTCTCTTTCTTTCTTTCTTTCTTTCTTTCTTTCTTTCTTTCTTTCTTTCTTTCTTTCTTTCTTTCTTTCTTTCTTTCTTTCTTTCTTTTTGGTATGCTCTTTTTAAAAAGGCAACCCCATTTTCAGCATTCATATATTATTCGTTTCCTGAAGCAAATTTCTCCTTATGCAAAGCATAAAGTAATCAGGTATTTCATCAAGGAGGCCAGAACATGATTTTTTTACTTCCCCAGTGACCTGGGCTCATACATATGTTGCACCAAGGGTGCAGGCAGCACCAGGTTGAAGGTGCAAGCAAGGCAGGTGACCTCATGAAAAAGATTATCGCTGAGCCAGGGATGAATATTAAATACATCAGTCAAAGCCTGGGCCAGAGCCTTACATCAGAGTGGACGCAAGCCGAGGGGGCAAGATGGCACAGGCGGTCAGCAGGCCGTGGTGCCCGGGGTCAAGTCGGCGGACGTGGCTGGGGCAGGGGTCCTGGGATGGTCCGGTGAGACACTGCATTCGGGACAGTCTGCTTTCATTTCCGTCTTGTCCAGAACCAGCCTCCTTCAAATAGGGCCTTCCTGGAGGTACACGTAAGGGAGGAGAATGTCACACTCGTTTCTGTGGCAGAGAGGGAAGCCAGATTTTCCGCCTCTCCTGACGGGCAATCAATCACAGCGTCCAGAAACAAAACCCAGGCTGCATTTCCCCAGAGTTGATCCTGTTTCCCGCCTGGGTGGACACCTACCTCAGCACAGGAATGAGGGTTGTTGATTCCATCTGCCTCTGGGCTTATCCGAAATTAGAGGAAGGATTAAATATACAAGCAGAGAAGCATAAGGGAAAAATGAAGACGGGGTTGCAGGCTTCCTCTGCCTCTGATAACCACGGCTGGTTCTGGGTTGTACATCTCAGAGGCTAATGAATGCCCCTTCTCTCAGGGAACCTGGAAGGAAGTGGGGTGCATCAGGACCTCCCCACTTCCCCCTGGCTCTCCCATCTCATCTACCTTCCCCTAACTTATTAATAACATCTCGAAAGTGAAAGGGACTTGGCGAGACTATGACGAGCCAGCTCTTACCCGAAGCAGGAATCCCTTTTTCAAGCTTCCTTGTCAAGTACCATCAATGTCAGAAAAACTGTGAGGGCATCCCTTCCCCCCTCACTTTGTTACACGCTCAAACACATGCAGAACAAAAGGAGCCAGGCGATTCCCATCCCGCCTCCATCCCTCTCCCTGTGGCAACCGTGGTCGGGTTTCTACGCGCTGTCATTCAGACGTACGGAGCACTCGCACCATCCTCAAAATACAAGTGACAACTTAATTCTGTGTTAAATTTCGTTTTGAGCTTTGCAATCGACAGAACATTGTACCTAAAACCGAACTAGAATTTCTATGAATAACGAACGGTTAAGGCCCTGTTTTTGCTTCTAGAACTTCACGGAATGAGTCAAACTTTCTGTGCAGCGATGGTGCTGCAGGGGTTCCAGAGAGCTCTCGTCTCTGACTTGTCTTCTCCAGCCCTCGATCTCCCCCATCGCCCACCCCTTTAGCACACAATTCATTTCTGGCCAAAATGTGTTGCGTTCCTTTATTCCTCTCGGGGCATTGTCGGATTAAAATAATTATACATATTTCTTGTCAGAGGAAAAACATTCTGAGTAAGAAGCTTGCTTGGAGTTGAATAAATCACTTTGGGTGCAAGGTTGGTTCTTGCTAGGAGAGCATTATTATGACATTATGTAGCATATATGACACTCCTATACAGCACTGGGTTACAGGGTGTAACCTTCTGAAGAATGTGTGTCTGAATTTCACTTGCATACATTACAGAATCAGACACTCATGTAAATGTTTTTTTTTTTGCAGCTGTTGAACTTTAAAAATCAAGATAACTTTAAAAAAGTATATAGCTTTTATCTCCGAAAGTAGAAAAAAAATTAAATACATTTTATTGCGTAGCATGTTTATAGATACACAATCAAGCTGACTTATTGAAATGAAAATAAATGGATTAAACTGAAAGGCAATTTAAATCCCCAGCGATATAAAATCTCTATTAACTGGAAATCAGTTAATGATAATTATGAGGCCACTACGGGATCTGTCCTCATGAAAGAATTGGCACTTGACAGAAAGATCAAAACACAGGAATGCAGGAGGCATTTTATGTTTGGGAGGACTTTACCAATTTTTTAAAAATGTACCAGCCTGGACAACGCCGGCTGTGAGTCGGACGACTCCGGGTCCTGTCTCAGACTCGCCTGGTTAGTTTTCGATCGGGTCGGGCTGCGGTGTCCTCACTGGGCCACTGAGTTCATCACCGTCATCAGCAACTAGCACTTAGCATTTCCTACGCACGGGCCACCGTCCCAAGCGCCTTTGCGTCATCCACACTTCAGAAATGCGGTCGTACTCATGAGCCCCTCGTGACAGGCCAGCCGCCAGGGGTCTCGGCCAGAGTTGGGGAGCTGGGGTCCATATGCAGACAGCCTAATTCCCCCCCACCCCAAGCTCAGCAGGACGTGGGACGTAACTCTTTAGAAGTGCTTTCCTGCTTGTATTCCCTTCATGCTGATCTTCCTGCGAGACGCTTTCTCAGTTCTTCTCCGGACACCCCTGCTGGCTCTGCTCTGCGCGTGATCGAGCCTCGTCTTCCACCCTGTCCTAGCCTGTCGTCCGAGCTTCTGACAACGCGCCCGTCCGTCTTTCCATGGCATCTCCCAGAGGTTTCCTTCCCACTCACCGCCCCTCAGCCCGAGTCTTGCTCTTCCTCCTTCTGATCATTCCCTTGGGTCAAAAGGCCTCTCCCAGGTGCCACCTTTTGTGGGCCAGATCATCGCGGCCCAAAGGGACCTCTCTCTCCCTGTGTCCTCTGCCCAGTTTCCGTCGTCTCCCGAAATAGGTGGTGTGCAGTTATCCGTGTCCACATCCTCGCCTTTGACCCCTGTCCTCTGAGAAGACAGAATGACACAGAGCTGCAGCGCGTGCCCGCCCTGGGAGCTCAGTGGGTCCCGAGCACACGGGACCGAGGGCCCAGGGCTGAGGGCGTCTTCGGGAGCTGGGGTTCGAGGCTTGGTGGGTGGAATGGCTCACGAGGCCGCAGCTTAACTTTAAGCTCTGGCGATCGGCCTGGAGGACAGACAGTTACTCACCGCTCTCAGCATCACTGTACTTTGTTTGGCCAGCAAAGCCTCGGGCCATAGGCGTCAAGGAGAAGCTTCCCTCCAGGGGGAGCTGGTGCCTGGGGCTTTCTTTAATCAGGGCTTCGTGGGCCTGCGCTTTACCTGGGAGGAAAAAAACACCGCCCCGCCCCCCACCCGTCTTTCAGTTCCGGGCTCTAGCTGCTCGCCAGAATTCCTTCCAGCCAATCTGGACACCAGAATTTGATGGACCCTGTGGTTTTCGGTCGAATGGATTCTGGGATCGGGTTAATAATGGCACCAGCCCCAAACCACCTCTGCGTTTTCCTTCTGCCGCATCCCTCCTGAAGCTAACACGTTTGAGCTGCTGCGAAGGGCACAATTAAGGGTGTCTCTTCACCTCCTGACACAGAAGGTTCAAATCCATCGGTAAGAGGATCTGGGATAGGAAGGAAAGCATTCCTGAAAGCGTGTCTCTGCCAGCGGCCAACACTGCCTCCTGGTGTCCACTGGAGCCACTGCCACCCTGTGTCAGGACGCGGGCCCCCACGTGGGCTGGGGACAGCTGGAGGCTGTGTGTGCAGTGGGCGTGAGTGTGTGTTTGCTGCTCACAAAAGCCTCATGGGTGTAAAAGTTTAATCACAAAACGATCGCAAACAAGGAACGTTTTTTTTTCGTGACCCCGATTCAAACCGGGTCCTGCCCGAGGACCAATTTTCTGGTTTTCTCAGATGCTCGCTCCTTCTGGCCCTCTCCTGCTGTCTCCATCTTACAGCGGCTGTAAGATCTGGTCACGTTTCTGACGAGCGGTTCCTGAGCCCCACCCAGTCAGACGTACAGACTGCGGGCCCTTTGGCCTTCCCCTCCCCCACAGCCGCCCACCCTTCTCTTACGGCTGCGTCCCCAAATTACAATCATTTGTGTGTGTGTCCGATGTGGCGGCTCAGTAAACAGTGCAGCCATTCAGTCACATCGGCTGTAGGATTTTTTTTATATATATAGTCACATCGACTGGCTGAACAGACATCTGCCACCGGACGGGTGCTCGATGGGCATTGCCGGCGTTTCTGCAGACTGGTAATGAACAGGGACGTCGCTGGGGACACCCAGGAACCCAGAGAGCGCTTTGCAGTGAGTGACTGCAGCGGGGAGCTGTTAGCCGCGGGAAGCAGGAAAGTGTTCTAGCGACCACACAGCCGCCTCTGGCAAAGCTGTCCTAGGGCCAGTTTACAAAGCGACAGAGTCCCAGTGCTGTGGCCTTAACGACACAGTGACCACCTACCTCCCTCCTCACTGAGTCTGATTCATGAAGCCCCCACCCCCACCCCACCCGCCCGTGTCCATGAGCTAACTCCAGCCCTTCGGCCGCTCGGGGAGGTAATAAATGGTGAACGGCACCTTCTCCAGCCACCCATTCCATGACCTTGAAGTGACCTCAGACTCGTTTTACATCCTGACACCACCACTCCGACTGATGTCATCAGCCCCTGCTGACGGCTGAGTCCCTGTGGCGATCGGCACCCTCCACGGCTTCACCAGAGAAGACTCTTCAAAACCTTTTATTCAAACTTTTTTTTTTGGATGCTGTACAATGGGCGTTAACCTCAAGTTCATTGTCTCTGTTGACATAGTAGGTCTTTTATTTCTGGTGCCTGGCACGCCAACGACTCGTAGAGCATAAGCCAGTGTTTCGTAAAAGCCGTCTTCTCGTAAAACTAGATGTAATTCTAAAGAATCTAAATCCAAGAACCAAGCCCCTCTGGCTAGAGGACCAGTCGGTGCCTGCTCATGAGTGATTGACAGCAACACCTGGCCTCTGCATCCTGCTCATTTCATCAAAGCACTTTTGCCTTTATCATCACCTCCGACCTTCCCATCATCCCTTCGGGGGGCCAGGGGAGGCATCATAAGCTCTCTTGTTGACAGCTCAGATGACGGGAGCCATCAGGATCCATTACCTCCTTAACGTAGCAGGAGGAGGAATCGGTTTTAAGTCTGCTGGAGGAATTTTTTAAAAGTGGACTGATGACCCTAGGAAATGGAAGAAATAAGACATAAGAACAGAAGGAACGAGGGAGAAAGGGAAGGAGCAAAAGGATGAGAAAGAAACATTTCTGTAAATGGACATTAATCTCAACTGTACAAATCCAAAGAGAAATATTTTAGTTTTACTAAATGATTGGGTGATAAGCACAAAAAAACTTTTAACTTTCACGGCTGAGAGTCTTGTTGTAAATAAGGTTTTGTTGAGCCAAAAATGCTAGCCAAAAGATCGCTTTTTTATTTTTTTTTAAGTTATTTTAAAATTTATTTTATTTTTTATTTATTTTTTTTTAGGCAAGTCAGCCCTTGGTTGACCTCACAGATCACAAGGGCCTTGTCATCTTATAATCCTTTATAATTTTTTTTACGCCTATAGAACCTGGGCTTCCTAGGCGGTCTCCCATCCAAGCACTAACCCGGCCCGACCCTGCTTAGCTTCCAAGATCAGACAGGATCCATAGACTTCGATCTCCTAGGTACCATGGGACCTTCAAGGCGATGAACACGTGATTGGCACGATGAGACCTGCGTCTCCCCTGACAACGGCATGGGGTTTGGGAGATTATTTAGGAAGAACGATTGCGAAACCCAAGGCAGGAGGATGAGGTGGGAACCAGGGTGGGGGCATTACGGGCTCGGGGGGGCATGCCGGGGTCACTGCGGATGCACAGCCAGCAGGGATCGGGCACGGGGGCGGGAAGGGTATGGAGATGCTGAGAAAAATAATCCCAGCCTTGGAACAAGGCAAAAGGGCAGGCGTGGCACAAGGGCGAACCCCCACCCAAGGATGATCACGGGTGCTTTGTCCAACCTACCGTTCCCTAGGGACCGACGTCCCCAGTCTGAGAGAAGTCACGTGTTACCTTGTAGAAAGTTGTCTGGTAGAGATGCAAATAATTGCTCTACCGTGGAAAAGAAGCCGTGCTCCATCGCCCCCTAGGACATCAGCCAGTGTTTCATCCAGCCCATCGAGCTCATCCCAGCATTTCCTCATCACAGACTTAGTAGTTCTTCATCTACCTGTCCTTAGAAGCACCTCGCTCCTCCTTTGGTCTTCGAACCAGTCTCAACGTCTTACCATTTCCCACGTTAATGGCTGAGCTGAGAAAACTATTCCACGAGCATTCATTTTGCATTTCCACAAGAATCGCGATTTTTTTTCCACTCTGAAAATTACACCGTAGCAGAGTGCACGCGTGACTCTGTGACATTGTGGAGATCGGTGACTCCTCTCCACGGAGAGAGGACACTAGTTCGTCGGCAACGATGGCGACTTATCTCTTCGTACGGGCTTGAATCGGAGGTGCCCTTGGAAACTTCCAGACGCAAGTATCTGCTGAACTTCCTAACGGAGTGCTCTCTGCAAGTGTAGTGTGTGCGCGTGAGCACACACATGCGCGTGCGCACACACACACACATGCACACGCATGCACACACACACACACAGACTCAGGACAAAACCACTGATGGTTTCGAATCTCTTTCCATCCGAAAGATGGAGTGCTCTTCAAATTCCTTGTGCTGAGATGGAGAGTCTTCCAAGTAATTTTTAAATCAAATGAAGCAGCTGACAAATTTCTTTCAACACACGGACACTCCGCGCGCTGCACGTGATCAGTTACTGGAACCCCCTCGCTGCAGCTCTGTGACGATCAGACGGAATGTCAGGAGAGACCAGCCCTTGCTCGTCACCAAAAATACTCTTCGGATATTACTTACGATCACCAGGTAGGGGAGACGATTGAGAAATGTGTCCAGAACTCAGAAAAAAAATAGGGTCAAAATGTAGATGGCATGTCCTTTGAAAGCCACAGAAGGGTGGCAGCCCACCCCAAGTTTATCGGGGAGCATACACTGACTCTTGGCTGTTGATTACACTCGAGTACGAGGCGCCATCATAAACGCTCAGCTCTTTGCTGGAAAATTCACTTTCCATTTTCTTCCATTATATGGTATTATTTTTTCCACTCAATAAATTTTCGAAACACTTTACTTGAAGCAGTTGTGCTTTTTTTTTTTCTCTCAAAAAAGCTATTTTAAATTGATGGTGCTCCTTGTGATTACGGAAATATTGTACTCTTCTAGTTGAATCATACTTCTAGCCTTGTAAGTAGTCACATTAACTAATCAAATCTTCTGATTTTCCGTTTTTCCGTCTAAGATACTGACCCACGGCAGAGTGCTCTCAATGGCTGACAGCCATCGATCAATCAATCATAAAGCACAGTGGTGAGCACGAGGCCTGTCAGTCCTTTCTAATTTTTCCTCTTCCGTGGGGTGACCGTCTTGATCGCTGGAAACCGTGAAGCAAAAGACATGCCGTGCTTTGATTTTCGTGGAGCATCTGAGGTTCATATTTGAATAACGCGGTCAGTCGCAGTGACAAATTCTTAGAGACTTACATGCCTCTGAGTACCTACCTGTGTTTCAGATGTCATGGCATCATAAAGTAAGGGGGTGCAGTGTCCTTGGCGGGTACCCTCTGCCCTGTGAGGCTGACCTTGGCTCCTCCTCTCTCTCTCTGGAGAGCCGGGGCGGGCAGGAGCTTAAACGCAGTCTCAGCTCCATTTCAGGGCAAGTCCACTGAAGAAACGCAACAAACATAACAATAAATTAACCCAATTCATCTTATGGCTTTTTCCCCGTTTCTGATAGCAGATGGTTACACTAAACGGTCAACTGCATGCTGCTCCCCCATTCCACATGGATAATGGGGGTGTGGGGTGGGCCCTAAGGCTGCCCACACGCAGGCACGCGAGCAGAGACCCACACGCTGTGTGCACCATCCAACAGGCAGTGGCGACACCAGCGACGTCGCGAAGATGTCTTTCAGGAGGAGACGAGACGCCCCTCGAGCGTGCCCTCTGCCCTGCCTCGAAGTCACGTCGCATGTCCCCGGTAGCTGGGCCCGGGCGACAACCACTCGTTCATGACGACACAAGGACGCCCTGAGCCCTGTCACCTCCCCGGAGCGGTTCCCACGGTTAGAGGAACGGAATCTCGAGTCTCAGGCAGGGACGCTGAGCGCAGTTCCGGCACCCGGGGCCTGGGATATCGGCGACACCCCCTCTCGCTGTGTCCCTGCGAGAACGAAGTGCTCCTCGGGTGACACAGTTGCTCCCGCATCGGTCCCCTCACTTGACGCCTTTACGCCTGAGGGTGCATGGAGGCCGAGTGGCTATCCCTGGAGGTCCCGCCTGGCACCCTCTCTCTCCAGCGGGTCCCATGTCCTTCACAGCCTCTCTCTCCATCTTCCGGTCCTTACACTCGCTGTCTCAGCGCCCGCGGGCTCCTGCAAGGATAGCTTGTAAGGTAGAGGGATTGCGACAGAAAGCTGGGGTCGCCGATGGGGTCTGTGCCTGCCAGGGACCCCGTCGGGGACCGTCTATGTGTGTGAGGGACGCTGCCAGCCGGCGACAGAATGTGTGCGTTATGAGTAACTGAGGTGCTCGTGTGCTCCAAGCCAAAAATGGGGACACACACTCTGACCAGGACAAAGAAATGTTTGGGGACAATGGGACCGGATCCTTGGAGCCAGGACGTGTGCCAAAGACACGGCAGCTGACAGAGCAGGGCAGAGAGCTGGGACGGGGAGGCTCACGCTGCTGCAGGCGGAGTTCTGACATTTTTCTGTCCCTGTGTCACAGATGAGCAAGCCCAGGGTTGACCACACCCCTTCCAGGCTGGGCACCGCGGGAGCTGTCCGGTCCGCGGTCCTAAGACAAGGAACGGTCTCCCCTCTGCTCGGCCCACACCGGCCTCTGCGCGCGTCCCAAGGTCACGGCTTCCCCACGCACACAGCCATCGAAAGCCCAGACGACACTTACCTTGTCTTCCTCCGCCTCGCTCAGAAACACCCCAGCCGGGCCCTGAGGACGCTCCTTTCTGAGTTTCCACCACTGACGTGTCCTTCTCTATCCCTGCCACCCCCGGGACCGCGCTGGGACTGCCACGCAGTGCCCAGAGCTTACCCTCCTCACCACCCCCCACCCCCGTTCTCCCCTCCCGCGGCCTCCGGCCACACACACTGGCTTCTCTCCCCACGAAGTCCGGTGTTTCCCGTCTAGAGTGAAGTAGGCACGTCGGAGAAAGCGCCCTGGAGGTTGTCCCCAGTCTGACGTCACGCTTTTCTCCCTAACTTCATCTCAGCAGGTGCGTCCCGCGCGGGCTAAGGCTGGGCTGCGAGTCACTTCCTGAAACAAGCTCCGTGCCTCTGCCGGTCTCCTTTCTCTGCTTTTCATTATTTTCTTTCTAAACGTGTCCCCATCCGTGGAGCCTGTCCCTGTCCTCCTGGTGGGAATGAACGGTCCTCTGCTCAGTGCTCCCGGCGACGGCCTCGCTCTACCTGAGCAGGTCCGCAGGCCGACTCCTGTGCACGCCCTCCTCTACACACCCTTACAGGTGCTCACCTGTGCAGCCCATCATGGGCCCGCTGCCAGGTACTCAGTAACAGGACCTGGGATCCACACCCAGGCAGCTGGGCTTCGAAGCCTGTCCCTTCCGTCGCGACAGATGACTTGGCTTGGAACTGCAAAATCTTCAGCACCACGATACCTGTCTTTGGTTGCAAAGAAGAGCTGGTAGAAAAACACGGATGATTACATACAGCTCATCTCCACTCACAGAAAAACGTCCCCGATCTTAAGCGATAGCGAGGATAGGCCTGTTTCAACCCTTTTGAAAAATCCTTTCGTGCCGGAGCCCTCTGGCTAAGATCGAACAGTTCCTGAGAGGGGAGTGAGGATTGAGAAAGATAGAAAAAGGAGAGAGACAGAGAGAGAGAGAGAGACAGATAGAGTCGGGAGGGCTCACAGTAAATACTGCGCCCCGAGTTTATTAAGCACAGCGTATTTATACCCTTGGAAATGCACGGGAAGCAAAATCCACAGATATTCTAACAATTGCTGACATTTACATAAGTTCTCTCACAACCTCTTTTATCCTATTCTCTGTCTCCCATTACCTGGGGCAAGGGATGTTCAACTCTTTACATGAAGCCAAACTCCCTCCTTCTGCAGAGAGCCCACCTGCCCTGCAAACTTCTAGCTTGCAGGCAACTTTAACCCTGTCTGCAAGACAGGCAGCAGAAATGGCTCCCAACACTTTCGTTATCATCCAAATTCCCAGGCGGAGCTGTGTGACCACGGCCACACGCGTCAGAGGTTAAGAGAATCACGAAACGCGGGAGAGCAGCTGCTGAGAGAGCTCGGTCACTTCCTACGTTACAGTGCCTGCGATTCCCATAAAGCGACTTTAAAACGCGGAAAAACCCTTCCTTCCAGATAAGGAAACTGAAGCCCAGAGATGTGAAATAACTCGTGTGGAAATAGTTCGGAAAGGGTGCACAATCTGGGCTCTTTCCGTATGCCCATAAATAAGTAAAATTAATTTTATACATTTTTATTGGTATAAACGAATATGATTAAAAATGTCTGGAGAATATGACATGATTTTTCCCTGAACTGACAATTGCTTGTCATCAGTCACAATGATCAGGAGCATAGTCACGACACATTTTTCTGCACACTCCTCTTGCTTAGAATTCGTCCTGTATCTCGATAAGTAAGTAAGTACAAGAAACAGTGACATAAGACTTCAAAACGTTGTCATTTTGTTTCCAGTTTTCGGGTATACATTGTTGCAATCAGAACTTCATCGGGATGAAAAGACAAACTCAGCAGGCATGGGTTCCCCGTCCCCGCCCTTCCCTCTGTGGTTCCTTCGCTCCACCCCATTTACTAAGAGCCCCCCCATCCCCGTTTCCCTGCACAGCTTCTCCTGCCCAGAAGTCAGTGCCTGCTGAAAATACTCTGAAGTGGCATGGTCTCCATTCATTCATTCTGTTATAAAGACATAAGAGTTCCTGCTGTGCTGCTTCTAGAATCTGTTCTAGAATGAGCATCGTTAAGGCAAGGAGAGGCCCCTGGGAGGCTGACCCCTCCACAACCTGTTGCTCGTGAGAGATGGTACAGTGGCAGGAAGCACTTGGCCCCGGCTCTTGGGAGGACGCTCTGTCCAGACTGCCTGGCATCCCATCACACTGCGCAGCAGTCTCATGCCCACTGGCAAAAGAATTCGGTTTTTATTTTATTACTCAGTCCCGAGAACATATAGCGACTGCCTGCTGGGGGCTCGTGGGCATTTGTTACTGGAAGTCGAAAACTTCCGAGGTGAAGAGCTCAACATTTTCAAAGTGCATTTGAAATTCTTGAAAGGTCGGCTTAGCCTGAACTCCTCCTGGCTCTGCCACACCTTATTACCTGTGCTCATCAGACCTCACCGGACCGTGGCTTTGCAACACATGAGCATCTTCCTTTTTTTCCCAGGAGGGCTTAAAGAAGGTGCTCAGAACAGAATGAAAAATTTAATAGATCCTCATTTGAAAAGCACGAGCCTCGGTTTTCTTATCTGAAGAAGAGAGGTATTTATAACACCCACCTCAAGGAATTGTTAAGAAGATCAGATGAGACGATGGACCGAAATGCTTTGTAAACTAAGCTATTACTTACGGCTACTCGCTTCTCTCTAAGAACTGGACAGAAAACAGTCACAAATAAAACCACAACGCAGCGTGGTGGGACAGAAGATCGTTTAAAAACGCTCACCCCCACATTCCATCTCTCGCTTCCGATCAGGGACACAGACGTAGCAACGGGTTCTGATGACGGGCATAAAGACGCCCTCACGAAGGAATTGATGAAGTGGAGTTGAGTCAGGGTTGGAAGGATGCGTGAGCTTTGAACAGCCGCAAAGGATGGAAAGGGTGGCGTAGGTGAGGAGCAGTGTCCTAGGCGGAGGGGCCTGCCCGGAGAGCCGGCAACGCAGAGGGCTGGGCATGTGGGCCGCTGGGCCCGACGTGTCCAGGGCGTAATGCGAGAGGAGATTTGAAAGGCAACTCGGGAGGGAGCAGGTCATAGAGGACCTTGCGTGTCATAATAAAGGTTGGGAACAAATTCCGTAAGAACAGGAAGTCACTGAAGACGGGGGGCGGGGGAGGGGACCGACACGACGCATCCACTTCCTGTGGTCTGCACGACGCGTCTCAGAGAAGCGTCCTGGACAGGCGAAAGCATGGCTGCTGGGAAGCTCCTGAGCAGTTCCGCAGAGGGACGGACAGTGAGATGAAAAGCAGGGCTGTGGACACAGGGGAAGAGGTGCCAACACGGTCGGATCAGCTGACGCGTCTTTCCTTCCCAGTCCTGCGGTGTGGGGCCCGTTACCGACTCCGTCTGGCCCAGCCAGCACGCTCCGGCTGACGACTCCAGCCGGGCCCATTTCCCCCCACTGTTGCCAAGACCCCTGGGAGGTCCATTGAGGGCAGTGACAGGCCCTTCCTCTTACGGGAGAGTGCCAGCTTCTTTCAAAGGAACGGGCACTCATTTTCTGGACTCCTTTCTCTGTCCGCATCCTCATGGCAACGGAGAACACACAGATTGCTCCCGCCTCCGGCTCTGGGATGGAAGGTGTGCAGAGCTGCTGGGTGGGCACTTTTCGGAGACAGCCTTTAGTTTTTCTGTGTTCTTTTTCCTTCTTGGCCCGGGACAACCCGTTAAAGGCAGGCCATGACGATCACATCGTCCCAGTACTCACTGACTCAATCCCCGGAGGCTGGCAATCTCTAAGCCCCGATTACTTTTTAAAGGTGTCTTCATGTGTGTAAATATGTATCGTCACCAGCATCAAGAGGTGTTGATTAAAAGTGAATCTGAAGTAGGTGCTGGGTCGGACAGAGCTAAGGATAGCAGTCGTGAAACGGCCACACGTCCCTCCAAGAAAAGATGCTGAATTCTGCACAGGAAGTGTCCTGTGTCCAAGTGTCTCTCTGTTGGGGGTGGGAGGAGTAGAAGGCCACCGTTGGGCAGAGTCACAATAAAGAAATGCCGCTTTGTGCTAAAGAGAGCCCACTGAAGCGTCCCTCTCATTACGAGTAGAGAGACTTCTGCAAACGACGTTGGAGGCAGCAGGCCTCCTCCGCCATATAACTAATAGAGACTGTACTTGAAGTGCTTCTTACAGAATCTGAGGTTTATTCCTCCCTGGGAGTTTTGTTCTGGGCACCGTCAAACGTGACGCCATCCGTCTCTGATCTACGGGACTTTACGATCTAAGAAGACTGTGTTGCAATAGACAGGAAAAAAAAAAAAAACAGAACACTAACGGAAATGATACATAATATTCACTTTTATTTGCTTTGATGATTAAAAAAAAAGCAGATGAAAAAGCAAATAGAGGCAAGTGCTATGTAACTGAGAGGTTTAAAGGCCACCTGAAGATTAGTCAGTAATGACTCCGTGAGGGGCTATGAGATGCCAGGTAGCGCCCAATGAACTGAAGATGTCAAAATGTACATGCCAGTTTCACTCTCAGCTTTAGTCTTCCTAGAGTACACAGCCTGGCTCTACTCCCGGTGACTGGGGTCACAGAACCATGACCTAAGTTATGTTGCCACCGAATCAGAGCCCAGGTTGGAGGAGGCAGGGGGCTCTCTGGGAGCACAGAGGAGCATGACGTGACAGTCTCATGACTTTGAGGGAAAGCTTCACAGAGGTGGGAGAGCTCCAGCGGGGTCAGTAGGATGATTTGTTTGAAGGACAATTCCAAGCAGAGGCTAGAAGAGTGAAAGGGCGTAGAATGAGCGAGAAAAGATGGTTTAAGTAGGAAAATTATGATTGAAGCAGAAAATATTTGATGTCATTCCCCTTTTCGCTGCTCAAACCCAATTCCAGTCAGATCCTGGCAGCCACGTGCTTCAGAGGACACGAGACCCCTCCCTGGCCCAAGGGGGGTAATCTCTAATAGTCTCAGCTGATGGCAGTACATAAGCTCCCCTTACCAAAGGCTGCTCTGGGCACAGGCTGTGTTAGGAGCTGTACCATGTCCCTTAGGAAGACATGTTGACACAATGAATGTGATCTCATCTGGCCTTTCCAGGCCTTTACAGATCAATCAAGATAAGATGAGGTCATCAGGTAGGCCTTACTCCGGTAGGACGAGTATCCTGATAAGAAGTGAGAACGCCAGGTGAAATGCAGACACACACAGGGAGACCACCACCTGGCAGGGGAGGCAGAGATCGGAGCGATGCATCCACAAGCCAAGGAACGCCACCCAACACCGAAAGCTAGGAGATGGGCGCCATCCCCTAGGGCATCTAGAGAGGGCACCGCCCTGTGACACCTTGACTGAGGCCTTCTACCCACCAGACCCGTGCGTCAACAAGTGCCTGTTGTTTCAAGGCTTCCAGTTCGTGCCGCTCTGTTCCAGCAGCCGGGGACCTCCGGGGAGCGGTCCCTCCCTCTCCCTCTTGGAAAGGAATCAGACCAGGGCATTTCTCCCGTTTCTGCTCATTCCAGTTACGGCCGTAGGCATCTCATGCCAGCAAGGCGGCAATTCTGAGGACAGTAATAGATTGTTGAGACAGAGAGCAAGGTGCGGCAAGGGGACAATGTCCCCGAGAAGGTGACCTTCGAGCCCAGACTTCCAGGATGAGACGGAGCCCAGTCTCGCAAACCAGGTTACGCTTGCGGTAAGTCAGTTAAAAATAGCGCTCTGGCTTCTTCAGCTGCCAGGCTGGGCGTGTGGGCAACGAGGCCGCGCCGCCAGCACTAAAGATGGCGGCCGAGGCGGGGCGGGGCCGCGCCGTGATTGGCCGCCGGGCGGCGTCACGTGGGCGGCGCCCGGCCGAGCATCCGGGCTCCCGCGGCGGCGGCGGCGGCGGCGGCGGCGGCGCTGCGCAGGCTCCGGGGAGCGGGCGACGAGCGGACGGCTGCGGCGGCGGCGCCTGCGGGGCCGCCCGCGTGGGCCGAGCGGCGCGCCTGCGGAGCATGGCGGGCTCCCTGCCTCCCTGCGTGGTGGACTGCGGCACCGGGTAAGAGCCGCTGCGCCCGGCCGCCCGGCGCCGGGCCCCCACCCCGCGGCGCGCCCCCTCGCGCCCGGAGGCCGCGCGGTCCCTCACCTTGACCCCGGCCGTGGAGGCAGAAGCGCGCCCCGCTCGCCTCGCCTCGCCTCCCGCCCCTGCTCCCGGGCGCCGGGCGCGGGCCCCCCTCCGCCTACCCCGAGTGCCAGCCTTCGGGCAGGGGGCTGCAGACCCCCTCAGTGCTTGCCTCCCGCCTGCCATCGGCGCCCCTGCCTCCTGCCTCCTTAAAACCCAAGTGCAAGTGCACGTCCTCTCTCCTTGGTGCTGATGACTCTCTGCCGCTTAACTGGGAAGGTGTTTACATCCACCTGCCAACTTGACACCTGTTCTGCAGCCTCCCCCGCCCCGGTCCTCCCCCAGTACCGCATGGCTCGCTTCTTGGGCCAAGTTCTTGCTAGACTTGCGTAGACTTGCCTGTTAGCTTAAAAAGAAATGTAAAAAAAAAAAAAAGCCCACACCCCCATTTTGAAAAAGTCTATATTTGGGAGTGCCTATTCGGGGTATGTTTTCCCCCTCTTTACTTTCTTGAGTGTCATTGCTCCTTTAGATGTTAACATATGCAAACCAGGTCTTCCAAAGAAAGCTGTCCCGTGCTCCCAGCGGCCCAAGCGTAGCTGGTTGGCTGGTGCTTACTGAATCCGTCCAGCTGGTAGTTTGGAAATTCAAGGTTGCCCGCTTGCATTGTAGATGAAGTACTTAATAAAATCGCGTGGGAGGAAATCTAGCCTCTGAACTATTTTTCAAGACGAGATTGTCATCATTTTTTTTTTTTTATTTTGGTCATGAAAGGTTCCAAGGCATGTGCACCTTAGCCTTCATTCTTTCCCATAGAGAAGCACACTTGGTTTGGTTTCCTTGACAACCTTGTGGGGGTGTCTTTAATTTGCTGCAGTCCATCTCCCACTGATGCTTTTTTCTCTTTTGCTGCTGAAGCTACAGTAGTGGTTACAGGCTGCAAAAAAAAAAACAAAAACAAAAACAAAAAAACCTGCCTCTTTGCTTGTACCAGAAGTATGTGGCTCTTGATTTTAGAAGTCATTTTGCAGCTCGGAACACAAGCCCACATCAGTACTGGCAACAGGGAAAGGTGTTTTGCATTTATACTTCTGTACGTGAGAGTTTCGCTTTTGTAATTTTGGTCTTGTCAAACTATGCAAATACAAAGCATTTCTTGGTCGTAGCACTAAAATAACACCCACAGAGTTGGTCACCTCTGATGTTAGTAGCTGGGCACCTATCTCCTCATTCTTGCTGTAATCACCTACCACGTCATGCTCAGTGTGGACCTTATGAGGTTGGTGATAAGGGTAACTTGGAGAACTTCAGTATTATCATTGCTTTAGGCCCCAAAGTCATGGCATTGTCTTCAGGCTGTCACAGGCTTTGGTGTCGACTTGGTGGCAGAGAATCTTCCCAGTGTGTCTCATGGATGTGTTCTGTCATGGCAATGACTGGTCAGTGGTGAATTCCCCGTGTCCGGTGTATGGCCAGAAGGAACAGCCTGGACGAGTTACATAAAGCATATTAGTAGTTCTTACATTTCCCAGAGAGCTAAAGTGGTGTTTGAATCGACTTTTACCTCAAAATAGGACCTAAAGGAATCAGATGCAGATAAAAATAAGCAGGACCAAGGAACAGAACGGGCCTGGAGAGTCACCTTAAGGTGTCAGCCAGCGGTTGCTGTTGTCTTCTGTGTGACAGAATTATAGGAGTCATTGTCAGTTACGTAATTCCTGTCACTGGGGAAGAAGAGAAGCACCTGCGTCTCAGGTGAAAGCTTTTCCTAGTTCTAAAGTCTAAAATAAAAAGTCACACCGAACTATCCATAGTGGACACTGATGATTCAGTAGACAGTGTACTAAATAGTATTTTTAATGGCAAATAAGTTTCACGCTGGTAGCCTAGCATCCTCTAGTGTACCCTGAGGCCAGCTCCGAGCACAGGTGTGCTGGGGCCAGGGGAGCAGGACCAAGGGATCTGCTAGCTCCGAAGGTAAAGCTTCCTTTGTTGAATTCCGAGGCAGCATAGTTTTCAGCAAATATCCACAAATACTAGTCTCACTTCTCGTAACCAAACTTTTTTAATGAATATGTTTGTATTTTTTATACTTATTTAAAAAAAAATTCTCATCTTCTGAAAAGCTGCAGGAATTAAACCAAAAAACTATATTCTTCATGCAGTTTTACCAGCTATTAACATTCTCTGTATATCTGTGTTATTATTTTTCTTAACAGTTTGGGTATAGGTAGCGGATGTCATGTGGTTTTATACCGAGTACCTCAGTGCGTACTTTCTGAGAGTAAGGAACTTCTCATATAATCACAGTCTAGTGATCAGAACCAGAAGGTGTAACGCTGTGCTTTAGCATTCTCCCACGGGCGATCTGGGTCATGTGCATTTGTCTTGTGGGTCCTCCCTTCCCCTCCCCCATCCAGCACCGTGCTCTGTGGTTGTCATGTCTTTCTAGGCTCATTCCACTGGACCAGTTCCGTAGTCTTTTTCTGTCTTTCTACATTTTTGGCAGGCAGATGCTGTGGATAATGTCCCTCAATGTAGGCTTGTCTGGTGTTTCCTTGTGACAGCTACAGGGTCTGCTTTTTTTGTCAGAAATACCGCAGAAGTGACATCAGTCCTCAGCTCATCCCATCAGAAGGCTTCATCTCCCACAGTTTTGTTGGGCTGTAATTGACATATAACACTGTGTAAGTTTAAGGTATTTGATGTGTCGATACATTTATACATTTGTGAAATGGTTTTCTCCATGATGTTAGCTAACACTTCACCCCAGGTAGTTACCATTTCTTATCTTTGGTGGGAATGTTTAAGATCTACTCTCTCAGTAACTTTAAGGTATATGATGCAGTATCACGAACTAGAACCACGGTGCTGTCCGTTAGCTTCCCAGAACTCACGCATCTTACCGGGGGCTTGTGACAGTGACTCGCCTACTTCTTGATGCGGTTCACTTGGATGATTTGGATATGGTGGTCGGTGCCCAGCACCTACCAGAAGTCCAGAGCCACCCAAGGAAAGCAGGTGTTCAGCATACACTGTCTTGTGTGTGTGGGTTAGGCTCGGGGATGGTGGGGACGCCATTCCCCCTGACAGGAGGTCCCATGTCCAGCCTGAGGCAGAGCTTGCAAGCAGGCCATTTTAGGTCTGTTAACTCTTTCTGCACCTAGGGCTGTTAACTTACCTTTACGATAACGAGTTGCAAATACATTTCCCTGTGTATCGTTTGTCTTTTGCCAGGCAAAGATTTTTTTTTAAAGCAGATTTAGCTTTTCCTTATCGTTTATGGATTTTGAGCCATAGTTATAAGGTTTCCCCCACTCCTATTTTCATATTGTATGTTTTTTTTCATGGTTTCATTTTTTTTTTTTCATTTAAATCTCTCATCCACTTGTAGTTTATCCTGGGATATGGTATGAGGAATGGGCCTAGTTGGAGCCAATTCTGCCTTTTTTTCCCCCCACTGGCAATCCCATTTATCTCAACATCACGAAAAGCAAGAAAATCAGCAGTGCTTGAATTTGCCTCCTTTATTGCGTACTAAATTTGTCGGTGCAATTGTGTTTATTTCTGGTTTTGTTTTGTGTGCAGTAGCCTGTCTATGCACGCACCAGTACCACAGAGTTTAAATTCCTAAGGCTTTAGAATAATTTAATATCTGGTGGGGTTGGCCTTCCCTGCCCATCCTTTTTTTAAAAAAAAAAAATTAAAAAAAATTTTCCCACCTCTTTGTGTTTGTTGTTCCTCCAAATGAACTTTATAACCCACTTCTCTAGTTCCACCGGCGGAATCGCCTGATGGCACTTTTGTTCGGATTGTATTACATTTATAACTTAACGACCCTTAGTCTCCCCACCAAAGAAACGGTCTCTTTCCCGTTGTTCAGGTCTGTTTTGTGTCTCAGGAATACTGTGTCTATCTCAGGCAGATTTCTTGGGGGCATTTATACCTAGGCCTGTGATTTTCTTTTCTGCTGTCGTACATGGTATCTTCTCTTTCATTATATTTTCTGTTTTTTTTCTTGAATATATTAAGTCTTTTTGTGTTAATTTTATAACCAGCTACTTTACAAAATGCCCTTTCTGTTTATATGCATTTTTTCCTTTATCTGTAGGGTTTTCCAGACACAAAATTTTGTCATTGGCAACCAAAGATTATTTGTTTCTATTTCTAGGGTTCTAATTCCCTTTTTTGGGGGGAGGGCATACTGAAGTTGCCATTACCTCCAAAATAATGTTGTTAATAGTAGAGTTAGCGGGTATTATTTTTTGTGCCTTTCCATAGTGGGACAGCTTCTGGTGTTTCTAAAAGGCGCTGGTTTGCTCTCTGTGTGGATACATACATACACATACGTGTGCAAGCATATGCATGTATGCGTGTGCGTGTGTATATGGCAGGTGAAGAGTGGCCATCAGTGTCTGTTTTTTGGAATGTTAGGACTTGATGGGCGTTGGATGTTGTCAGACGTCTTTATCACAAGTGGAACACGTGGTTTTTTCCTTAGCCTGTTCCCATGGTGAATTATGTTAATGGATTATATTAATGGACAGCGTAACCTCACTTGATCGTGATGCATTGTGCTTTGATGTGTAGGTAGATTATGTTCATATTTTATTCAGATGTTTGTATCAACATAAGTGTGCGTGTGTCCTCTTCCTGGAACTCCTGTCATTCCTGTGTTGAATTTTGGGGCCATTTCTCTGATTTTCTTATCTTTCCTCTCTTGTTTTCCGTCATTTTGTCTTTTTTCTTCTAGGGTATTCCTCTCTTTATCTTCTGGCCCTTCTCTTGAGTCTTTTTCATTGTTTCTCTAAATGTTTAATTTCCAAGTGATCTTTTTGTTTTCTAAATGTTTTTTTAAACTGTATCTCGTTCTTGTTTCTTCGATGTAATACCTTCTCATAAAGCATTGACGATATCGGGGCGCACGTGTGTGGTGGTGGTGGTGGGCTTTCTCCCACAATTTCTGTTTCCTGCACCTTGATTTTCTGATGTGTTTTCGTCTCCGTATTTTCATGGTCGAGGCTGTCCTCACACGTCAGTCATTTCTGGATGCCTGTTCACGACTAAGGTCAGAAAAGTAAGGAGGTATCGGATGGAACTCGGAATGTGTTTGTCTGGCTAGTTGACTTTGAGCTCCACCGCGGGTCGTGGAGGCCGGGCGTTTGCGGGGAATTTTCTGGGATCAGGGTCTTTAGGTTTTGGAGAATGCGGGGCTCAGGGAGGAGGAGTTGCCCAGCAGTGGGGGGCGGGGGAGGGGAGTCCCAGCTCCGCAGGTCCTGGGCAGCCGCCAGGCTGTGCCCCGGGGCCCAGTGCGGGTGGCCGGTTCTCGGCCTGCGCCTCTGCTGCTGTCCTCGTCCCTCTGATCCTCCCCTCCCCGGGCCCGTTTTGCCGTTGCCCCTTCTTCTTTTCTCCGTGTTGTTTTGGTTTAACGTATTTCTTAAAAATCATGTTTCTTTGGTTTCAGTGGGGCTTCGGGACAGAGTGAAATGAGATGTTTAGTCTGCCATTTCAACCTGCAAGTCAGAGCTCACTTGCTAAAGCCTGAAATTACGTTTATCAGACACAGAGCAGGAAAACGCTGCCCGTGGAAGGAGAGATGGACGGATGTATTAGGTGATGCAAAATTTACAGATCGAATAGACAGAAGGCTATCGGATTTAGATGAAGTAACAGATTGAATGCACGTATTGAACTCTGTGGCTGACAAACTGAGGCCACGCGTTTCTATTCAGCATCCCAAGGAGCGTGTGGACAACACGGTCCCGTATTAGTTACCATCGCACAGCGTGAGAGTTTGTGGCTTTAGAAATCTCTTTAGGATCTAGGGATGATTTTAGCCTTAGCAAAGCCATAACGCACAGCATGGTCACGTCTGGGGTAGCTGAGATCATCTTAAGAGGGAGTAGAACTGTGCCGGTTGAAGTTTGGGCTTTGAGACTGGGCCTCAGGAGGGTCTCCATCAAGAGGCCCCCCCGCAGTGCGTGGTAGAAGCACACTGTTCTCACATGTGACAGCTCCACCTTCTCACATGTTCGTTGCACCTACCCCGTCACCTTCTGCTCCAGACAAACGGTTGTAGGAGGAATTTCAACGACGTGTCAGCATGTTGAGTCGGCAGACTGGAAAGTGCTGTGCCAAGGTAGTGGCATTTCCCACGAAGAGCGGAAGGCTGTTCAAAACGTGTGGGTCAGCTCAGGCTTGGCTTCCTGTGCTTGCAGAAGGAGATGCGGGCAGGGACACGAGACCAGGAGGTGGGTCGGAGGCGGAAGTGGGCGACGTGGGTGCACGAGTGGGGTGAGCCTTCTCAATAGAGTTTTGAAGTGTGAACTTTGAGAACGTATTTGTTTAAAAGGCAGCGTTGTAGTTATCGGGACAGCTTCATGCAGCGATTAATTCTGTTTCCACATCTGCCCTGATGTCCACGTAAGGAAAGGTCTCAGGTCCAGGGCCGCGTGGAGGGGCGTTGAGTTGAGAATCCGGCTGGCAGTCGGCAAGCGTAGTTCACGTATTTCTGAGAGCGATGTGTGCGTTTACCACGCTGGCTGTCCTTTTTGGAAGATAGTGATGAGATCAACGAGAAACCAGGGGCTTTTCGTGTAAACGTGATCGGTCTTGATTCTTCATGAACACGCGTGTCAGATCCACATAGGACTGGGAGAGAAACAATATGGACATCCAGGATAGCCAGGGCCTCCTTCGGGTAGAAACTATGAAAGATTTCATTCAGGAGGATAATGGGTGGATTTGAGGACCTGGACTGTGGAGACCGTTATACTTCAGAAAGCGTTTCACTGAGGTAAACAACAAACTGGGAAAAACTGGCGCTCTATAGGAGCAAGCGTTAGTGTCCTCAGTAGGTAAGAGTTCACACGAAATGATGCTGCTGGAACTCGAGTGGGAAAGTCAAGGGCAGTTCATGGAAGAAATGCAGATTGCCAGGACACTGCAAGTAACGTTCACTAGTAAAATAAATAGAATGACTGACTAACGAGCCCTTTTTACTTTTCGAATGAGGACATATTTTTAAGGAATGGTAACATTAACAGGGAGGGAGGGATTGTTACTCTTCACCTCTCACAGATGTAGAAATCGAGGTAGGGAAGGATTAACGTACTTGCCTGACGCTGCAGCTCATGCTGCGTTTTGAGCCAGCATAGCGGGCCCTGTTACAAAATATGCCCTCCTTTGTAGAACACGTACACTGTTTTGCGACTACTTTCAAACTCTGTTGTACATCTGTAGGTGGCGGTAACAGAAATCTGCATTTTTGATGGTCCTATAGCATTTTGTGGAGTGATTATATTTAATATACCCTCTCTTGATGGCATTTGAGTGTTTCCAGTTTTTGTTGTTGTCTCGGTATCATCACGCTGTAAGGGACATTTTTTTGTGCGTCTCTTTGCGTACGTGTACAAGTGCTTCTGTGGGGTAGATTCCTAGAACTGTGCTCGTGCACCTGAAATTCTGACAGATAGGGGTGAAACCGCCCTTAGCAATGTCTCTTTGACCTTTGCTACACGCATGTGTAATGTACCACCGTCTCCTTCAGCATCGGCCCAGATTTCGAATGGTTTTGCATTAAATTCATAGGTGGGTTTGGTGATACCTGATGTTTCTTTTACAATGCCTGGCTCTTCCCGCGTGCGTGTGACACGTCGCAGTCCGTTGGCTTGCGTGTGGACAGTTCGTCACGCACATCGTCGTCGTGTGTCGAGTGAGTGCGATCCTTCCATCTGCTGGGGGGTCTCCCTTGTCATTTAGGTGGGAACGCTGTCTCTTTCAGTAGTAACCGGTCATCTTACTGAATTCCTATTGCTCTTAGTTTTTCTTTAATTTCCTTGGATATTCCAGGTGTAGAATTATGATTCAGAAATCAATTTTTGTTCTCCTCCTTCCTAGTATTATTCCATTTATTTAGTGTGTGACTTATGTTATCTACTTCTCCCAAAACAGCATTAAATGAGAGTAATGACAGTGGGTCTCCGTGGCTCAGTTCTGACTTTGACAGGGATGATTCTAGTTTTTCACTATCTTTTGGTTGAGAGACCACCCCCGCCCCCCCCCGCCATCATCTCCTAAGGATGAAATGTTTCTGTTTGGGGGGGGTCTCCGTTTTTCCCCACTACTAGATTGAGCCTAGTTGTTTTTTTTTTTTTAACCACATTTTAATTATGTAAATATATTGACTTCAAAAGTGTTTACTGCATTTTTCATAGAAATAAGGCAGAACTGGTACATCTGAGTCCTCTCTTCTGAACTCCACTAGTGGTAAAGCCCAGCATCCTAGGTGCATAGCACTGTGTGCTAACGTGCCAGGCGGTAGAATTTGCTGGGGCGTGGGTGTGAGGGTGGGACGCTTGCACTGTATGACACAGTGACAGAAGGTCGCACGCGGTGTGGTGTAGTCGGTTCTCCCTCAGCGGGTCAAGGCTTCAGGACCACGGGGACAAGCACCGGCGGTGTTTAAAGCGTAGATGCCCAGGTACCTTCTCTGCGATTCTGGGACAGGCCCTGGGAGCCTGTAGTTCAGAAGCTTCCCACACGGTCTCATCAGCTTGGCCCCCTGTTCTGGAAGCCTCCCCGGTGATCTCAAAGGTGCCTGGGGGTAAGCAAGCATGAGGCCGCGCTGCAGCAAAAAACTCAGTGTGAACATTCCGTGAAACATTCGAGTCCCAGGCCCCGCCCATCCGCATAGTGTGTCTGCGACATTGTTTCCAGCCCGCAAGCTGCTTGGAGTAAAGATGCTTCTTTGTTTCCATAAATGCTGTCATGATCACTCTCTGTATTTAAGAGTTGTGTTTTTCTTGTTTCTTCTGCTTTCTGTTCTTTTTGTAGTTGAGCCGTTTCTTGTAAGGTCCTCTCCAGGGGGCGTGCGGTCCAGCCTTGGGTTGTCTCAGCCGAGGCTCCTGGGTCACAGGTGCACCGTTCTACCAAGCAGGTTCTCACCGAAGTTTGGGACGAGCCTGTGTGGACAAAGATTTTATTTAAATAATGTTTTTTTTTTTTTTTAATCTGGTTCAATGTTCATGGTGCTGTAATTAGTCAAAGCATCCGATGCTATTCAAGGGAGAGCACAGGGAGGTTTGGAGATCCTCTCACGAAGCGATCGGCATAGCTGGTGCCTTTGCCGATGTTTGCAGTGGTTTTAGTTTTACTAGGAGGGTAAGAGAAGATTGGCTAGGAATTATTAACACGTAAGAACATTAATATATCGTGCTAATTTGCCTCAGTCATGTAAATCCTTGTTCGCTAACGTTACCGCTGCTAAGGTCCCCGTGTGGCCCTGGCAGGGTGGGCGCCTGGCGCTCTGAAGGGCGTCCGCGGGACGCTGTCCCTCACGCAGCCGCCGCCGAGGGGCGTGGTCAGCACCCAGCTGGATCTCAGCTGTGGCCGCGACGTGCTCTGGTCCTTTGCTGCCGCGGGCCGTCCTTCAGGGTCCCAGGGTGCACACCCGTGAGATGCGCACGGGACAGGTGCTGAAGGACATCTGGCCTCCGCCTGGCTCACTGCCGCCCCTGACGAGATAGTGGGTCTGTGGGGTGGAGCGTGTGCAGCGGGAAGACCCAGCGACGTGACTAGGGACACGGACACACGTCACAACAATGTCAGGATCTTAAACGAGCAAATAGTTCAAACACACAGGAAAATAATAGTAAAAATAATAACGAAAACATAGCTAATACTATTCTAGTGTTCTTTTTCTCTACTTATGCATTTTTATGTAGCAACTCGCTAACCATATGAGATAGTTGGTTTTATTACCCTCATTTTACAGATGGAGAAACTGAGATACAGATAGGTAAAGTGACTTGCCTGAAGTTACGCATTTAGCAGATGACAGAGCTGGAGTTTGAACCCAGGCGGTCTGGAGCCAGAGCGCATGGTCTTCGCCAGGACGATGCTCTGTTGCCTTTCAGAAACACGGAGGGTCACGTGACAGAATGGCACTTAGCGCCTGGTTTAATACATGTTGGCGTGTTACTATACTTATATATCTATATATCTACATATCTACGTGTGTGTATATATTTACGTATATCTATGTATATATATACACACACACACATATATATGTGTGTATATATATGTGTATATATATATATTTACATATATATGTTTTTAAATAACCACGTTACACAAAAATAAGTGTTTTCTCATATTAGACACTGTCCTTGGTCGTTTCTGGCCCATCAGCTTGTTCCTCACTCAGCGGCCCCCTCCACACCCTGGCGCTCCCCCACTCATTCAGCAGCTGCTCATGCAGCGTGTGCCGTGGGCCCCGCGCGGCGCTGGTGCAGGTACAGTCGGGACGAAGGACTCCGTTCTGCTCACCACGCAGCTGGTGTCACCAGTGCGGGGAGGTGGACTTGGTGAAGTGCCAGGCGCGTGTATTTCTGGGGCCCGTTAAAGACACAGACTTGGATGTGATGAGTCGAGTGATTCCGGCCGGCTCGTTGGACCCGGCAGGCTTCCTTAGCCTCGGGTCAGTCATTCGGTTTATCTGTGTTTATTGCCTGGAATGTACTCCAGGCAGATGCTGAGCTGGGGGCGATCTGGAATTTTTAAAGTTCAGTGTCTGTAGCCCTTCTTCTAGAAGGCGCCGGGCCCCGGGCTGGCTTTGCACCCTCCCTGCGGGTCTGCTGAGCCCTGGAGCGGGGACCCGCAGGCACACTTGCCCTTGGGGGCTGTGGAATGGGGGGGAGGCCCCCACATGGGCGTTGCCTTGTGGAGACTCTCCGAGGCCTGACGGGTCTCCCAGCCTGGCACGGCACGGCCCAGGCCCTTGGGGCGCCGAGGCCTCGGGTCCCTGGAGACTGAGCCGCGTGTCGTGATTTAAGTGGAGCCGACCTGTGTTTTGTGTCTCCCCAAACCCTGTTCCTTCGTTACGGGTCCAAAAGTCGTGAAATTCATGTGTGGCAAGTTACACTTAAAATGATCAAGTGTATTCATTAGAATTTGGAGCATGTCAGAAAGCTCAGTGGCAAGGATCTTGAAGGAACGTGTGGCAGAGGGTGAACTGATGGGTGACGTCCGGCCCTGCCAGCAGGTCCTGGTTCTCCGTGAGCGTCGCTCGCGGTCCAGACCTCCCTCGTCCCTCCGGCATGGGAAGGGAGCCACTCACCTGCCCTCTCCACGTCCCACTTTCAGCAGATGGTTCCGGGGGGTCCCGCCCCCCACACCTCCTTTTTCTTTCTTTCTTTTTTTTTAATTTTAAGAGATTAGCAAGTGGTTTTGGAACAGATCGCATTTTGGCATTCCTTTCAGTTCAGGAGCTTGGAGTCTGTCCTCAGAGGATCTTGACAGAAAGTGGGCGCGTTCTGAAGCGGGCGGTGCGGCCGCGCCCCTGTCAGGGCCCCGGGGGGCGGCTCCCCGCTCCCAGACGCCTGCCCTGACAGTCAGGGAAGTTACGTCAGCGTCTTCTAGACCCGCTCCCCGAAAGTTCGAGACGTTCGGGCAGTACGTTCACTTCCCTGAGGGCCAGCTCTGGGCGGGGGGCGCCTGCGGGTTTGGGGTTGGGTTCTCGCCCGGCTCGCTGGCTGAGTGGCCCTGCGCAGCCAAACCCCTCAGCGCCTCAGTTTCCCCATTTGCAAATTAGGGCTAATATTTACTTTCTTCTCAGGGTTTTTACAAGGATTAAGAGTGTAGAAGCCCTTTTAAAGTTGTTAGAGATACACAAATGTAGTTTATGCGTTCACGTAAGTGAACAGAATTTTCCCAGTAGATGGAAGCATGATACCTTACAGTTTGGTAACTGCTCGCTTATCTGAAATTAGTGTTTGGTTCTCAGTCATCACAAGTTTTTTTTTTTGTTTTTTTGAATTTCAAGGGACTATTTTGAGGCTTGATACTTTAGGACTTGGAGATCATATAATAAAAGACATTAGTTAGTGAGCTGTGGAGGAGAGTACCGTTATCTAAACCTCTGTCGATGACTTTGTGCTTTTAGGTACACCAAGCTTGGCTACGCAGGCAACACTGAGCCACAGTTCATTATCCCCTCATGTAAGTAAAGCTCCACCCTCGGGCTCGTGAGGGTTGTGTTCTCAAACCTGTCCTCCGCGTCCTGACTCTGTTTCCCAAGCTCCATCCACGTCCTGCCATCTTCCAGAAGGTCGTCCGGGTGCTGGGGAGGGCCATCTATTTTGACCCCCGGCTCCTGAACAGTGCTGTTGCTGTAGCTGTGACCTGAAATTGTTACCCCTCCCCCCCTCCAGATTTTCATGTGCTTCGATTCTCTGTCGCAGCCTTTGTCACTGTCACTGAGTTTCGCGAGGGTGGTTGGTAGGGGCCTTCCATGCAGTCATAGGTGTCGGAGCTGTTTGGGGGAAGTATGTGTGATTCTGTAAGGCGAATTCGTACTTTTTAAGCAAGTACAGGTTCATTAGCGGCTTTGCGGCCTGAACATCCAGTGTGCTCACTAGTTCCTCTATTGAAAGCCTTTGTGTGTGTGTGTGTGTGTGTGTGTGTGTGTAAATTTGGGTCCGTAGAGGATGGTAAGCGGAAAGCAGCCGTGTCCTCACACTCGGGCAGGGGTGCGTCCTGCCCCGTCTTTAGTTCCCACAGGGGTCTCCAGGGCGAGGTCGGTTGTTTACTGGGTGGGATTCTTCTCGGGAACTGTTTAAACTCGGGGTGATCCTCTGGCGACAGTGTACCGAAGAAGAGGTGCGTCAGCCAGAGCGAGGCGGAGCTCCGCGTCCTCGGTGTCACTCTGCTGAGATCCGCTGAGGTCCTGGGAATCGGTTTCGGGGCCGGTGACTCTCGTGACCAGTGTGGGACGGACGGGGGCAGCTCCGCGCAGCCGGAGGCTGGGAGCTTGGTTGGTGTTTGAACTGGGAGGATGAGACTTGGTGAGCACGCGCGTTCAGATCCCGGGGCCCGTGCCCAGGCCCCCCGCGGGCGTTCACGCTGCTCACCCCGCTTCCTGGCTGGCCGGGTACCTGGGGACGGCTTTGCTTTTCCAGGTCCGAGTGCCCTGATTCCACTGTTTTTAAAATGAGTTAGAGGTCTTTGAAATCTTGTTTTGCCTGCACCCCAAAAAAGCAAAGATATTATAACAAAGACCCATGTCCCCACCACTCAGAACAAACAAACTTTAACACGATTTTGTCTCATAAATACCTAAAGACAGACAGACAGACAGACCACCTGGCGTGTGTGCTGCCCTCCTTCACTCCTTCAGCCCTCCCCCCGTCCCTCACTCTCCCCGTCTAGTGGTTACTGACTGTACCCTGTCTGTGTGTGAGTCTGTGTTACAGATACCAGGATATAGTAAACATGTGTGTCATTGTTTTGTGAGTTTAAACATTTCCAAAACGTATCATGCGGTGGACAACTTTCTGCATTGTTCTTTTGAAAAAAGTCTCAATACTATGCTTTTTAAAGATTTATCAGTGTTACAGTGTACCAGTCAAGACCAGCATTCTTACATGTGTATCTACAGCAATTTTTTCATTTCGGCGGTTTCCCATCGTCTCTGTTACACAAACGGGGCAGGAAATATCTCCTCCTCCCCACGTGCTGGCCTCCCCGGAGAAAACGCTGAGGAACGGCGGGGCTCCCTCACTCAGCGTGGCACGTAGTCCGGGCCCCCCGTCATGGGGGGCGTTTCTGTTTCTGCGCGTCCCCGACACAGCTGATGCCGGTGGACTTCTGTTGTTGCCAGTCCGATGGACGGAAAGTGATGTCTCATTGTCCGTTTGCGTTTTGCTCATCACGGGTAGGTCAGGCCCCTCTCCTTGCTTGTTCATCTCTTTGTGACTTTTTTGTTGCACTTTTGGTCTTTTTATGGAGTTACTCTTTGCCCACTCTGAATACTGATTTGTTACCTGTATTGTCTCTAACATCTTTTTAAAATAATTTCTTTTTATCTGAAGTTAATTTTTTTTATATAGTCAAATGTGTCCGTCTTCTTTTAGAAATTGTTTCTGTTTTTTTTAAAATGGGTATCTACTGCAAAGGCATAAGGATTTCTATATGATTATTTTTTTAATACGGTGTGAGAGGTAATTTTGTTTTCCAAACGGGAGGCCGGTGTCCCAGCACCCGTCACTGAAGAGTGTGTCCCAGTTGGACACACCTCCTCAGGCAGCGAGGTGCCATGCGTGCCTGGGGACAGTGCTGCGTTCCTGTTTGTCTCGTTCCTGCATTTGTCATCTGTGCTCCGGATTTGCACTGCTATGAATACTGTTCCTTTAGCACGTGCTCTGATCCTCCTCCTTCCTTTCTCAGAATACCCTCGGCCATTCTTGGCTAGTCTTTGCTTTTATAAAGTTTGGAATCGGTTTAAAACGCCTGTGAAAAATTATAATGGGGTTTTGATTAGAGACACATTACATTTGTAGATTATTTTGGGGAAAATTTGACATCTTTACGGATGGACTTTTCCTGTTCATGAATATGGTATACGTTTTATTGTTCATTTATGTCTCATGGTTTTGTCATGTTTTATAATACTCTTCACAAAGCTCACAATACTTCTTTTGCTAGATTTATTTTTAGGTGCATTTGTTTTCTTGTTGCAGTTGTGATTTGCTTTCAGCATTCAATTTTCTGATTGGGTATAGCCAGCATCTGGGAGAAACGCTGCTGTGTTTTAAGTTGTATGAATCCAGCAACATCTCTGACTTGTCTGATCTGTGCTACTCGCCTGCGAATTCTTTTAGCGTTCTCTGCAGAATATTGTACTAACTGCAGATAATAGCTGCTTTTCTCTTCCAGTCCCACTCCTTCGTGTCTTTCTTGGTCTCGTTGTTCTGGAGAGAACCCCTGCCACGGGGACTAGGATGGGGGTGGCAGGTGCTTGTGTCTCTCTGGCTTAGGGGATGCTGGCTTAGCGTCTGCCATGGGTCTTTGTGGAAGCGCCTTTTTATTTTTTATTAGGTCATGGATGGATATTGACATTTCAGATTGTGTGTATCTGTTGAGATGATCCTATGGTTTTGGACATTTAAGGTCCTAATATGATAAATTTCGTTAATTATTTTCAAATATTGAACAGCCATTTATTTTATGCTTGAGATAAACCCTTCCTGGTTATGAAATACCCGGTAGTACATGCTGAATTGTATTCGCAAATATTTATTTTGGAGTTTAGGAATTTACTTGTAAATATTTATTTTTCACATCAATGTTCAAAAGTGAGATTGGTCTATCATTTTCCTTGTTTTCGTCTGGTTCGTACGTCAGAATTATACTGGCTTTATAACACAAGTTTGTTAGCTGTCTCTCTGTCTTCTCTGGAACACTTTATATGAAGTAGGAATTATTTATTCCATGAAGATTCAGCAAAATATATGACATTCTTTTTGGAAATACACTAGACACACATATTTAAATTACCATTGTCAACTGCCGTAGCAGGTGCTCTTTGGCTACAGACCTTGTGTCTGAATCTTCAGATGCACTTTTTCTCACAGATGCTCTCCCCGTAGTCTTCCTCAGATCCGCCCTCCCCCCGATGAGTGGTTAGCATTTGGGACACGGTCTGTCTCCTTTGGTGACACACATTCTATACCCATTTTGTCTTTAATGTTATCAGAATAACATTAACATTGTTATTTATTTAAAGTTTAATCTTTTTAGTTTTGACTCATCATTACAGATAATTGAGGCGTTTTATTTCTTAATTTGTTTAAATCACGTGCAAACTGTTTTGTCTTTAAAATATTTTATTTTGACATCATTACAGCTTCACAGGAAGTCGTTACTTGTATGCAATTATATAAAGTATCAAATGTACTCAGAATGTCATTATACAAAGTGTCAAAACTAGGACACTGACATCCGTGGGATGTCTGTGCAGTCACAGCTCATTTTATTCTGTGTGTAGATTCCTTTAACCACCTGTGCAGTCAGGATGTCGAGTTATTTCGTCACCACAAAGATCCGTCCTGTGCCTACTGCTTTATATTACGTTCACTCCCCTCCCCTTCACGGCAGGCGACCACCGATAGGTTTCCAGCACCGCGATCCTGTCATTTCTATAACGTTGTGAGCGGAATCACACAGCGTGTGCCCTTTGAGGTGGGTTCTCCCTGGGCACGCCGTCGCCCGTGTCGGTGGCCTGTCCCTCTGCTCTGCTGAGTGGCCTTCCGGCCTGTGGACGCGTCACAGTTGGTTTAGACCTTCGTTCTTTCCAGCTTCTGGCTATTACGAGTTGCCAGGGTGCCCGGCAGGGCCGTCCGTGTTCAGGGTTTTTCAGGAACCGCGGGAGCGTCCCCTCTTGCGTGGCAGTGGCTGCTTTCGGTTCTTGTGCGTCGCGTCCTGTCCCAGGTGCCCTGCGCACACGGCAGGTGTCCGCAGACGCGCGTGCGCCCAGGGCCACCCATCTGGGCCCCTGCCCATCAGTGCGCGCGGCCCGCGCGTCCGTTTCCCGGCTCCGTGGTGTCCGTGGCCCCGGGGATGCCGCGCCCCGCAACCCCGCGGGGCCCGGGTGCCGCTCCCGCTCGCCGCTCGCGTCCCGCCCTGCGCATCTGCGTGTCCTCCGTGGGTTTCTCGTCTCCTCTGTCCGCGCCCGAGCCGGGGTCGTGCTGTCCGCAGGGGGCGCGGCGGGCGCCGCCCTGGGGAGAAGGGTCAGAGCCACGCTCGCAGCCCCGTCGCTGGTCTTCGTCCGTCACCGACCGGGGTTTCAGCTCACGCGCTTCCGGAGACAGTGGTGTCTGATCACTAATGCGTTACGAGATAAAGTGGATGAAGACGAGTTTAGGGGGATCCGGACTGTGACACGGGTGAGGAACTCAAACGGAAAATTAATTGCGTCTTTGCGAATTTTTCGCATTTCATTAGATGATCAATTTTGGAGTGAAGTTTTATATAATTATTTTGCTACTAAGTATATTCCCAAATACCAAGGTTAATAAGCACTTATTAAAATAATGTACCAGGAGATGATAATATTTTTACATAGCACCGTTGTTTGATTACTGTGCTTATCGCAACAGATACTAGCCAGCAGCCTTCTCGGTTTTCTCTTTAATGGGAAGTCAGTTTCTTTTTCTTTAACAGGACTGAAAATACATTTCAAATTCATCTCATGCAGTTGTATTAAAGTGACTTAAGAGCATCCAGGCGTTGTTTTTTTAGTTACCTCTCCCTCTGTCTTGTGTTTTTCATTTTGTCTCCCTCTGTGTCCTATTTCAAAATCGGGGACCTCTTGGTATATACTCCAAGGGCATCCCGTTCACTGTCCCGTGGCGTCTCTCCTCCAGTGGAGGGGATATTACTGGGCAGCGTGCGTGAGTGTTGCGAGCAGAGAGCCCGGTTTCTCGTGCTGCGCCGGACGTGGTACTCAGCGTAGCCGGGCTCTGCGTCGTCGCATTTACCCGTCGATAAGTGTCTTCGCCGTGAGCACTCGCGACCCCGGACCCAGCCCTGACGCTGAGCATTTACGTGTATTGTCCCTCCTCGGCCATTCGAGCGAGTGTGGCCCGTGACGGAGCCCCCCGCGCTGCTTTCTTTTGGAAGGTATCGCCATCAGAGAGTCGGCCAAGGTGGTGGACCGAGCCCAGCGGAGAGTGCTGCGGGGCGTCGACGACCTGGACTTCTTCATCGGGGACGAGGCGGTGGATAAGCCCGCCTACGCCACCAAGGTGGGCTCGGCGGACTCGGGGCCCAGCGCGCGGCTGCGAGGGGGTGGCGGGAGGCGCAGCGCGGAGGGCGGCGGGCGGCTTCCCGTGTGGGGGGAGAGGCTCGTCGCCGCGCTGGAGGTGGCGCTCCCGCGGGGGGGGGGGGTCCTGTGACGTCACCGAGACGCTCCGACTCCGTCACGGGCGTCCTCTCTGCTGTGTCAGCACCCCCGCCCCCCGCACCCCTCACGCAGCCCCCGCCTCCCATCACGCAGCCCTCCGCCCCCCATCAGGCAGCCCCCTGCGATCCCCGCCCCCATCCTGCAGCCCCCCGCCGCCCTCCCGCAGCCCCCGCGGGCCGGGCCCCGCCACCGGCCGCCCGCACGGCCTGACTGTCCACTCTCTCGCCTCAGTGGCCCATCAGACATGGCATCGTGGAGGACTGGGACCTCATGGAGCGCTTCATGGAGCAGGTGATTTTTAAGTACCTTCGAGCCGAGCCCGAGGATCACTATTTTCTAATGGTGAGTGGCCGAGCGCGCGGAGCGCATCCCTGTGAACCCTGCTCGCTGCGATTGTAAACTCCGGGCCCTCTCCCCTGGGCGCCTGTCATTCCTGCCCGAGCTGTCTGCTCGACTCAGGTGCTGTGGGGGCAGCGAGCAGGAGGCTCACCAGAAATGGCCCAGACCGAAAGGGGCAGAGTGTCTCACGCTCCGGGGAGGCCGCCTGGGCGTTCCCGGGGCTCATCACGGCGGCTCCACCTGGCCTGGGCGCCAGCTCCGAGTCTCACTGGTTCCCTCGGGCCCCAGGTGGCTGCCCAGGTCTCTGTCACCTCTTGGAATACTCGCTTTCAGCAGGAGAAGCACTTAAGAGTCCCAGGACCCTCCCCAGATATGTGCCGGTGCCTCACCTGGTCACTGGCCAGCGGAGCTGCCGGCAGGTTCAGGGGTGACCCTCCCCCATGGGGCTGGGGAGGGCCATCTGATCACCTGGCCCGGAGGGTCAGTCCCTGAACCGGCCTCCAGCAGCGAGGGCAGGCAGGGCGGCCCGGGTTTGGGCGGGGACCCAGCCGTGGGCTTCCACGCCCCCGAGGTCACTGCGTGGCTGTGGGTTTGCTTCTTAGCGGCGGAAACACTGTAGGTGAACTTGGGCCGAGTTACAGGCCCCGCTTACGTCACGTGATCCTGCGCAGACAGGGAGCGCCACGGAGGGCGCGGACCGTGTCAGCTGTGCAGCCCGCTGATTGCTCCGCCCCTCACCGTGTGCTTCCCTCCACCAAGTGCCCTCTCGAAGGCAGAGTTAATTCCGCGGACACAACGCTTGCTCTGTAGAGAGCAGCTGCCCGTGACACGCGCTGCGTAGTGACACCCGCGCAGGTCCGTTCTGGACTGGTCCCCACAGACGCACTGAAAGAGGGTCCCAGCCACACCCGACGGCCTGGGTCTTTCTTCGGCTAAATACGGAGCCCTCTTTAACACGCTCGGGCGGGAGCCGTGCTCCCCACAGGCTGTCGGGACGGTGGAGTCTGTCTGGACTGTCTCGTGAAGCAGGTCCTTGGCGGCGCGCTGGTCCTTTCCTCCGCCGTGTCTTCTCCAGTGGAGTCGCCACGTCTGAGCGCCGTGTCTTCCGGAGCTGTGTGTGCTTCCTCCTGCGCGTGACAGTGGCTTCTGTAAAACGACGGAGCGGGGAGACCGACGGTGTCTGAGTGGCTTTGTCTGTGTAGCCAAAACAAGTCGCAGGCTCCCACCTGTCACACTTGGCATTCTTCCTTCTCTAGCGCGTCCCGCAGCTACCTGTTGGACGGGGTTTGGGGGGCAGGCACCGTACCCAGCTGCGGCCTTCTGTGCTCCTCGGCGGACTGTGCCACGAGTCCTTCCTCTTGCCCCACTTGGAGGGACGCCAGACGCACACCGCCGGGATGCAGCCCACAGGAGACTTTCCCTCAAATGCTTCTTTCTCATTTAGCTGGCATTCATAGTCTAGTAAGACAAAACCACTTGCCAGGAAGGAATTGGAAGGGTTTGGTGTGAATACGGAAAAGCTAAAATCCGCTTGCCAAAAATGAGTATCTGCAATGAATATTCAAAAATCATCAGGTTTATTAAAGCCAAGATAATGCTGTTTCCTATACTGTGCTTTGATTTCCGCGAGCCCGTCCGTCCTGCGGTGTGACGGAGGACGTGAAGAAGTCAATCCTTCCGGGTGTATGCCCTTGACCGTCACTTACTGGGAAGGGCAGGGGAGTGAGCAGGTGTGTGCGGGCTCATGCTGGGTGTCCAGGTGTGGACGCTGGCCGGAGCTGTCGCTGGTCTGCACACAGACGGGCTTCTTGGTGCAGTCTGCGAGTCGGGGACTCTGGGCCCCCGAGTGCTCGCGGGGTCCTTTGACGTCTGAACGTGCAGGGTGCGTGCAGCCAGCTCGTTACGGCTCACGGTTTTCGAGACGGTTCGGAGACTCGGCGCACACTGGCCGTGAGGACCGAGCGAGCAGGTGGCGGGTGGGACCCCACGCTGCTCCAGGACGGCACGGCCCACAGGACAGAGTCGTGATTTAGAAGTTCCACTCTTCGGTGGAAATGGAGTTACGGCTTCGAGAGAGATTTGTTAACTTTTTGAGTGTAAATCAAGCAAGAAAGAGCAAACAGCACATGCTGCTCAAGGAGGCCCATAACCAGGACCTTCGATGTCCAGGAGCAAGAAAGAGGGACGTCCCAGCTCCAGGGCGGGAGAGGGAGAGAACGGGAGGGAGGGGAGCGAGCCAGAGGGAGAGGGAGAATGGGGGTGAACTCCCCTCCCTTCCTCGTTTGGTTCTATTCGGGTCCTCGGTGGATTGGGTGACCTGTCCACGTCGGTGAGGACACAGCTCTTTTCTTGGTCTCCAGAACAGCCTCCCAGACTCATTAGGGGCAGTGTTGGCCAGTCAGGTGGCCGTCCCTCGGCTCGCAGAGTGAGCCTCGCGGGTGGGGGGCCCTGGCTCGCTGCGGTGGCCCTCGCGGTGCTCACGGGCGCTGCTCTGGCCCCCGTGCTTTCCAGCGTCCAGTGCGTGGTCGCCCCTCCCTTCCCCCCTTCCGGGAGGACTTACGTTTGTAAAAAGGTTTCTTTACTGTAGTTCCAGAGGGGGCTGGGGGGGCAGTATTAGGTTCATGTGTTCAGTTTCCTATCTTTATCCTGAAGTATGGATCCGTTTTTATGCTACTGCTTAATTGTTCGTTGCTGAGTCAATACCAGATGATGTTTTACCATTGTTATGAATGAAAATGTTTACGTAGCTTGCGTTTCTGTGATGTGTATACATATGCTTTAGTATTAAAAAACAACAACAACTCGACACCTCCAATTTAGAGCCTGTTGTAAATAATGGCTTGGGACACTTTGATTTAAATTGGGCTCCTGAAGGAGCAATTACTGGGAGTCAACAGAGAAGAACTGGAAGGTTGAGGAAGAAACGGATTGATGACTATGGTTCTCAGACCCATCGGGACGTGCTCTTAATAATTCTGAAGCTGAGGCAGGAACCAGAACTTAATTATGTCACAAACGCTCCTTAACGGGAGTGTGCAGGTTTTAATGTAAATCCCTCACAGATGGCGAATTGTTCGGTTGCAAGTAACAGAAGTGTAAAAGCAGTAGTTTAAACCAGTTAGCGGTTTTATTGTTCTTAAGTAAATTTACGGTAAGGAGGCCAGTGCGGATGTGGCAGCTCCCAGCGTCGTTAGGGGGTCTCTGTGCCCTGCTGTCCCCAAGTGTTATCAGGGATCTCTGTGCCCTGCTGTCTTCAGGATGCCTCATGGTCACACAATGGCTCCTGCAGCTCCAGGCTTCATCTGTGCGTTCCAGGAAAGGAGATGGGGTGAAGGGCAGAAGGGAGTCACTTGTATTTGCCGATGATTTTGGGACTGATAACTCACTTTCATCGAGCTATTCCACATGCCGAGTGCCGCTGTGAGCACTCGGACCCCTCCTGTCTTCCCAGCTCTACACGCAGGGAGAGAGGAAGTTATTTCCACGTTTGGGAAAATAGAATGCCAGGGCTTGACCCAGCCCCTGGGACCCCGCGCTCACCTTCACCGTGCTGGTGTGGCACGCTGCCGTGTGACGGATGTCTGCTCTTCGTCCGGCTGTTCACTTTGTGATGCTTTTTGTTTTGAGCGTGTTTTATTTATATATTTTTTAAAACTCAGACTTGGTTTTCTCTTTCTATCAGGTGTGTGTTCTTCCTAGTAAATTTTTTTTTTTTACATGTTTTAATGTGACTATGATTTTATGTATTTACCCTGCGTTTGTTAGGGGTGGTGAGCCCCTTCCGGCTGTGGTTCGTGACTAGGTTGGCACGTTTGCACATTTTCTTACTCTTCCACAACTGGCTTTTGATTCGCTGTGTTACTAACTCTAATACTACTGTGTATCACTTTGTGTACACTGATGTCTCTGATGCTTTATCAGTTTAAAGCAGTGTCTTGATCCCATCATAAGAGGGTCTCAGCGTGTTTATATTTTCTCTGTCTGCATATCAACTCGACATCATTTCTGCTGGTTCAGTTTATGACATTGACATCCTGGTCCGTGACTGATTCCCAGAAAAGAAAAACCTTTTATCTTACATCTTAAGTGGACTAATTGCTCACTGTCGTTCTTTGGCTATACTTTCTGCACTCTTATTTGGCTAAAGCGTATCCTCTAATTGTTAATTCATGCAGGCAGGGTTCACGGGAACCAAAGCCTCCAAGTTCTTGTGGGTTTAGATATACCTTGTTTTTGCAACACACTTGATGGACAGTGAGGCCAGACGGAGACTTCCTGGTCCCACCCTCTCTCTTTAAGACTGTGCGTAAAGACCCCGGTGTGCGGGGTGTTAGAGGTGGCGCGCTGGTGGCGGCGCCGGCTCGTCCCGTCGGTCTGCGCGTGCGCCCCACCGGACCCCGCGGGCCGGGTGGCCGAGCAGCGGGCATGTCCCGGGCCCTGGAGGCCCGGGTCGGAGATGAAGGAGCGGGTGGGGTTGGGGGCCGCAGAGGCCCCGCTCCTCGCCACGCGCCCCCTCGGGTGGCCTCCCCCCCTCCCACTGGGCGCGCGTCGCCTCCCTCCCCGCGGACGGCGGTGCTGGCGTCCGGCCCCTGCGACCTTGCGCGGCCACTGCCGCCGGCGCGTCTCCCGTGCGCGCTCACGTGGGGCTGCGGTGCAGCCTGCGGGGGCTCTCGGGGGCGGGGGCACAGTTCAGTCCACGAGGCAGGTAAGGTGCACCTGTCCTGGGAGAGGCCCGCAGGAGTCTCATTTATTCTTAGTTTTCTCTTGCAGCTTTAAGTATGTGCGGTAGAGCCACACTCACTGACGTGGACAAATCACAGCATGCTGCCGAATGACGAAAGGTTTACGGATTCTTCTTATCTCTCTTTGATCCTGTCATTTCCTCCTATCAGATAATGGTCGTTGTCCTTAAATAGATCACTGAAGTTTTCGAAATGTCTTAGTGATTTTCAGCTGCTTCGTGCTGACATTTTTCTGGGTGTGAGTCTTCCGTCTGCCATTTGTTTTTCCCATTACTCTTCTCTCCTCTTCTCTTTTCCTTTTCTTTTTTCCAGCTTGGTCTTTGGCCGTTCCTTCGAGCTCTTTCCTCATCTCTGCATGAGGAGCCTTCTTCCTGGCCTAGCGGGGTGCGTGGGGTTAGGCCGGGGTGGCGGGGCCCGGGCGGGGTCTGGGGAAGCGGCTTCCGCCCTGGGTTTTCTCCTGCAGCTGACGGGGAAGATGTTTGTCACCTTGTGTTCTGTGCCCCAGCGGCAGGTGGGGTTGGGGGGAGCTTCCGCTCAAACTTACAGCTTCTTGCTCCACGCCAGGGCTCATTGGTTGCCTTTGCCCCTCTGTGGAGAGCTCTGTCGTCCCCGGGGATCGGAGGTCACCGGTGCCGTCTTGGCGCCCTGACTGGCCTTGGCCGTTTCTGTCGCCCCTGGCACCTAGCTGCCGGTCCGGGTCACTTTCAGGCGTTCAGGTGTACGTCGTGGAGGATGGAGTTCCCGTCTGTGACCGGCTCTCGTTTCCGGAGGTCGCTCAGAGAGGGGTGTCGGGAGGTCTCTGCCACCTTACAGCCCCTCGGCCGGTCTGCTGTATCACTCACGCTGGGTCTGCCCTGCAAGGTCAGGGAGCTGTTCGAGGCCCGACTGACGTGCTCTCCGATCGCTTCGCCGCGGTTCCGATGGGATCACACACACGGAGCTCGCGCCAACGCTACTGCGGTGGCTTTTCTTACAGACGGAACCCCCGCTGAACACGCCGGAAAACAGAGAGTACCTCGCAGAGATTATGTTCGAGTCGTTCAACGTGCCGGGGCTCTACATCGCCGTCCAGGTAACGAGAGCTGCCGCCCGGGCCCCAGAGGCCGCAGCGGCGTGACGGGGAGGGCGTGGCCCGGAGCTTCCTCTTCCGATCCCTTAGAATATGCTCATGTGCACACACACACACACGCACACACACACGCACACACACACACACGCACGCACGCACGTGCCCCTAGCCCACTCATCCACACCAGGCTCTCCGAGCCCAGTGCTTCATGGCGGGGCCATCCTGTGCATTGTGGGATGTTCAGCAGCGTCTGTGGTCTCTACCCACTAGAAAAAGCACCGCCACCAGCCTCCCCTCTCCCAAGTGTGCCAATGAAAATGGCCTCAGACAGTCCCCAGTGTCCCCTTGGGGGTAAAATTGCCCATGACTGAGAAACAGCGTTCTAGCCCGGCCAGCACAGAGTTTCTGGGTGTGAGGTCCAGTGAACTGTCTTAACAACTCAGCTCAGCTTATTGCAGCTGACCGTGGACCCATATGGGGCACCAGTGGATTCGAACTCAGTCCTCTCAGCCTGTAGTAAAGTCCCTGTCTCACTGGCTTGTCTTTGAAAAAAATCGATTTATTTTAGTGAAAGCTGGACTCCTCCAGGTTAAGTGTACAGCGTTTGCATGTGGGTTGTCCAGCGTGGAATTGGAGTTTGGGGAGAGAGATGAAGGAGAGGGAAGGAGTCGCTCAGACGGACTGAGCGAGGAGGACCTCGCTGAGCCTGGGCCCGGGCTGCAGAACGCGGCGGGACCCTCCCCCGGGCTCACGGTGGCCGTGTCTCTCGTCCAGGCGGTGCTGGCCTTAGCCGCGTCTTGGACGTCTCGGCAAGTTGGCGAACGCACGTTGACAGGGACCGTCATCGACAGCGGGGACGGGGTCACCCACGCGATCCCAGTGGTAAGCGGACCGTTCCCCGCTTCGTTCTGGAGGGCGCCCCTGATTCGAGGTAAGGGAAGACAGGAAAGAGAAGGCCTTTCTGTGAAGCAGCAGTTCTGAAGTCGTAGCTGTGCGTAGAGAAGGTACCGAGTTTTTAAACCAGGTGTGTGAGAAGAAGGAAGCCCAGCGTCTGTGGGAGTTTAAATTTGCAGGGGCAGCTTCTGCAGCGGGAAAGGCAGCCGTTGTGCGTGGTCTCCGGGCTCTGCTTGATCTGTCCCCAGGGGCCTCTCCTGGCTCAGAGGTGGGGGTAGCCTCATCCCGGAGGTTCCATTCACAGGTGTAGCGCTCCACCACTTGAAGGGTTAGCTCTGTTTCCGGACAAGATGTAGATAGATGGCTTTAACCAGCCCATTCTTGAGAGAAAATGCTTCTGTTTTTTTAGAAATTTATTTTAAGGGCCAAGAAGGAGAGATTGATGATATGTTTTGACTTGCAGAGTGCTCTGCAATGTCACTTTTGGTTTTAAATTTAAAAATATTAGAGAATTGATTCCTAATTTGGGCTTTAAGAGACAACTGATTCCCTCCCTCCCTCCCTCCCTCCCTCCCTGTCTCTCTTTCCCTCTCTCTCTCATGAATTGTTTAAAATTGGTGTTTTGAAAATAAATCGGACCCATCCAGTGAGCATGCAGTGGAAGGTGGGCCTTGCTCTGTCCCCAGCTCCCCGCCCCCCAGGCCGCCCTCTTGCTGGTCACACCCGCATATGACAAGCCCTTTGCTGCATATACAAGGCCTGCGTAGGTATAGCTTTTTAAAATGCAAACTAGGGTTTTTAAAAAACAATTCATTTCCTGAAACCGAAGAGAGAGTCACTGTTTCATTTCAGGAAGTCAGAGGGATGCCGTGCTGATGTGCTGGGCGATGCTTTAATCCTTGAAGGTCAGGATCTCTGGAGGGAAGGATTAGTGGCTGCTGTGTCACCAGGGAGGAAGGAAAAAGCCAGGCGCCTCCAGCCCCCTCCTGTGCCCCTGCCAGGGTGCCCCTCGCAGGGCACAGGAGGGACAGGGCCGGGCGGAAGGTGCCCGCACGGCGTGCTCCGCGCTGGGCGCTCCTTCAGCCCGCCCCAAACACGCCCTCGTTTTGTGCATCACGGAGACAGGGCGGTGCCCTCGGTGCGTGATACAGTAAATCCGGGTGTCTGTGTCCTCCCTGAGGTCCCCCCGCCAAGGATCTGCAGACGGGGGTCCGGGGAGGGGCTGTGGGCCCCGCTTCCTTCCGTCCGGGCCAATGGAGGAGAAGGGGGAACCAGTTTCATGTGGCAGACGGGCCCACAGAGGAAGTTGTTTTCAGGTGTCTGTTCGTATCTTAGTTTAGTTTTTTTCTGATCGTGAAGATGAGATTTGTACAAAGTTTGGATCAAACAGAGAAATGTGGAGAAGAAAGTAAAGTGACCCATACACCCGCCCGGAGAAGCGCATCGCATCCTGGTCGGCGGCCTCCCAGCTCGGCCCTTAGGCGCACCTGTGTTCACACCTTGAGCAAAACCGGAGTGTCCTCCCTCTGTCCGGTTCTGCGTCCTAACTGCATGCCGCGGTCCTCAAGTTATATTGTGCACTGATAAATCCCTCACGCTTTCTTCACACGGGCGCTAGTCCGCGACAGTGTGTGTTTCGTCTCTGCACAGCAGCAGCCCATCGTGTGGCCGCAGCGTCATCACGGTCGGGCCTGCATGTCGTTTTCACGTTTCGGATGCTGTGGTGAAGCTGCTACTTACTGAGCGCCGCTCGAGTTAATTCTAGACAACGTGAAGCACAGAGTGTGATAGCTGCGAGACGTTTGTTAGAGAGCTGTGTGTGTTCTTGTGACTTAGAGTTGATCTTCACTGTCTTCATCTGCACACATCTTCTATCCCTGACTTAAAGTATTTCACCAGTACCTCGGACTCCGTGGGAAGGTCCGATGTGCTGTCCCTCCCGGAGGCTGGGTACAGCAGAGGAAGCGTGGGAGGGACTCGGTGGCTGGCCCTGGAGGTCTCACTGGTGACAGTAGCTGGTGGCCGTAAGCACAGAGCGGGTCCAGCTGTAAGAGGAGGCCAGCGTCCGCGTCCACGCCCCCCGTCCCACGTGGGCTGTGATGTGGGCTGTGACGTGGGCCCTGGGCTCTCTGCCTGACTGGCTGGAGCAGCAGGGCTTTGCCCACCCACCTGGACCGCCGGTGCCGTGGTGCGCCCACGCCCGTGGCCGGTGGCGCCGCAGGGAGGGTGATGAGGGCCCGGGGCCCAGCGGTGGTGCCTGAGCTCTCGGCCCCTTTCTTGCCACGGGCGGACGTGCTTCAGCGGCTGGGGAAGGCGGCCGCGTGACAGGACCCGGCCTCCCGCCCACGCTGGGCTCCGGTGGCTCCGCAGAGTCCAGGCCAGCTTGTCCGTTGTCCCTTTCGCGTGCTGCTCTCGGGACAGCAGACGGGCCCCTCACGGAGGACGTAGCAGATGGCCAGCGGCGCTGTGTGCTGACCGGGCGTGGGTCGCCACCTCCGTCCTGAGCCCCACGGCTGTTACTCGCCCCCATGCTGGACGGAGGCGGCCGGGGCGAAAGACGCTCCCACACGCGCCACGGTCCCTCGACCGGCAAGTGTGGGTTTGAGTCCAGGTCAGGCTCTGAGTCCTGCGAACTGCGCCAAATGGCCATTTTTTTCTTTTAACGCCGACAGCACCTGTATTCACAGGTGGCCTCCCATCCAAGTACTAGCCGGGCCCGACCCAAATGAGTGGGTCTGAGTCACACTTGGCTTGACAGTTTATAGACAGACGGGGCTGGTGGCTTTCTGGTAAGGCACGAGGGGCGACTGCGCCCCCTGCTCCCACATGGCGTCTCTGGGATCGAGCCGGCGTCTCCTCTTCGCCTTCCTGAAGGGGGCCCCGTTCCGGGGCGCCGCGGAGCCGTGGCGGGTCGTCGTAGGCGGGGCGGGCTCCCCGAGTGCTCTTCGTGCCTGGAGGCTGTGCCGGCCCCGGCCCCTTACCGGCCTCCGGCCCCTGTCCCCTGTCCCCGCAGGCAGAAGGCTACGTCATCGGAAGCTGCATCAAGCACATCCCGATCGCAGGCAGAGACATCACGTACTTCATCCAGCAGCTGCTGAGGGACCGGGAGGTGGGAGTCCCCCCCGAGCAGTCCCTGGAGACCGCAAAGGCCGTCAAGGTAAAACCGCAGGGAAAGGGGCCGGTTTGGGGGTCGGGGAGGGGAGAGACGGCGTTGGACGCTTCCCTTTGCCGCCATCACTCCCGCCCTCCTCCCTCTCCCTGCGGACGTGGGTCTCTGTCTGCTTCCCACCTGAGTCAGGGACCGACAGCCCCCTCCTCAGACCCCATCTGCTCGTTTACCGTGGCCTCTGACCCAGAGCGTGGGGGCCAGCGGGCGGGGACCTGTGTGTGGTTTGTTCCCCGTGGAGCCGGTGATGGTGCCGTCGGACTGCGCGGGGCTCAGGGCCAGCGATCGGCGGGGGTGGCGTCAGGGTGTCGTCTCCTGCGTTCAGGGTTGGGCTGCAGTGCGGGGCTGCTGGTCCCAGGGCTGGCCGGCAGTGAGTGCGGAGGCAGGAAAGAGACGGAGACAGGATACTTAGTAGACACTTTGAAGCATTCCGGATAACATGGCAACAAATTTGATACAATAAGACCGATTAGTAGCTGAGTTGCAAAGAGAGCAGCTTTATTGTCCGAAGTCAAAGTGCGGTCGCGTCTTGGGTGGAATTTGGCGGGATGCGGGGTGCGGGGCCCGACGGCCGGTCCCCATGGGGGGCTGAGGCGCTGGGCGGGGCTCGTTGCGGGCGGCGCCTGATGCGTGGGGCTGCTGGGCGTTTGCGGGGACGAGGCTCTGGGCACGTGTAACGCGCGCTGTGTGTGTGTGTGTGTGTGTGTGTGTGTGTGCGCGCGCGCGCAGGAGAAATACTGCTACATCTGCCCCGACATAGTCAGGGAGTTCGCCAAGTACGACGTGGACCCGCGGAAGCGGATCAAGCAGTACACGGGCGTCAACGCCGCCAACCAGAAGAAGTTCGTCATAGACGTCGGCTACGAAAGGTTCCTGGGGCCTGAGATTTTCTTCCACCCCGAGGTGAGAGCGGGGCGCGTGCGGCCTGCGTGGAGCGCTGCTGCCCCCTGGCGACGCTGCTCAGCCCGTGTGCCCGCGGCGTAGACAGTTCCAGCCCCGTGCGCTGTGTGTCTGCTTGCTTGTTTCTGTTCGCCCCTCCGAGACGTGATCACCTGTGAGTGGGTAACGCGTGAAGGTGCCACGAGGGTGGGGGAGAGGTGCAGAGCCGGAGGAGGTCACGGGTGGACGTGAACCTCATGCTAATGTGAAAACCAGCGCAGGGACCGGGTGCAGTGGCTTCTGTGTAAAGGTGGCATGATGTGCATTTCCGTCCTCTGTGACGCCCTCCCTGATGGCCCTCGGTCCTGCTGCCTCCCTTGCTGCCCCCCAGTCAAAGCGTCTGTCTGAGGACTGGCCTTCCCAGTAGTTAGCGGGTCTCTAAGAAACACGGCTATCCTCATTTTAACAGGCGGTCACAAATGATGATTACTTTTGTAGAAGCAGTAATTAAGAGGCGACAGTTTAAGGTTTAAATGCAATTTATTTATAGTTTGGCATCTTTTCCTGCCTAATTCAGTTTATGTTCAATAGGCAGGTTGCAAAATGCTGCCTATTTTTAGATGTGCGTATAACCATTTTGTACAGGGAAATGGCACAAAAAGTGCGTTCATAGTAATGTAAAACATACTCATTCACTCACGTCTTTGCTATTGATTTGAAATAGACGTGAAACTGACCCTGTCCAGTGAGCGGCTGGATGTCACCTTCTTTCTCCTTTGATTTACCATACATTAATGTTTCTCTTGATTTTAAAAGCGTCTTTCAATGTAATGCAATTGAATTATTTATTCTTTAGCTTCTTTACTCGGAGACTTGAACCTAAGGCTGTTCACTCAGTGACGTGAAGGCTGACGGTTTCATTCTAAAGCCACCACACGGCGATCTTTCGTTGACCATGATTGCTTTAAACACCTGGCTAATGCTTTTTATGACACTGGTGTTCATAAGTGATGTACTCCTCGTCTAGTCAGAGTGTTTCTCACTGCGCATCACCTACATCACACGCACGCTTTTCACAGTCCCCCGTGAGCGTGAGTCGTCGTGTGTGTGCAGCGGGGCTGCTCTGCCTCGTTGCTGTGTGACGTTTCCTCTCACGAAAGCACCCGCTTCATTCATCTCGCGAGAGGACATGGGTCATCGTCGCTCCAGGCCCATCGTCACATGGGGTTCATGTGCCACACTGTCCGCACCCATGGGGCGTTTTCAAGGGAACAGCGGATTCTGGGTTTGTTCGTCCCTCCAGAAGAGGGTCTCGTGTCGTCTCCCTGAGGGAGACATGCCGTGCTTCTTTTCTGTTCCTGGAAATGTAGTTCGCCAACCCGGATTTCATGGAGTCCATCTCGGACGTCGTGGACGAGGTGATACAGAACTGCCCCATCGACGTGCGTCGCCCGCTGTACAAGGTACGAGCCGCCCGGGCGAGGCCCCGGCCCCCCGTCCCCCATCCTAGCCCCGGTCCTGGGCCTGGCGGGGTGCTTTCCCTGGAGTGGGGGTGACTGAAGGTCTGGGAATGTGACTCTGCCAACCAGACGTATTTAACTTGAGTATCGGAGGATCTGTTATTCTTACCCGACCGGCTGTGTTTTGAACGGGACAGTCTGAACTATGCGTCTCGGCTGCGCGGTGAAAACGGTGCTTCGTCCCGCGCTTTCGTGGGCCCCGCTGGTCCCCCCTGGTGCACGTGCAGGGCCAGCGGCCCGTGTGGTGCTGCCGGGAGGACGCTAGGGCCTGAAGCAGATAGCAGATGCGCGTGGAGTATGTGTTCCGAAATTCCTTGATTGCAGGGAATTTTCACACTTTAAAAAAGCAAAACAGTGTTTTTAGACGGAAGCAGCCACGACCTGCGTGTTTTTTCGGTCTGGCCTTGGATGAGCAGGGTGCTCACAGGCCTGCGTCTTGTGTGGCCGCTAGGCAGGGTAGAGGCCGGGGCCTGCAGGGGACTCGTGGGAGAGGCACGTCTCGCGGCCCGTGACGTCCCAGAGGGCCCGGTCATGACAAGGAGCAGCTGGCTCTGAGCCCGGCTGCCATGGGCATCGCCCCAGGGATTACACACACAGGGGTTGGGGTTCCTCCTCAGATATTCTGGGCGGGGCATCTGGATTTTAAAAGCTTCCTGGAGGATTCTGAGGTGCAGTTAAACAGACGCTCCGCGCAGTGGGTCTAGCGGGTCAGCGTCGACTGCTTTCTGTGCCTTGCTCGGGGCACAGCCAGTCCCCAGTCACTTCGAACTGCAGCTGGATGTCTTCAGTCCTGAATTCTGTTTGTCCCCGTGCCCGCCGAGTACAGGACGCCACTGTTTTTAATTACAGAGGGTTTAAGTAAGTGGGAGAGGTGGTTCTTGTCTTCAAGAGCGTGTAAAAAGATAAAAATAATACCGCAATAATTGTAATGGGAACCACTACAAGCTAAATGTCATTACAGTGAATCATGCAAATTATGGTAATTGAGAGAAGGGGCAGATTGCGTTTAATTAGAGGGGCTCTGGAGAGGCTTCGGGAAGGTGGCATTTGAGCGGAGTCTGAGGGCTTGGCCTGCAGAGGTGGCAGGGACACAAGCGGGTTGGGGGAGGACTTCATGAGCACAGATGGCAGTGGGAGCGAAGGCAGAAGTTTCTAGAACCTGCCTGGGGCAGAGCCCAGCTGGTGGGGAAGGCGTGGGAAACCCAGGGAGGAGGGGGTGGGGCCAGCAGTAAAGTAGCTTTAAATCCTCCTTAGCAGTGGGTTGGGAGTTGTTAACATTGTGTTTGTCAGGAGGCGGTAAATGCATGTTGATGAAGTTCAAGGAACGACTCTTCTGTAACAACGTTGCCTGAACTGGGGACATCTGTCCTAATTGGGTACATGTATCATATATTGTAAGTTTTAAAAGCTGCTCAGACCCGGCTGAAGGCACTGTTGGAAAGGGCGGGCAGGTATCTGCTGAATCCCGCTGGGAATCGGACAGGTGCAGCCCTGTCCTGAGTGCAGCCCACTGTCCCTGCCCGTCACCACGCTCTGCCCCGTATCCTCTTAGATCAGAGGAGCATGTTTCAGATGAGATGTTACGCATGTATAAGTTTCTATTCTTAATGTTGCACGAGTTCAAGCGTCTGAGAAAGAGAGATACCTATTTTATGATATCGTTGATTTTTTCTCAACTCTTTTTAAAGTAGGCCTTTTGCTCAGGTGGCATCCTGACTGGTCTGACATGTAGACAGAGGAGGAAGAAGCTGGTGTACGGCCACGCCACCCTGAACACCCGACCCCGTCTGGTCTCGGAAGCTCAGCAGGGTCGGGCCTGGTTAGTCCTTGGATGGGAGACCGCCTGGGAAGACCAGGTGCTGTAGGCGTAAAAAATAAAAAATATATAAGGGTTTGTAGCTGACTAGGTCCTTGCAGTCTGTGACGTCAAGCAAGGGTTGCCTCGCCTAAAAAAAAAAAATGTAGCTGCTCCGTCCAGGGCGGGGAGCGGACAGAGATGGGTCCGAGCGCTGCTCGCTCAGCCCGCGACGCCACGCTCACGTCCCCGTAACCCTTAGCTGACGCTTCCTGCCGGGCGTCCGGCAGTGGAGGGGGGCGGCTGACGGCCAGCGCTGACCTGTCACGGGGAGAAGAGCCTTCAGGAGCTTGTTGTGAGGAGAGGGCGGTGAAGGGGTCCAGGGCACCGTTGAGTAAATGTCGCTGCGCCCCTGCAGGGGGCCAGGCCTCACTGGGGCCACCAGGGTACCGGGGGGCACCGACGGGCACACACCCAGAAGCCGGGGGCGGCTCCCGGGGGCGGAGGGCCGGGCTCAGGGCGGAGGGCCGGGCTCGCTCGCCCACTGGACTGCGGGGCGAGGCGGGACTCTGGCATGAGGTCGGAGCCCGTGCGCCTGGAAGCGTTCTGCGTGTCCCCTAGGACAGTCACCGCTAGTCCCACGCGGCTGTCAAGCCCTTGCAACGTGACTGGTGCGACTGAGGAACAGCAGTAAAGTGTTTGCTTTAAATTTAAACTGAGATGGTGAGATGTGGCAGGGGCTACTGCGTGCGGCAGTGCGGGTCCACCGCGTCCTGCCGGCCACTGGGTGGACCTCTGGGCAGAGCGGGGTGGGGAGGGGGATGTCTCCCAGGCGGCCTCTGAAAGCAGGGCAGGGGTGGGGTCCGGGGCTGCACAGGCCCCGGGGAGGCTGCTGTGCTGCTGGTGGCCCAGGCAGCACCCAGGGACAGCGGGGTGTGTGGCCTGTCCCCCGAGGGCCTCGCATGCGTCACGGCTTCTCCCAGGGGCATCGAGGGGTTTACTGGGGAGGCGGCGTGACCCGGCCTGGGTTCTAGAAGTGTTCTCCAGCCGCAGCAGGGGGTATGGACGGGAGCCTGAGGAGCAGGACGGGGTCCCACAAGGGACGCAGGCGAGGGCCACAGCGATGCCCCGGGAGAGGGGTGGTGGAGGGGAGCAGGGGGCCCACAGGGCAGGCGGGTGCTTCCATGCGGGGGAAGTGGCAGGGTCTTCCCTGCACGTCGGGCGGGCGGGGGTGCCATCTACTAGGCAGGGGGCAGGAGAAGGGGGGGCCGCCCTGGCGTCCGGAGACGCTGAGTCGGACGCGTCGCAGGAGGTCTAGGAAGGAGAGCTGGGTTACGCTGTGGAGGGTCGTCATGCCGCAGGTGGCCATCCCAGGTGGGGACAAGAGGGCTGGGTGTGAGGCCTGAGGGTGGGGGACAGTGTGCAGGGGTGGGCAGAGGGGTCAAGGACACGGTCAGGGTCTTACAGAGAAGCCACCGCTGGAGTGCCCCCCCCCCCGCCCGTCTCAGGGTCACTGTGAGGACCGGGCTGCCCTCCGCCCGGCAAGTCCGGCGTCCCCAGGGCGGGCCGGCGGGGCTGCCCTGCACCTTGAGGCCCGTTCCGTCTGCTCTGGGACCGCAGTCTGTGCTCTGAGGCCCGCGGTGTTTGGGCGAGGCCCACCGTGCCTGGCGGGAGCCCCACCTGAGCCGCGCCCACAGAGCACCTGCCTGCAGCCCCCAGGGTGGCGTCTGATGGAGTCACCGGGTGCTGTGGCCAGGCCACGCCGACGCGTGAAGTCAGCCGTCACAGAAGCCGAGAGGTAGTCAAAGAAGAGACAGCTCCGGAAGCCAAGGGGAGACAGCTGTCACCAGGCCTGTCAGGTGACGCTGGGGGGTCACATGAGACCAGGGTCGAGACGCGGCTGCCGGGTCGTCCGTGAGGGGCCGCGCAGCCAAGGGCGTCTGGCAGGAGCGGATGGCGGCAGCGGCCGGGGAGACGTCACCGGGAGTGGGGCGTGCAGACGGTCCCCGCACGCTGGCCCCTCGCCCTACGCCCCTCGCCCCTGGCTGTCCAGCAGCCGCCTTGGGCGCCCAATGTTGGCCCCCCTCCCTGTAGGGCCGTGGGGCGTGGGCACGGCCCTCTCTCTGGGGTGGTGGCTCCACCTCTGCTGGGCTGGGGTCTTCGGGTTCAGTCTGAGAGTGGGGGAACCGGAGTCCCTCAAAGGGAGCGTTTCAGGAACAGCGCGGGGGCCGTGCGGGGGTCAGCGCCTTGTCCAGGGGTGAGGTCCCGTGGAGAGTGCTCCGAGGGCTTTTCCTCTGTGCCGCAGCGGACCGGGGACTTGGGTAGAGTGACACGGGTGGCAGGCAGGTGGCACTGTACACCCGTCACACTGTGCTAAACATGGGATGGAGCCTCTGGCATTATTAATACACTTAGCGTTACCGGGATGGGAATTTGTGTCACTTTTAATGCCGTGTGAGGTATGAATGAAATGAACTCATCATGACCATACACGTAAGTCTTTCTGCCTCCGGTTCGAGTGACTGTCAGGTTGCGTGTAGAGTTTGTGACGCACCTGCTGTGGTGATCCGAAGGCAGGTAGGTAAGCGTTTGTGCAGCAAAGGAGCGTCACTGCCGAGGCCATCGGAAGGGCAGTGGCGCCAGCGTGAGCGTGGCACGGCCGTGCCGGCCCCCGGCGCGTCCCGCAGGCCGGGGCCGCCTCGCGAGTGTTGGCGCTCTGCAGAGGCGCAGAGAGGGTTGTTTCCGACTTAAAGTGCGTTTAAAAAAAGTGAAAAGTGCCAAGTCACTCCTCTGTGATGACCGCCTATTACTCATCACTCTGTCTTTGTCTTTTGTTTTTCTGAAATGCAAACAGGTAGACACGTTACGTTACATTTTATCTTGAATGTCACTTAGCGTTCTTTTTTTTATTTTTATGCTGGTCGGTCCTTGGTTGACCTCACAGATTGCAAGGACCTTGTCAGTTTACAATCTCTTATTTTTTATTATTTACACCTGCAGCACCCGGTCTTCCTAGGTGGTCTCCCATCCAAGGACTGACCAGGCCCGGCCCTGCTCAGCTTCCGAGATCAGACGGGGTCGGGCACGTTCAGGGTGGCGTGGCCGTGGACCATTTTCTTAAGTAATTACGTAAACGTTCTTCACAAGCAGTATCTCAGTGGGGTTCGGTGCCCCATCCTGTGCCTGTTCCGGCATCCATTGCTCTTCCTTTAGGATGTTTTTACCGGAGGTCGAGGGGTCTTCCTTTCCCGGGACGGACGTGCGTGGCTGTGTCGTCGGTGCTTCTCGGGTGGCCGGTGTGGGTCTGAGCCTCCGCTGGCCGGAGTAGCAGGTGCCTTCTGGCCGGAATGCTCCCGCGGCCTCGAGGTCCGCGAGCACCCTTGAATTTGCAGCCGAAGTCCTGAGCGGACGTGGGATGCCGCAGGCTCCGTCAGCTCCTAGTCACTGGAACATCTGTGGGCCCCTTCGAGCTGGTCACCGCCCCGGGCGCCGCGGGATCAGCTGTGACCAAAACAGGAAAACGGTCCCAGCCGTCCTCGAGGCCACATTCCTGGGGGACAAAAGGCAAAAATGATAAACGGGCAGAACGTGTCGTGTAGGGGCCCAGGAGGAATGTGGAGCGGGAGAGGGGGCCCCACGCCCTGGGCCGTGCCTGCGTGTCCTCCTTCCTGGCGTCCGGCCCGCTCCGGCGCTGCTCATCCCGGGGGCCCGCTCCGCCGTGTTTCTGGGTGTGGGCCGCGGCTCCCCGTGTGTGGTTGGGGTCTGCGCCATCTGCCCGCGTGGGGGACAGGGCTGGCCGCGGCGGGTCCCTGGGTGGAGCGGGTGTGTGGGGGGCTGCGTGTCCTCCTCCCCCCCCCCCCCCGCTCAGCTTGGGGCAGGAAGCCGGGTGATGCTGAGCAGGTTTGGGCCCAGGCGGAGTCGGGGGACAGGCAGTCATGGGGTTGTGGCCAGGAGCGGGGAGTGGGCGGGTGTGGCTTAGACGCCCTCCCAGCTGCCCTGAGGAGCTCTTCAGCTCCTTAAAACCGAGTCTAGAATCTCAGGGAAAAGACCGGCTCAGAAGGTCGGTTCGGTAAATGTTTGTCCAGCTGTTAAACATGAGTTCAGCAGCTTAAGAGGCCGTGTTGACCCGAGCTTCACAAACAGTGGAAACAGCCGTGTAGCTTTTCATCACCTCGACACCGCCGTTGGGTAAACAGTGGGTAACGCTTCCTGCGTGCTGGGTTCTGCGGGAGCTTTTCCCGTGGACGCCGGCGCTGTGATGATGGGCCTCCCGAGTCTTCTCCTTTTCTGTCATTAAGGGGTTTTAGAATATTAAAAGTCTGTTATTTGTGATATCTTGTTTAAAGACCGGCTTAGAATATTTACCCACTCGTCCACGTGCAAATCGATGAAGCTGCTAGGCTAAACGTATTTCCATGGTATACGATAATGAAGCATTGTTGTTTTACTTGAAATGAGATGGAAAGAATGGATTTATTGGTAATTTCACATATATTTCTCTTTTTTCGGTTTTCCCCCCCACCCTGAGAGTGAAACAAGCATAGGAATAATAATAAACCAAAGCAGGTGACATCTCTCAGCCACATTTAAACCGTTGGTGCCTCTGTCACTTGGTTTGAAAGTAGGAAGTTCAGGCAACATTTTAATGCTCGCGAATCACTAGTTGGGACCCCAGTGTCGTTTGCTCGGCCAGCAAGGGGCCGGCAAGGGGCCGTGATGGGCAGAGCCGTCCTCCCCTCCCCCGCTCCTCCGCGTCCACCTGCCGAGGCGGACGCAGCCGCGTCCACTGTCCCAGAGGCAGCGGGCATGTGCGGCGCCAGCAGCCGCACCTGTGTGAGGACGCGGGCCGTGTGCGTTCTGGAGCCGGTCTCTTGCATGGACGTGAAGTAAAGTAGTAAGAAGGGTCCCATGTTCCCCCCCGCGGGTACCGGCTACTCCAGCATCATCTGTCGGGGACGGCGCTTCCTCCCCTGCTGAAGTAACTCGGCGTCTTTGTCTGAAATCCTTTGACCACATGCTCACAGCCCGGTTTTGATTCTGATGAGTGGGAACGTGGATGTCACACATTACGCCTCCGAAGGCAACTCAGGATCCCGCCGGGCTCCTGAAGTATCGTCACGAAGATTCGTTTTCATACTCCGGCGAGTTCTCTTTAAATTAAAAATCCTGTACCAGAGATAGGAGAAGTGATTAAAATAGCGGCCGGCGGGCGGGGCCCGGGACTGCAGGGAAAGACGCTGAGCCGGGACTGGGGGACCCGGTGACCAGGGCGGTGCCGGAGCGGTGGGCAAAGCTGTGTGGGTGTGAGCTGGTGAAGCTGACAGTCGTGAGTTTCTGAGCCATCTCCGCACGAGGCGGCCGCGTGTGGCCGTGCTTGCTCGTGACGTTGATCCGGGAGGGGACGCTGCTTGGAATGTCTTCGGTTTGCAGTCTGTCCGTCACCGGTGGGCGCCCCGTGGGCTCTGTGTGGGGCGGGGTGTCCGTCCAAGGTCGCCCCTCGAGGCGAAACCGTGCCCACAGCCTTCGGAGAGCAAACGGGTTTGTGCGCGTCGGGACCCGCGGGCGGCAGGCCACCCACGACGATCCGGGTGGCGGAAGCTTCGCGGGCCGCTTGACCCGTGGGTTTGTTCCCAGGCCTTCGCTGTGTGGAGGGCCACCCGCCTCGGGGGGCCGCAGAGCGGTGCCGGGCCCTTCCCGTGGAGGGCTGGGGGCGGTGCGGACGGCCGGCACCGGTCCTGGGCCGGGCTCTGGGCCCCCCCAGCGTCCCTCCCGCCGAGCGGCCCGTGGGAGGCTGAGCTCAGAGCCACCCGTCCTCCTGGCCCTGAGGCCACATCCCTCAGGAGCAGGCGAAACGTAAAAGCCGCGACCTCGGTTTGGTGGCCGCTTGCTGACGGCTTCTCCCGGCTTGTCCCCGCCGAGGCGTTGTGACAGTTCCTGCCCCTGACGGGTCTCTTCAGCCCGGTGACTGAGGGCTTGTTCTCATGGACCAGCGGTCAGCCGACAGGACACAGAGAGGGGTGCTCCCCGTGGACCCCTGGGGCAGGGCGTAGCCCCCCACGCCGGCATCCTGGGGCTTCTCCCGGCCCTGCTCCCTCTCCCCTGGTCCCTGACTGCGTGTGACGCCAAATCCGTGTTGGGAGCCAGCGGGAGAGGATGCGCCCCCCGCTGCGTGGTGCTGCCGCCTGTCGGGGCCACGCCGGCCGGAGGGCTCGTCTGCCACCGCGTCCCCCGCAGCCTGCGTCACCAGGGACCGGGGGGTGCGTGTGCCCTACGCGTCCCCGAGCCTCGGTGAGGGCGTCCTGGGCACACAGCTGGTCCGGCAGGAGACGCGGCCCGGTCGCCTTGTGGTCGCCAAGGGGTCGGGGAGAGCGGGGTCGGGGCTGACGTGGCTCCCTGAGGCCGTTTCCTTTTCTCTCCTTCTGTGCGGTTTTCTGAATGACATTTCTGTACGAGGGTCAAGCCAGGATACCTTCGTTTCGTTTTCATTGTCCTAAATGATACGATGTAGCTTGAACGAATACAGCTTGTATTTCCATCAAAACCTGGGGAGAGATTTACTGGGATCGCCCCCTGCGTCCCCCTCCCACACGAGGCTCCCGCTGCGACCACTTAGCAGGACCTCAGGGTGGTGGAGGGACACGGGCGGCGAGGACGTCTCACGCGG
>PVKZ01002624.1:0-204447 GCA_004027375.1 Macroglossus sobrinus | reverse complement strand
TGTGTGTGTGTGGCGGGGGGTAACCATTTATGTTTGTGACACAGTAAAGAATGTTTCATTTTCATTTTCTTATTTAATTCTTATATTTTAACCTCACTTTTTGACCATGCTATTTTTTTTCAGGTCCCATTTGTAAGAAGTCTTGTTATAATTTTTTACTATCACACAGAACTCTATTTTCAACACTATCTCCTATTTAGAAGTTCAAGAATCTTTTGTAATATTTACAGCAAATATGATCTCTGGTAAATCATTACTTGCTAGTGCGCTCAGTTTGTAACTATCTTGGATTTCATTTGTATGATATTATTGCAAATGACACTTTGGGATCATAGCTTTTATATTATGTCTGGATAGGCTCAAGGGAGAAACGTATGTTTTCCAACATGGCATTTCCTCTCAATTCTTAGCTGGATTTTAGATTCCATTTTAAGGGCCATAGTGCATCCCAAAGAAATTGATTAAATTCAATGGATATAACCTATTAAATGTGTAAGAATTTAACTGGAGAGAGATTATAGAGTTTTCCATCCAAGATTTACCTTTTGTTATGTTACTGAGAATTACCATGCCGTCTGAAGATACCTAGGTTATCAGCATTAACTCATTTATTCTTAGTGTTTCTCAATTTGTGGAGATACAACTCTTAGGAAATATTCATCAAAATTACTGCGGAGCTTGACTGACATTTAATGGGCAAGAATGTGGATTGCTAAAAGTTCTGTATAATATGGGCCAATCCTGCAAATAATTATTCTGAATGAAATGCCAACACTTGAGGAGTCTTGTTTCAGTTTAGCTGGAATGTAGATATATAAAAAACCTGGAAGAGGTGTATATATTTGTTATTGACTTATTGAACAAGTGGGTTTGGAAGGGATAACCAGAAAACAACTTCATTTTCTCCCACTGCTCCTTCAAATGATTTTTACAACTTATTTTTCTCCATCCCTGAGATGACACTTAGGCTTGATTCCTTAACTTATGGACACTCTGAAAATAGTAAGACTGGGCAATATCAAAATTCTAAACTTCGAGCAGTTTAAATTTCTCCTCTCCAGCAGCTCAGGAGTGACTCAGGCTAGGAAAACTGCGGTGGGGGAAGAGGACAGGTCGATTTGCCCTCTTTTTCAACATTCTTTTCCCCACTTACTAACTGCTCTTTACACAGATATGATCAAACATGGCCGTCCCCTACTGCTAAAGACTATCTAGAGCTGACTTTCTTAGGGTATCCCCATTGGGAATCTCTCACTTCAGCCCTCCTTATGCCCAAAGTCTTCTCTCAACTTGCTATTTATGAGACTCCATTCTGCCTCCTGGTTCCCTGTATCCCATCCATTTATGAGATCATATTGGTCTTCCAAAGTGATCTTGAGTGGAATGAGTTTTAAATATATCTCAGGCTAATTTATTGCTGCAGGAGTCACATCTGGTCCATAAATATCTTTGTGTCACTGTGATTTGAAGGTAGTTACTTCTTGCCACAATCTTTTTTCTGATGCTGCCAACTTTAGCCAGGCTCTCTTCATTGCATTTCTTCTGGTGGAAGCCCTACATCACTCAAGACCAGAGTGATTGTCTTAAAGTCCCCTCTCCCATCTGGCTTTGCTCCTGGGAAGCTCAGACTATTGCCATCCTCCTCTAAAGCATTTCACATTCTCAGAATTTTCAGCCTCAAAATTTTATTCTCCAAAGTTGAATAATGGGCAAAGGCTGGAAAAACTAGTGTAGTTCTTTGTAAATGTAGCTTATATGGCCTCACACTTTGCTTTAGGATGTGTGTGTGTTGGGGCGGGGGGTTGGTCCTCATTTTTCTCAAATTTTTAGGTTTGGGACTGAGAATGTTCTATTAAGCAGCCTGTTTACCATTAGTTTATCATCAAGGCTCTGCGAGGAACTTGCTGATCAACACCTGCGTGGGGAATAGCACGTTGGTAGTAGGTGGTAGTATTTACTCACAGGATATGTATGTGTGGTCTGACTTCAGGAATGCCAGCCAGAGTCAAAGGACAAAAGATATACAAAGAAGCAAAAGTGCTTCCTTTTATTAATGGTTCTCTCTCTTTCTAGCTCAGCCATATTGCTAAGGGTTGGAGGGTCTGGATATGAGTTAGTAGAGCTCCTTCCCAAGGTCCTGCTAGTTTTTGTCTTGTTAGGCCAGCAGAACTGGACTCAGACCTCAACTGAGCTAAACCCCAAGAGCTCAGTTTCAGAGACCAGACGTACATGCTAGCACAAAGCATGAGATGCAAGGTAATCCTTTCAATAATGGAAACAGGAAGAGGTCTGCCGAGCACAGAAGAATACCACAAGCATGGATAGAGACTCAGGTAAATAGGAAGAGGTAATATGGATGTCCAGTATTCACAAAGTAATAGATTCTGTATTAGCCCAGTTTCCCTAGAAAATAGAGCCTGATTTAAAGATTATATTAGTCAGCTCAGACTGACATAACAAAGTGATATATTGGGTGGCTTGAACAACCAGAATTTATTTTTTCATGGTTCTGGAGGCTGGAAGTCCAAGATAGGGTGCCAGCATGGTCAGGTTCTAATGAGGACTCTCTTCCTAGCTTGCAGATGGCTGCTTTCTCTTTGGGTCTTCACTGGTCTCCCTTCATATAAATGTTAATCCCATCATCAGGGCCCACCCTCATTACCTTAGCAAACTCTAATTACTCCATTTCCAAATACTATCATATCAATGATTAGGACTGCAACATATGAATTTTTGGGATACAAAAACATAGTCCATAGCAAACATCAAGTGCTGATGTTTTAATGAGGTTAACAACTCAAGGAAGCAAGAATGAGAAATAAAGGAAATAAGGCTAAAGGATGAGAAATAAATGAAAGTGATATATTACTGCTCTGGCCATTTCTTTCTTGTGAGCTGCAAAGATAGCCAGTAGGTATTTCAGCAGAAATTTTCATGAGGGACAGCTTCAAGTAGGCTACAGGAAAATCTGCTTTGGACCAGTTTATTGGAAAGAAGAAAGAGAGACTTTGTCTTCTAAACTCCCTCCTATCTCTTGTTTCATATTGGTTAAAATTTACCCCATGGCATGATCATTCATTCCCTCCACACTTCTGGTTTTGTCATCCCATGGCAGCCACTTGGAAGGCTCTGTTGTGTGGCATTGCATTGAAGTCCACAGTGAGAGGAGAGTCTACGCGCACCGGGAGTGCATGCGGTAAACCTCAGGCGGTGGGAATCCTTGAGCTGAACAAGAGTCAATCAGACATTCCTGGCAAGCCGGGAGAATCTGAGGAAAAAGAAAAGATGTGCCTGAAACAGATGCCTTGGTAGGTTGGTAACACATGACATCAGAAGAGTCTTTGATAAGTGAAATACGAGGGGTCACAGGCAGGCAGATTTAAGAAGAGAAAGCAGGAATCTGGGGAAAGGAAATGAAGTTTTAGGGCATAATTCCCATGTCCAGGAAGATTGACATGAAAAAGTTAGATTTGAAAGAGTGACTGGACTGAGTATGAAATGAAGAATCCAAGCAGAAAAGGAAGTGGAGTAAGGCAAGTTGCAAAGACCCCATTACAGACTCAAAGCAGAATCAGCAGCAACAAGGCTATCCAAGGAGCAACCGTCCTACCTTCTGGGATCCTTACATTCCCCAAATTAAGAATGAAATAGATTTCAAGCCTGGAATTAACTCATTCATTTTTTTTCATGCCTTTATTCATTCAAGGGACTGATTACTTAACATAGTCTAGGTATTAAACAGTCAATGGGAATAGCTCAAAACCACAGGTAGCCAAGCACACCAGGGAGAATACCAGGCAGTTCGGTAATTGGAGACTCATCTCTGGAAAAATAATAGAGCTGTCCTGCGTTACTTTTACTTAAAATCTACAAATGTACACTTTGTATGTGAGCCTTGATCTGCCTTCTGTGGTCATCTATCTTGAACATGAATTGTAGAGAATCAATGGATTATTCAAGGTCTATGGGGCTTGGCACAGATTAATCAATCAGTAAATACTTATAGAATAAATTGATGAGTTAATTTACAATTATATTTTCGAGAACCTTTTCCTTTGTTACTTTTTCCCCTTTGGTGAATTTAACAGTGCAGTTCTGAAACTTGCAGTGTCTGAATAAATCTTTCTGGCTGACTCTTATTGAGCCAGTTTTCCCTGAGTAGCTGATTAGGATTCTTATAAATCTGGTTATGGAGGAGCCCATGATGAATGGCCTCTGGATTTCCATATTTTCTAGATTTTGAGGACTTTTGTTTCTCTTTTGTATTTATAATTTAAAAAAAGTGTTATATACTTTTTATAGAAAGAGAGAGAATACTTTTTAAACATTTTATAAGTAAACCTCATTCTACACTCCAGAGTGTTTGGTAAATAACCGTATAGACTTTTCTATGTGCAGACAGACACACACACACATAAATATAATTGTTACCAAAATGGAATCATACTATGTCTATTATATGGTAATAACTTAATATTATATAACAATAAAACTATAGGCTTAAACTTAGCAAAAAATGTATAAACCCTGTATGAAAAAAAACTTTAAACCAAACCTGAAGTATATAAAGGTAAACTTAAATTAATAGAAAAATATATAGTCTCAAATGGCAAGATTCAGTATCAATGGTTTCTATTTTCCTTAAGTTCTTTTGTTTGTTTGTTTGATTTTAATGTGATATGAAATTTGATACCAACTGAAACTAGATAAAATAATTCTGAAGTTTACATTAAAAAAAATAAGCAAGTATAATCGGATAAACTCTGAAAAAGAACCATGAGGGAAATTAGTCTTGTGAGGTATGAAGTATATGATAAACCTCAAAAGATAAAACAGTGTGGTACTTGTGCATGAACAGATGCATAAAACAGAATAGTAAGATCATAAATAAATACACATATATTCAGAAATTTAATGTAGGATAAAGCTGTCATTAGAAAACAATGAGTAAAAATGAAGTTTTCTATTTTTATGTACTCCAAAGTATCAGTCTTAACTTTTCATGGCTACTGGATTTTGTATAATGGCTAGAAAAGCCTTCTCCAATCTGAAGTTATAAATAAAGATCATTTTAAAATATGAGCTTTTGATCAATAGTATTACAACAATTACCCATTCGGGGTGTATTAATGTTGCACATTTTATAACAGGACAAATTCTAAATGGATCAAAGATTGAAATTTTAAAAATAAAACCATATCAAGAAAACATTATTGAATTATTTTATGTCTTTCCAGTCATTCATTAAAGGAAGGAATGATAATTTTGACTAGATAAAAATCAAGAACTCCTGCATGGAATGAAAAATATACCAGATGCAAACTCAATAGATAAATGAAAAATTGTTATGGTTGGTGGAGGTGCGATTGTAACTCATATCATCAACAAAGGCTAATTCCCTGATTTATAAATAGCTCTCAGAAACTGAGTTAAAACAGACTAAAAACCCCCAAATAATATATGTACGATTGTTCACAGATAAATACAAAAATGCCCCTTAAACATAGGGAAAGAAGCAACACCTCAATGCTAGTATGAGAAATGCAAGTTTAATCTACAGTGAGATATCATTTTTTATATTTTTTATTGACAGAAATCCAAAGGCTGACAAATTTTTCTAGCAAAACTGCGGGAAAACCAGTACAATTGTACATTCTTTTTAATTACAAAATGGAACAACTTCGAAGGAAGGAAATTTGATGTTTTTTCCAATCTAAATTTATTTAACCTTCTTTAGTAATCCCACTAACCAGGGAATAATCTTACAGATATATATGGACATTTAAGAAATAATGTGTACACACACACAATATTATTTGCAGGATTGTTTATAACACTATAAGATTGGGAATTGCTCAAGTATTCAATAAGGGAATGGTCACATGGTTTCTGGTGTACCCATACAACACAGTCTTTGGAAACTATAAAAAGAGTGACATGGCAATAATTTTGATACCAAATGGTGGGGTCTCCAGCATTTTTTGTTAAATGATAACAATTAAAATAGAACAATACTTAGTAAGCTATCTTTTGTGTGAGAGAGAAGTAAATATATATTAATATTTGCTTATAATTTAAAGAAAATATTAGAATACATAAAAATGAGTAAAATTGCCTTCCTTGCTTTAAAAAGTAAGGAAGAGGATAGGGATAAAGGAAGAGGTCTTCTCTTTGTAGATTATATATGTTTATATTGTCTTGATTTTTTATTATATCGCATATATCTCTTTAAAAATAAAATTACATATATGTATGTTTATTTGCGCTATATATAATTTTAAAATTCCAGATTTAGAGTGTTTCCCCTGGAAATCTGAATATCTGTATAAATTCTTCCATTGTCTTCTAGCATCTGACTGATAAAACTCTAAGGCAGTCAGATTCTTGTTTTTTTGTAGGGTTCCTCCTCTCTCTCCTCTCTCTCTCTCTCTCTCTCTCTCTCTGAAGGTGAATTCTAGATTTTTTCTCTTGATTTTGGAAATTACAACATTTCATTAAGGTGGACCTGCTCAGTGTTTTGTGTGCTATCTCAATCTGAATATGAGTGAATATTTTTAAAGCTTGGGTGCTTTTTTTTTTTTTTACTTTTATTAATTTGATTATTTTTCCTCTTTGCATTCTGGAAAATACTCATAGCTTTATCACCTTTTTCACCAAAACATGATTCTGATATGTAAATACAGCTTAAATATGTGAACAATTCTCAAATGGACTATACCTTTGCTGGGAGAAAAATTAAGAGATCTAACCAAAGGGGATTGTACCCAAATTATTGAATTTATAGCCAAGATATATGTTCTTTTAAACTTCATACTCCCTACTATTTATCATCTCCTCCTCAAAAACCAAGGATCCCTTTCATTAAAAGGCAATAAAAATGTAGGAAAACCTCCTAAAAATAGCTCTGTTGTCTTTCTTGTGACTGGCTTTCTCAAAGATGTATAAACTAAGAATAGTGTAAGACAAATGCATTCTTCTTTAACTTCGCATACAAAAGTTCAGCACATTTATCAAAAAGAGCGGAAGATTTCTAAATTAGAATGTATATAAGCAGACAATTACAAATTATCTGTGGTGCAGTAGATCTTTTCTAGCATTTTGGAGGTGATATGGGAAACATTTTATCTAGTATCTTGTACAGTTATAATGGAATTCTTCCAGTGTTTTTAAAAACTTTAACATGGTTGATTTCAGATTCAAGACCAGAATAAAACTGGACAAACGGCACTCTAACACAAAACTACCTTTCTGCTAGTTTTTATAAAGCCTATTAAACTTATTAAGGTAGTTTCCTTTTAACAGATCACTCCTAGTTTTTTAAATAGATTTATTAAAAATTTTTGAATTTTTACTACTCTCATTCTTTTAACTTTATTATCATATGAGTTTCTTTCAGGCTGACTTAATACTCTATAAATGAACAATCCACTGCATAGCTGATCAATTTATGTTGTATGTGATATGAATCAATGTGCTATGCAATGCAGTACTATGTACTTTATTAATTACTTAGTGGATTGTCTCTCTTACTGGCTTATAAAGAAGCTCATGCATTTTCATTCAAAGCGATTAGATCCCAGATTCATTTTCTCCATTTGGTTGAATGGAAACCAGTTCAGCATGCCATAGCAATCATTTGTATCACTTAACTGCTCTTCATCAATGTATATGAGGGAACATGTGTTTATACTTAGCGATGTTATTGTATCTCTGAGGCTACTTTTTTATACTTATAATTTTGTAAAAATTTATTTTGTACCTTAAAAAGTGAGGAAGGTTGTTGAATCAAAATCATACTTTTTTTTTTTTTTTTTACCCTCAAGTTAGTCATCACATTGTAGTTTAATTCTACCTCTCTGGATCTCACTGCTATCTTACCCACCTAACCCAGGCCCAAATCCTGTCCCATCCAGATGGCTCCCCTGATTATCCCTCCTACTTACTGTTTGCAAACTGATGCTGTGCATTTTCTTTCACTCTGTCCTCTGCCTAGAACACGTTTCTCTCCATTCATCTTTCTTATTCCTCCTGCAAGGCCTCGTTCAATCTCCCCTGAGCTTTCAAGCCCTCTCTCAACTTTCTCTGTCTTTCCTTTGAATCATAACAACATTGCCATTTAGTAAGAGCTTTTACTATTAGAGCTTGTAAAACTTTCCCACTGAGGACTCCTTTTTATTAGGGAAGAATGAATCCTATTCCAAGGGTGGGTAGAGTGGGGGATGTTTTATATGTTTCTTAAAAATTACATGTTTGTTTTAAACCAATGTTTTAAATGTATTCTCATCAGAATGGAATTAAGGGGTGGGTCATCTGGGCAACTCTCTGGGAAACAGCTATGTGGCATGCTAAGCATCCATAGATGGAATCAGAAATAGGCTACTCGATAACTTGCTTCTTAACGCATAACTTCTTATATAGTGAGTGAGATATAAATTTGTATCATTTTCCCTTAAGTCCTTGATTTGAAAAAAGAAAATAAATAAAAAGAAAAAGAGGAAGGAAGGAAGGAAAGGAAGGAAAGGAAGGAAAAGAAGGAAAAGAAGGAAAGGAAGGAAAGGAAGGAAAGGAAGGAAGGAAGGAAGGAAGGAAGGAAGGAAGGAAGGAAGGAAGGAAGGAAATCTTACATGCAATTTCTCATGTAATTCTTATAATACTTCTTTAAATGAAGTATATTTAAAACACTTCAATAGATTCTAATCATCTTTAGGTTAAAGTCTAAAATTCTTAAGGTGGCTTACCAGCCCTCTGTAACCCACTGTCTGTCAAAATCCTTGGCCTCCTCTTCTGCTCTGCCCCCTCTCTGTCTGCTGCAGCTGTTAGGCTCCTGTTTCTTCCTTGATGACAATGACCACCTCTCACTGCAGGTCTTCCCTCTCTTCTTATCCACTTTGTATGGACTACATACAATATGCCATGTTAGTCTCCTTTAAAAGACCAGTTCCTCAGAAAGATTTTCATTTTGGTTTTCTTTATTGCATTTTCATATCTCCCTTTCAGAATACTTAACACAATTCTACTCCTCGCTTATTGTTTAATGAGGGCTGAGACTGTAACCACCTTAATCACTAGAACTTGTACTGTATCCCTAGAGTTTGGCATATGGTAGACACTCAAATATTACTGAACAAACCAGGTAATATTCTGATACCTATTTTAAGGATGAGGTACTTGGAGCTTATATAGTTTAAGTAAATAACCTGAAGACACAGCTAATAAGTAGCAAAATCTAGCTCTTTCTGACTCCATGGATTAAGGATTTAATTAGATTTAAAATGCCATACTGCCTTATCAGCTATGGCCCATCTCAAACTTCCCACACCATTTATGTCACACTGTACTGTTAAGTATTTTTCTGTTTCCCATGTCCCCAACCAGAATGTTGCCACTTGTCTTTAAGGAGATAGCCACCTCTGTTGCTATTGTTTTAAAATGGTTGTTTCTATTTTATATTTTGCTGAAATGGGTGCCTTGGACATTTTAGTTGCTCAGCAGAGATTTTACTGAAAGGCCAAGGGGAAGTTTACTTGTCTTCACACGAGTGAGGAAAGCACCACTATTTACTTGGAAAAATAGGGAAGGAACAAGATTATCTTTGGTATCCTTTCACTTTTCTTTTCAACATCTTTTTTCATTCTACTCACTTATCCTTTAGAAATGCTATTCTATGTCTCTTTCCATAGAGTTCAGTGGTTAAAGGTGTTCGCTGATTACATAGTTTAAAGATGTAAAACATACCTTAAGGTCATTTGAATTTTAAAGGGAGATTGCAATTCCTGAAGCAATATTACATTGTATTAGCAAGATACATTTGTAAGACCAAAATTGTTTCCCATTCTTGATTTCTCCCACAGAACACAGTGGACCTGGCACATAGGAAATGATAATCACACACTCTAAACTACAGAAGGTGTTCCAGACTCACCTGCCCTCTTCCTCTCACTTTCATTCCTTCCACTTATAGAAGAAAAAAGTGGGATTGGAGTCAAGGACAACATGGACTCGGCACTATTCAGACAGGCACTGCATTATTTGTAGTACATGGAAATAGATATTAGAAATTAATACTCATTGAGGGTATTTTCTCATGTTCATTACTTTCTCCCTTCTTTTTTTGTCCCATGCTATGGCTGAGGAACAGTGGGCCTGTGCCAGGCTGCCACTGGGAAGGCCAAGAGGGAGAGAGGGTGACCCCCCCAAAAAAACTGTGCTAGAGAGAAAAAGAGGTTCTTGGGTTTCACATTGCCGCAGGCCAGTATGCCAGGGTGAGGGACAAGCAACCGATGTGGAGAAAAACTTCATAGTAATAAAGGGTGAACGTTATTGGGCAGCTGTGCACATGCTTGTGCATGTGTGCATGCTTGCGCACGCACGTGCGCGCGCACACACACACACACACACACACACACACACACACTGTACACACCATAACAACAGCAACGACAACAAACCAACCTTAGAACCTCAGTGGTGGTGGTAGGATCATCCACATCAGGTGAGATCTGCTGACTCCTGGTCTCAGCCATATCCATTGAAATATGACTAATGGTGAGATAGATAAATCTGTTCATGTTCCCTCTTATTTTTATCTTATATTTATCACAATTATACAAGCGCATAGTTAGAAAACTAATTTCATATTCAAAAATGGCAGTATCCTCCACCTTCTTTCTCAACCTCAGTTCAGTTCCCCAAAGGTAATCACCTAAAAGGAGTGCTTTTAGCTATTTCTTCAGTATTTATCTGTACATTTCTAAATAATATGTTCCCGTTTTTCAAAAAATATTTTAGATATTAGTACTTGACATTGTGTTATGGTAGATAAAAATTTAGCTCTCTTTTCCACTTCCCATTTCCATACCCCACTGATTCTCTCCAAGTATTAAATCATTCTTTTTTGTTGTTGTTAAAGCAACAATCAGTGTTTTTACTAGTTGGATTATTAAATATTGCTCCTCGGAGAGGCAGAGAATGTATTATGACTATATTTCTTTTTTATTGGTACAAGTTTTAATTTTTTTCTTGAATCAATAAATATTTTATTTTCATTTATATTGTTTCTTACATTCTTTTTTCTTAACCAGAGCATATGCTCTTATTTATCCAATACAACTTACTGTGCTTTTTTGACCTTTTCCTGGAATACTAACTTTTCTGCTATTTTCCTGTTTTTATATGTTTGAATGTACTTTTTATTCATTAGCTCACACGGAATTACATGTTAGTATAGCTTCCTGGAGATTTGGGGGCCACAGGGCTGCTCTGAGAAAATAACAAAAGGGAGCATTTGTGATAGAGTGGAAAATAAACCGTTCTCATGTATTCAAGTGTTTTCTCCCAATTTTGCTTTTGTTTCGAAGGAATACCTTAGGGAATGAAGAATAAAACATTAAATAGACTGGGCTGGTATCCACCACCAAATTCATGTGGGCTTTGTTTTCAGTCTTGTTAATGCAGGGAAGGATTGCACAGATCCACCGAGGGGGATGAAGAGGGGTTTTGGTCTCGGGTGAAAGAAAAGCATGATGCAGTGCAGAGTCCATAGCAAGTTCTTAGGCTCTTTTCTTAGTTTCCCCTCCCAAATGCGCCATTAATTCTCCACAAATCTACGAGTAGCATTTTTCCACCCTCCCCCCACCCCAAAGCTCTATCACAGGTGAAACTGCTGCATCCTTCCTTTTCTGAGACAGTCCTGGAGCCATATCTCCTGCTGGTCTCTCGGCTGCTGACCCCCGTCATCCTGCCTCTTCTCTTTGCCGCCCTTCTGAATGGAGTCTTCCCTGTTTTGGACATCAAGTCCTCCTCTTTCTCGATTACTCCATCATTTGATTGGAGCACAACTTTGAAAGAATGCCTGGGAGGTAACATTTTTGGTCCTCATTGATTTTCTTCAGAATTATTGCAGGCATTTCTCAATTATCTTCTAGTAAACAGTACTGCTGATAAGAGAGCTAATGTCAAACTTCTTATTTCTTTGCACATACCTGATTTTTCTCTCTGCGAGCTGTTATTTTCTTCTTAACTTTGATAGTCTTAAATTTTACAGTGATGTGTTTTTGTCTGAGCCTTTATTCATTGTACATAACGCTAGGTAAGATCTTTCAACTTGCAGACTGGTTATCTTCAGTTTTTGAAAATGTTCTTGTAATTGTCTTTGATTTTCCATTTTTCTTTCTGGAACTTTTATTTATTGTATGTAGGCCTACTAGTTTTATCTTATCAATCTCTCATTTTTTTTCTTCTCTTTGTTCTAGTTTTGAGGAGATTATCTTTTAAACTTCCATTGACTTTTTATTTCAACTGTTGTGTTTTTAATACAAAAAAATTTAGTTTTTGGTCTCTGAGTTATATATATGATTCAGTTCTAATTTTATGAGTTCTAGGTTTTTCTTATCTCTCTTTGGATTTTAATTAGATATACTTTTTTACAGTACTCTTTTTTTCTCCCCTCTATTTTATCTCAGTTTCCTCTATGTTTCTTTCATCATTTGGTTTTTGCTTATTTCTTTAGGTATTTCTTTTTCATTTTAGAGACTTTCCTCAAATATCTAGTACTTCTGGACTCCTATATCTAAAAATGAGTTACTTAAAACTCCTTCAATATTTGACAAATATTTATTAAATGTCTACTATGTGCCAGACACTGTCCTAGGTGCTTAAAATTTATCAATAAAGAACTAATTGGGAATTCTGTGTGCTTGGCTAAAGAATAGAGAACTCTTACCCAGTTAAATGTCAGTATGACTGTCTTCTGGGACCCAGCAGTCTCTTCAGATAAGAATTTGTCTATCTCCTTCCTGGATGAGGAACGTTTGTCTCTATTCTATCTATTCTAGCAGAGAGGTAGGAGACTGGAGAGTGCCAGTTTTCATGAAATAAACACATTTTCATCTAATCCTCGTATTTGCCTTCAACCCATCCTTACTTTTAATTTTTCCTCTTTCCTGACCCAGAGCAGGTAGTTCCTGTCCACGTGCAGACAGGAGGGACTGAGATCTAACTAAGAAGTTTTTCTGGGTAAATTTTCAAACCAATCTCCCACTTCTCAGTCTCTTCTTTTACCCATTACCTTTCTCAGTCCTTGAAACCTCCAAGTCTAGACCCTGGTGGGGTGGGGGGAGTGCAAGTAAAGCAGGTAGGGTTTGATCGGTTAATTACATTACTTCTCACTGATAGGTATTTTGGTATCTTCCTATGTATCTTCCTATGCTTTGCTAAATCAAATAACAAAAATACTGTTGAAATCTTTCCTCAGATATTTTCTTTTCCCCATCTCTTTGTCCTTGTAGGTTTATTTGTTTATTTTTATTACCATTTTAATGGAGTTTCAAGAGGAGGAGAGAGATACATTGAGTTAACCCACCATCTTTAACTAGAAGGATTTAATGTAGTCCAACTTTATGTACTTCTTTAGTGCTGCAGTAAAGACCCCACATTTGCCCCCTCCTTTTCGTATTCATGTCCTTGGAGAGTTGCTCCCATTCTGACTCTGGGCATGGCCATGTGAGTCAGTTGGCCAGTGGGGCGATTGCAAATGAGAAGGTAAAGAGATTTGAGACTTGCTTGTAATACTCTTACCTTGTAAATGAGCCAGAGCTAGTTGGTTGCAGGATGAGAGATAACATGGAGAGAAGTTTAGTCATGACAGCTATTCCTAGTGGAGACCATTCACAAGCCACCCAGCCCCACCCACTTGATTACAGATCCATGAGTGAACCCAAATTCAGTCAACTTTGCTGGCTCAGATGAGAACTGTCCAACTGGGCCCAGACCATATTGCCCATTTGTAGAATCATGAACTAATTTGGGGAGCTGTTTATATAGCAAAAGCTAACCAAGTAACTACTCTAAACTTTTGTTTTCTTAACATTTAGTACATGCTATCAATGTGCCACATACTGTTTTAAGCACTTGACATGTATTAACTCATTTAATACTAACAAAAATCCTGTAAGATTTGTATTATCCCAAATTTAAAGATGAGAAAACTTGAGGAAACATAGGAAGACAGTTTAACATAGAAAGATCAATGGCCTGGGAGGTCAGAACACGGTGTTCTACTCAGTGCTTTGCCTTTAATTTAAAGTGCAAATATAGATCACAAGATACTAACTTGCCTTATATCCCAGAATTCTTGCTCCAGTTAGGCCATGTCTATATTGACCTTCCAGATGCCATTTCTAGTTAATAATTAAGTAAGCACTTATATCACACTCATCTGTCGTGGACATGATTCTAAGTGCTATATATATATATATATATGTATTCTAAGTGCTATATATGTATATTAATATATACTTTGCATTATATTAACTCACTGAGCAAAACTAGATACACTTTACAGATGAGAAAATTGAGATAAAGCCAGTTTAGGTAACACAGGGACAGACTATGAACCCAGGAAATCTGACGTCAGTCTTTGCTCTTATCATTAAACAGGACTTACTCACAGATGGGCACATTCAGTATTTGTGCATTTGTACCCCTCTCTCAAGTCTCTGCTTTTCTTCCTACCAATCAAAATCCTGCTCTGTTCCCAAGACCTGCTCCCCTTATAAACCCGTCTCTGAACACAGCTGACCACACTGATTTTCTTATTCCTCAGACATTTATAATTTGTAGCATACAGAATACATTTTATTAATGTGTCATATAATTGTCTTGTTCTCTAGTTGTTTTTATTTTTTAAAAATATATAACTCTGTCCTCCCCAACACAAGTAAATCCCCAGGGATAGAAACTCCTCAGAAGTCCTTATCAAAATGCTAATTACGTAAGAGTCACTTTATAAAAATCTTCTGACTTGCGTCTGCTTAGAGCATTTACTAGATTAATGTCGTGGCTCAATATTTGGAACATTCCAAACTCATAAGACCCACTTGACAAAAGTGTATTGACTTCAGGCTCTGGTGTAAGTGATTTGTCATTGTCATATACTCGTCACAGCCTGGCAGAAGTGGAGAAGAATAAATATTCCTGCACACTGTATTTGAAATAAAAGAAAAGGATGACCTGGATAAATAGATATTGCTTTATAAGCTAAATGTCTCTTGGGAAAAGAGCTTTTTCTCCATCATTCCTACTTGTTCAGACTATCGATGTTTAGATTGATCTTGTTGGTTTTATAGCTTGAATTAACCTTTTATTAAGCTCTTTCTAGACCAGTGGTCTATATGCTAAAGCATATATTTCTCATTATCATTAATGGTAACTGAAGAATTCCAAGACAAACATAGCATTCTATTATAGAATATATTTGAAACATATTCTACAGCCAACCACTTATCAAATATCCTGCTAAGATCTGTGGTAAAATTATGCAAGAAACAAAAGGCATAATCCTTCCCTTCAAAAAGCATACAGTTTAATTTACTTGTATTTTATATGTTTAAACATACAGTTTTGATTTAAAAGCATACAGTTTTGAGTTAAAATACTTGTTAGATAAGTTAATGTAAAATATCTTTGATTCTTAAGACAACAATGAGTTTTGGGGCAAGATATAAAAACTAACCACTGTACAAATCCCATACTCAATTTTATCTTCAGATATAATGCATGTGTGTTATGTGTTTATGTACATATGTACATATAAATACATAGAATTAGCTAATATGTGAGAATAATTCACATGGATTTTCATAGAGAAGTTGCACATATTTATGGCTTTTGAAATACCGCCTAACACATGTATCTGAAATCAAAAGATTTGAGACAGGCATCTTGGTTCCTCTGGTAAATATTTTATGATTTACCGTTTTTCATTCATGGAAGGATTTGAGTTGGGAAACTATATGGTGATCAAATGATTACCTGGAAATGTCAGTGAAGAATCATATAACATACTCTCACTGGATAAATCCACGTGATAGTGCTTCAGGAACATCTTGCTTCTTAGGCCCATAAATCTGTACATAATACATTTTATGTTTTAAATGTATTGTGAAGCATGAAGCACTTTCCACATAAAATCTTATTTTGATTTGGGTGCAAACATGTATAAATACTAGATGTACACATTCATGTCAACTCAAGATAAAAACAGAATATACACTTATATTAACAGCCTGATGAGATTTAACAAACAGAAGCATATTATTTTTGTTTGTTGTTTATATATTTTGTTGTTCCCTTGGCATTAGGAGTTTGAAGTATGATTATTTAGAGATTATATTTATAATATTTAACGCCCAAGATTTTGTGGGTTTTCTTTGTTCTTCACCTGAAAAGAACTATTCTAATTTTTAGAAATATGTGGTTTTCTCTATTATCTGAGACAGGCAGTCCCTCTTCTCTTACCTAGAATGACACTGTCAGGACTAAATACTACATTAATATTTAAGTTATCCAGTCAAAAGTAGGAGCAGCAAACAAAGGTAGGTCCACGGCCATAACCACACCTGGAAAACCCCTTCCAGTGCATGCCCTATGGTGGCAGCTTGATCATCTTCAAGTCTAGTATTATAGTTATCAACAAGGATAATCAGGTAAGTTTTTAGAAATTTAATGCTAAAAAAGAAGACATTTAATGCAAAAGAAGACATTTAAACTAAATTCACAAGATTATAGCCTGAACATTGAACATTAAAGGAACAAGCAAACAAACTTTATACAAACTTTTATATAAAAAATGAAAGTAAAGATTTCCTGGCCAGAATAGAGACATACACAAACTGAGACTTTTAAACCCAATCAGGATATCTACCAACTGTTTAAAAGAAACAGGAAGCCTGTCATATTGCTGAAAGAGACAGAATTTCATGCATTACTGAAATATTGTTAGTTTAGTTGTTAATCCAGGTCTACAAAGCAAGACTTTTAACAACACTGTTTTTTTGATATTTTCCTGCTATTCCATGTACAAATGCCCAAGGAAAGTATAAATGTAAACATTTACTACAGTTACAAATTTATTTTTGGAAATTACAGGTTTGATTAGATTGTATTCTCTGCATTCATTGATAAAGCACACAAAACTTTACAGAGATATTCTTTTCCTTCAGAAGCATATGTTTATAAACTACTGCAAACATTCATACTGACATGGATAAAAGATTAGGGAGTTGAAAGTTCAAGTTTGTTTCCTCTTGTCTGTTGGGCCCTTTTTGGTCATTATTTAAGGGAGTCAAAGACCATTAGAGAAAGCTAATAGCCTTTAGAACCCTCAGATTATACAGATATTACAGATGGGAGAGTTAAGCCAAATTGCATTCTCAAAATGGTTCTGGGAACATACCACTTCCAGTAATGATCCAATCAACCAGACCTAAAAGCAGAGAAGGCAGGGATGCACTTAAAAGCAATTATCCATCAACATTGGAAAATGTGGTTACTAGATTAAGAGAGTTGAGTATATGCAATATATCTTGATTGCAGCAAAGCAGTTGATACAACATTATTCAATTTACCAGCTAAATTAATTTAAATTGGTTTAGGCAAAAGTATAGTCAAATGAACCACCAGCTATCCAGAGGGCCATAAATAATAGATAACAATAAACACATTTGTTTTACATGCTCCTAATTTAGTTATTTCCCCCAGTACCCTCCTTCAGTTCAGAATATGACAGTTATATAATATATGCCACCCTCTATCTTTTCTTAAGATCTTTTAGGAATCCCATCTGTTCCATGAAGTTGCAAGGACCAATTATAGTACCATCAACAACTCCCATTATTCAGAGCTTACTTTATTTGTCTATATTCAGTTTTCAGCTTCCCCTTATATTTCTGCTTGATGTCTTTACTTTCTCTTAGTGTAAAATGTCAGGAGCAGAAGTACAGGGCAGTGGAAATAGCCTTTGCTTTCATACGAAAAAATAAAAGGCCACTGACTATGGATTCACCTGAGTGCTTTGGTGGAGATGACTGTGACAGGAGGGTCCAGGGCTGTGCTTTTCTTCTCTCCTTGCAATGTCTACCTTAACCAGGGAGTAGTTTTTTTTGTTTGTTTGTTTGTTTTTTTTTTTTTTAACGTAGTGGGTTTGCATAACCAAAGGTGTGATGGCCAGGCCAAGAGTTTCCATTGGTGATTTAACCTTTGAAAATCCAGAACATATGACATAAACACACACTTGGAGACAACATGACTTTGTTATACAAAGGACCGAGAAGACATTTCTCCCATCATTCTTCAAGGGACAGCCCATTTTGAGATCTATGCAGGGTCTTTATGCTATTTTCTAGAACCATCATTCTCAGCTTTGTGATGGGAGCTGCGATTATGAGGCAAATGTGAGGAAGAGAGAACCTGCATCTAAGAGAATTTTCTGTACTTTTGGGGTAGTGGGGTTGCTGCAGTTTCTAAAAATATTGTATCAATCTTTACTGTATTAGGAGGAAGAAAAAAACCCTTGTTTTCATAACAATAGAAAGTAAAATTTGAAAAACTGTTTGTGTTGAAAAATAAAAAATGCACTGATTCTCAACAGATCTGTCTTCAGTGGTGGACAAGGGAGGTGGTGGGAGAAATACAAGAATCCCAGACAGAGGGAGGTGGAGACACTAGTGGGACTGGGAAGAACTGCTGCAGGTACTGGTGGTGAAGCAAGACCATGCGTGATCTCCATTATACCCTCCTTTTCTTTTTGCACTCATACTGCATAATTAGTTGCTTTGGGGAAGTAATACGATGACCTCATTATTTATGTTTTTGAATGTCAGAATATTCATGAGGGGTTTCGATACCAAATGCACTGTATCTGCTTCCCCAAATTATTTTAAATGGCATATAGTAAAAGATAGATACTTGCCTCTTCTCTACTTGAGAAAGGAAGAGATGAAAAAATTGTGGCAGAAAATTTGAGAAAGAGGCACTATTATGATAGAGTTTAACATGTAGCCAAGAAGAGTGGGTACAACACAGTAGAAAAAATTTTGTTTCCTCATGCATTATTGGTGTGGTTTTAAGTAAATTACTTAATTATGAAGTTTCTTCATCTGTAATTGATGTATCATTCAGAATATCAGCAGACTAACTAGGTTGCATGCATATGAGTTTCTTATTTTCAAACACTTTTTCTCCTTTTGATGATAAAAATAAGGCATAGTTATTTTTTAATCTGAAAATATATAATGTATAAAAATAGAAATAATGAAAATAATTCTACCAATGTTCATAGTTAGGTTACTTTTTTGTGTATTTTATTGCCTCAGATTATGTTGATTTTATTTTCATTGTTGCATTCTAATTTGATGATGCTTTTCTAACATTAGAATTTCCTTCCTTGATTTCATTTTCTAAAATTATTTTGCTCGGAATCTTACTTACTTGATTAGTGTTTCATATTTTGACTCAGATTTCTAGCCCCTAATTCTTGTTTTTGATCTCTAATCCCATTAGGACTATGCTTTCTTGTTTTGTTTTGTTTTGTTTTATTTAATGAACTTTAATATTTTAAATTGATCAGTATTTCCCCTTTAACTTCATGTTTTTATTCTTGTTATCATTTCCTAGCCTTAAATTTTTTTTACTTCGGGTCAGTTTTTCTCTGTTTACCTTTCCAGATTTCTTCTCTGCTCTCTCGACCCCATTTTTGTGGTGCCAGAAGGTTGGAGGGTGGGAGGAGAGGGCTCGGGGAGAGAAGTCACCTGGTCCTTTGCCTTAGGCTGACTCTCCCCTTGGTCGTGTGGCCCTCACTAGTTTGGGCAATACCATTTTGAAAACACCTCTTCCCTTTTAAGTCTGGTTTCCTGTTTTTCAGCAGTCTTTTTGGGTTCTCTTAACTCTCTCCACTCCTTTGTAAATTGACCCTTCTTTAAACTTCTTTCAGTTAAACCATTCGGGAATTCCATTAATTTCATGATGAGGTAATGATGGAAATGATCTTTATCCCATTAATCTTTAAAAAAAAATTTTAAAGTTTTTATATTTTGCATTGTAGTTAAATTCCCTTATGTTTAATATCGACTCCTTCAAACAATGTTAAATCACACCATAGTACCCTATGTTATTCTCATCTCCTTTTCATTAGCTACCCACCAATAAATTTTAATTTTTTGCTTCTCTGATAATGTGATTTACATTTGGGTTTTATAATGACTGACAAAAAGCATAACTACAGAAGATGACAGTAAGAAAGCATCCACACCACAAACAGGAGGTTGGAGGACCTTTTCCTTAGTTCTCCCTATAGTCTTCTATCCAATTTCCTCAGCTGATTTCTAATCCCTTTTAAAATTATTTTTCTAAAACTACTGACCCTGTGGTACCCAGAGACCTACAGATTAATGCTCCGCAGGACAATTTATTCTCTTTATACAAGTTCTATATTTTTATACCACCGTATGTTTTCTGTATCATGCAGTCTTTATATTTGGAACTGCCTGTTTAAATATCTTTGATCTTTGACACAGAACCAGTGCTTTTGGCAAAGTGTATCATTGTATTACAAACAAGCACACCCTGACATGAACCTTGATCCTCTAGGACTAGAGGGAGGATAAAGAATTGCCAGCAACGCATTGAGGCAGGAGGCAGACTGGATTGGGAGTGGCACTTGACATTCCAAGATATGAAATCAGTTGCAGGAACAAGCTGAGCCTGCATGAGCTGAAAGTGGCTCATGTAGGGATTATGGTCCTCCATTTGCTGATTCTGGCAAGAGAAGATATAAGACTACTTCAGAATAACCAGAAATGAACTCTTCTGCTCACAGTAAGGTGTCCAGGAGATTCGGACATCTGGCAGCAGAGTCACATGGAGAAAGGGATCTAAACCTTCAGATAAGTCACCAAGGGATGTGTACATCCAACATCACTGGAGTAAAAAAGAATCAAAGAAAATCCACCCACAACTGGATGGATTTATCTTTCTTCAAGAATGAATTGCTACAAAAGAGAATAAAACAGCATCTCCACAGAGATTACTAATAGATGGAGCAGATAGTGCTCCAGGCAGCCAAGAGTAGCACACTTGCAAGAAACATTGATGAAAGAAAGTGAAACTAGGTATTTAAAGAATCAACTTTGTGGTCTCAATAGTCAGTAAAAAAATAATTACTAGAAGAATAAAGTAAGAAATACAAGGTAAGGCAATGTGTTGAGTAAGGACTGTTGGTTCCAAGCAGCCAAAAACAATAAGAGAGGCACTGGGACAAGCTTGTGGTTTGTGACATAACTGGGCAGCAGGAACAACCTCCAGAACCCCACAGAGACTTCTTTTCTCTCTTAATTCTGCTCCCCTTGGTGCATCTGCCTCATTCCACTCTCACAGTACCAACCAGGCCATGAGGTATTAAAAAGGCTCCCAGAAGCATCAGACTTTACAATTTAAAGGTCCATATTCCCAGAGAGAGCCTGACGGTGTCTATTTCTCTCTCTTTCTCTCAAGGGAAGAGGGACTGATTTTTCCCACCTTGGGTCCAGTGCAGTCCAGCCAACCTCATGAAGGAGGAGGCAATATATTGAAAAGAATGCTGAACCCATGATACAGTAGTCTTTTCTATCTAGATAACCTTAGTTTTTATATTAGAACTTCTTGTGTTGAATAATTTGTTTATTTCCATTTCTTCTTGTTTAATATTCAAAATATTTCAGGCTGTTAATTGCTTTTATTGATAGTTGTGGCCTCATCCATAAATTTTGAAAGAAATCCTCATTTTTTTTTTTATTACTTAATTTCAGATGAGGCAATATTTCAAATTCTAAGATGTTTCTATTTGGAAATACTTGTTAATTTCTTGATATATTAATTTCTAGACAAAGATAGTACATGTACAAGATACATCTTTTTGGATCTAATTTTCATTGGGGTCTTAATACCTGAGTTGTATTTATTAATTCTAAGCATATGCCAAGTTTGTATGAGAGAAATATAGACATGTATTCCACTTCATCTTGTTATTCAAATTCTCTGAGTTTGTTTTGTTTTGTTTTGTTTGTTTTGTTTTGCAGGGAGTATTGGCCTTTTATTTTTTAAACTTGTCAAAGGCTGAGAGTTCTTTAAAAGACCTCTCTCACAATTGTAGGGTTTTTTTTTTAATAGAGTCTGATGCAGTTATTTTTCTCAGAAAGGTCTATGTCTGTTATTTTTCGTGATGAATATTATCTCAGAGTTATCATGAAGATTAAATAAAACAATGCTTATAAATCACTTATTCAGTATATGGCAAATGCTCTATAAAAGTGAACTATTATTGTTGCTTCCTAAATCAGTAATTTCTACTTTTACCTTTATTAATTTCTAACTCCTATATTTTTCTTCTTTCTTAAATTTAATGGTTATTTCATTTGTTTTAAATCTTGCTTATTTAATAGTGAAATTTTTTTTAAGCTGTGGATTTTCCTTTAGCTGTATTCTAAAGGTTTTGATATAGGATGTTCTTATGTTTATTATCTCTAAATAACCCAAAATTTTAAATTTAGTTTTATTTTTAGTTTAAAGATGTCACCATAAAATATGCATTGCTGGAAGCTATTAAGATTTTTTTCTGTGACCAGAGAAATAGTACTGTACATACTATTCATACATCTATTTATATTCTTTAAATTTTTTATATGCTTATGTATTTTTGTCTACTTAATTTCTGTGAGGTAAGTTTTAAATTCTCTGCCTCATTGCTGAGTTATATCTTAGCTGCCTGTAGCATCCTTGAATCCTATTCTTTTTACTCTAGAAAACTATAAAGAGTGTTTTACTCTGTTGCAGAGGGAACATCTCTCCCTATTCTGATTCATTATTGGTAAACTCTAATCTCTGCTTGGAATCTTAGAGACTAGCTCATTCATTATCCGTGGAGTTCAGAAAAGTTTCCAGGTTATACAGAACATCTTTGTTATTGTTAATCTGGCCTGACAGGCAGGAGACTTGATCTGAAAATTCAGCTCAGGGCAATCGTCTCTCATTATTTCTTTGATCATTTCTTTTTCCATCTCTTTCTTTATCTGTTTCTGAATTATTGGGATTTGTGTTCTCCTGAATCTACCTTTCGTTAAGCTTACCTTTTTTTCTCCTAATTATCACTTTTTGTCTTTTTCACTCTATATATTAGGATAATTACCAGTTCATTTACCACATTATTAATGAGGCTTTCACCAGAATTCATTCTATTTTCTGCTGCCTCTACTGAATTTTTTAAATGAAACACATAAAAATTTTTACTAGCTACATTCTTTATTACACTTCTTTTTTTTAATCCTCCCCACCCCCAGATCTCATTGAATTATTTTTAGTTTCCTTCATTGCACTTCTGCCATAAAATTATTCCCTGTTTTAGTGGAATTGATCTGTTCTATTTCAGTTTCATGTCCGTCTTTAAAACTTTGGTGGATTATTCTTAAACATTCAGTAATTTATTTATTTATTTTTAATTTTCTGGTTGTCATTGGTACTTAACTGGCCTATGAGGAACATTATAGTTATTATTTTTTCTGAACCCATTTAGCTTTGTCTCGTGGGGTCCTGGTAGTGGAGGATCTGTTTCTTACTAGGAGGGCAGAATGTAGAGAGCCAATCGGTTATGACAATTCCTGGGAAACTTCAATCTTAGAGGGTACTTGCCTCCCTGGTGCAATGGTTCAGTTTAGTATGGAAGAGTTATTCAAAAGAAGCCAGCATCAGAAACATTAGAAAGCTTCTCTCTTGACCTCTCTAAAAGTGAGCAAGACACCAGGAGCAGTATTTACTAAGAATTGCTCAGAATAGCTGGACCTCCTCAGGAGCCCAGTGGGTTAGATGTCCTCACCTCAGGCTTTACCAAAGAGGCAGACCCCTGCCTCTCTGTGGACAGCTCTACAAATTTTGTGCAGCAGGTGGACCTGAAGTATGCATTGCCTGTTCTACATCTCAGGAACCAAAAGGCTCCAGACTCCAGCATTAACATTACATTACATTAACAATTAGTCAGACAGATGTGTTACCTCAGTGCATAGTTAAGGGGAGAAGAAATCAAGAACAAACACTGTATTACTCCCATCCCACCAGAGTGTTTTGAAAAACATAAGGATGATATGGGTCTGTTATAATAAACTAAGACTAGCCTCAAAAGATAACTGGCCTTGCTAGCAAATGTCTTTATGAAAGAAAACTTCTGGATCGACTCTTCCAAAACCAGTTGTAATTTTTCTTAGATGCCCTCCAACATTTACCTGACCTATTGCTGGCATCTCCGAGGAACAACCTAGCACACAGCCTTCATGGTTTTGACATTTCAGACGGGATATTGACAGAGATATGGCTTTTCAGAAAGGGAGGGATGAGAACCCCAGAGGTGGTTAAACAGGAATTCGTTACTTAGAGATTCATTTAGCTATCTAGAGGTGTATATTACAGCTAATTTATTTTGAAGGGTTTACCATAGAGTTATACTTCAGTACATGCTCAATGAATCTTTTACTGAAAAAAGAATTCATAGGCTCAGTGAGCCCAAGTATTAGTTGATGCCTCATCTCTGGCTTCCCATTGGAGTTTGGCTGTCTTTAGGTAATTTCCCCCGGGGGGCTAAGACTCTCTTATTACAGCAAGGACACAATGGGAACAAAACCTCTTGAGCTCTTTCAATGTCCTTCCTGAAAGGCTGTAAGGTTGGCGTGATAGACTGCAGAAGGGGTTGAGCTGCAAGAGGATCTGGCTATCGCCTTCTTCCTGGAGCGTTACATTGTGCCACTCTAGTTTCATGACACCCCATGTGAACAAGCCAAGTTCTACGACTGTCAACTCCACATCTGTGGCCCACTTCCTGGCAATCCCTCTACATAGAAAGCCTTTTGACCCTCATTTCTTAAACTTCACCTATAAAATTCAGCCCAGGCAATGTTTCATCCATGACCCCTCAGGCTGAGGAAAATGTCTTCTATTCCTTAATTTTTTGCTTCTAATACAACAGTAGAAATATTTTTGTTTTCTTTTGCATTGTCGGGGGGAGGGTCACTTCACTGGGGACATTAGTCTTCCTGACATTTTTACATGTCCTCACCACCCTATTTCATTCATCCTTTGCTATATACCTAGGTTTTTGTTTTGTTTTGTTTTTTACTTTTGTGATTATATTAAAATTTTTTGAGGTCATAAATTATTTTACATTATAATCGTATTCTGTTTTACCTCCCTTTCTATTTTTTATTAGATAGAATTGCCTTTAAGAGTCTTTCTAAACTCCTCAGACATTTTGGACTCTCTTCCATAAATTCATGTTTTGGGCTCAAATCTAATTTATCTCTAAAATTTTAAAACTCTGCTGTCCTAACACTTTGGTTACCAAGTCTGCATCCATACTTTCACTTACTAACTATCAAGGACTCTAAAATGGTCTTCTTGCTTTTTTTTCAAGAATTTTTAACATTTCCCTTTTGATAACCAAGCAGGTTCTTCTTACTGATAAATTTAGTCCACAAGTTTGTTTCTGTTGATTTTATGTTCCAATTTCTAGGAGCTATAAATAATATCAAAAGAAACTTAGCTTACCTTGTAACTTCACTAATATCTAGGGCTACACTGAGATACTGACTCCAGGCAGGCTAATATTTGGCATCCCTAAAACTAACATTTGCTAAATATTTGTTCGGTGGGGAGAATAAATTGATTTTATATGAATTAAATGTTCAAATGTTTAGATTTTAAATTAGATACTATTTTATGTGCTGTCTATAGCTATTTTTTAAACTTTTCATTTGGAAATAATTTCAAATTTAAAGAAAAGTTATTTAAAAAAAGAATCTTATATAGAATGCCTTTACCCAGATTCACCTATTTTTAACATTTAGCCCCATTTGCTTTATCTATCATCTACCTGTCATCTAATATATATATATATTATATATATATATATTATATATATATAATCTATTCTATACATCTATTTATATAATATTTTTCTGAGCCATTTGAGAGTAAATTTCATACATTATGGCCCTTTACTCCTAATACTTTAAAGTATATTTTTAAAGAATAAGGATATTCATTTATGTAACCACATACATTTATAGACTTTAATACATTTAACTTTTGTCTAACCCCTCATCTGTATTGCAATTCTGTCAATTGACCTAATAACGTTCTATGTAACATTATTTTTCCTCCAGTACAGGATCCACTCTAGGATCCAGTATGGCCTTTACTTGTGACATGTATTTAACCTCCATTGATCTGGAACTGTTCCACAGCTTTTGTTTGTCTTTTAATGACACTGAAAGTTTTGAAGAAAAATCCCCCATTTTAGAAAATAGAACACCTCTCATTTTTTCCTTGTCAGTGCTTCTTTATCATTTGATTGAAGTTCAGCAGTCTCAGGTGAAATAGTGCATAGAAGTTATATCCTTCTTAGGGCATCTGCCTCTCAGTGGCATTGTTAATTTTGATCATCCATTCATGGTGCTGTCTGTTTTTGTCATTGTAATAATTATTACTTTTTTCCCCTTACAAGTAGTAGTAATTTGTGAAACACACTTTTAAGTCCTCAAAAATACCCTGTTCCTCTTTAGATTTCCCCACCTTGATTTAGCCTGAGTTGATGATTTTTGCCTGAACTATCCTTTACTATGTTTGCCTTTCTCCCTTCTTTCCTTCGTTTATTTTATTATCCACTTATTATTGGTATGGATTCATGGATTCCTTTTTTCCAATTGTACATAATCTTTTACTGTTTCTTACTTATTTTGTTACTCAAATTGTTCCAGGTTTCTCCAGCAGAAGCCTCAGATCCTGGGTTCATATTATGACATGCCTCCATGCTTTTTGGAGTGTTTTCTTACTTTCTGGAATTACGTGGTTTTCCATGTTTATTATTTACCTACTCTGCCTCAGTCTTAGAATCAGATATTTCTCAGGAAAATCCTCATTCTTTTTTGTGGGTAATAGCATTAGAGACCAAGATTTTGGCACTTGGTATACTGATGCTTCTAGAAAAATTAAAAAATATATGCATTTATATACACATATATTTACACATACATCATATATACAACATACATATATACAAGCATGTGTGTGTGTGTGTGTGTGTGTGTGTGTGTGTGTGTGTGTGTGTGTGTGTGTATTAGAAATCATGAGTCCCAACAGGGTTGCCATCACCTATGTCTTGTTGGTTTCTTTTTGAGATCTTTGGATCCCAGCAACATAAACACATTTCCTTATTTGCTCAGTCCTATAATATACATACTTAGTAGAGTTTCAGAGTGGTTTGTCTTATATCTCTAGAAATATAAATTCTACAAAAAGGAGTACAGAATTTTTTGCAGTTTTCTGTGTCTCATCTTCACTCTGTCTAAGACTAAGGACATAGTTAATACCATGTTTATTACAAACAGATTAGTTCTCTACCCTCCTTCAATGTGCCTCTGTTATTCATTTGAAATACATCCTAGTTGATTTATTTCTATTTGATTTAATATTAAGAACTCTTTTCTCATTCTTGCTGATTTAATTTTACATTTTGACTACTAATGACAGTAACATGCTTCCAGAAAGTAAAAATTTATAAAAACTCAGAGAAATATCACTTTTTTTTATAGCCCTTCTATCTCATTTCCCTCCTTGTAGGTAATCAACTTCATTCTTTGCAGGTTTACCTTTCCTGTGTGTGTATTTTTTTTATGTAAAAGTAATATATAGTTTTGTTACTTTCTCTTTTTCTTGCACAAAAAGCACCATACTATGTATGGTGTTTTGCATTTTTTACTTCACTGTGTCTCCTACAAATCATTAAATGTAAATTCACAAGATCTTTGGTTTTTTGCAACTTCATAGTACTTCTTGAGTATTTGTAATTTGGTTAATTAAACCAACTTCTATGCTTAGACATGTCTATAATTTCCAATATTTTGTAATTATAATTGTTGTAGTGAAAAATATTGTGCACATATACATATTTCTTTGTATAGTTAAAGGTATATCTTTGTGATATTCCTAGAATGTTAAATGAATAAGTAGTTTTATTAGATATTGGCAAATTTCATTTTTTAAGGATTGTGCCATTTTTCATTCCCATCAGAAATATATAAAAATATTAATTTCTCAGCATCATTATCAGAGGAGTGTTATGTTATGCTTTGTTTTTTTTAACCAATCTAATGGGTGAGAAATAGTATTTCTGTATAATTCAATCTGAATTTCTCTAACTTGATTGAAGGTAGATTTCTTTTCATATGTTTAAGTGTTATTTTTTTTTATCTTTTGTGACTTATCTTCATGTCATTTGATTTTTTCCTATAAAAATTTTGTTCTTTTTTTCTTTAGTATCAATAACTTCTTTGTATGTTAGGGAAATTAGCCCTCTCTGTACTATTTTTGCAAATATTTTTTCCCAATTTGTCATTTGTCTTTTGAATGTTGTTTATGGTGTTTAGGTTTTCTTTTGAGGGAATCGTTTTATTTGTTTTTTTATACAATTTTTAATTTTATGTAGTATAACTTATTTTGTTCTTTCAAAATTTACTCACAGTTAACCTTTCTTTTTACTTGTGTTAGAGAAGTATTCATCCACGTTTGCTTCTAGTGTCTGTATAAGTCATGCATACTTCCAGGTTGATGATTGATTTGTATATGATGCAAGGAATGGATCTAATTTTATCTTTCCCAAATGGCTATCAAGTTGTTTCAGTATATTTATTAAAAACAAAACAAGATTAAAATCTTTGTACCAGTTATTAGAAAATTATCTTTATAATTTCTGTATATAGAAGGATTATTTCTGGATTTTATATTTTATTCCATTGGTTATCTATCTGTTCATGTACCAATATCATACAGTTTTAGTTATAGATGCTTTGTAGTATGTTTTATCTTATAGTTTAGCCCACCTTCTTCCTTTCAATGTTTCTTTAGTCTTCTATATTTATTGTTTCACATGAAGTTAGATCAAATTCATCTAGTTCTATTAAAAAAAATCATTAGTATTTTTCTTGGGATCACATTAAATTTATAAATCAACTAATAGAAAACTGGCATCTTAATATTACTGAGCTATCCAATTCTAGAAAAAAAGAAATGCATTCCATATCTTCAAGAATATTTGCTTTCAATAATATAATATTTTTTAATGTAAGATTAGCATATTTTTATTAAACCTGTTTCTAAGCATTTTTGTTGCTATTATAAATTGGGTTCTATTATCTACAAAAAGATAACATTTTAAGAGTCCAGAAATTGTCTTATTTTTTAAGTTTCTCTGTCAATCACTACATGAGGCTATAGCTTACATAGCTATAACTACAGAGTTTAGTTCAAAATACTATAAATGTTTGTTTTCTCCTGGCTTTTATGTTTGTAAAATCTTCTCATTTTTATTTTTCATTCTTCAGTTTGTATTTTTAATGTTCTGGGATAGCCATTTTCTCAGGATATATATTAAACAATTTAAAATTTTAAATAATTATTTCAATAGTGTGACAAATGACCTTTCTAGTAAAGTCTTGTATTACTTCTTTTTGAATTTTAACTAACTGTCCCTGGCACTCCCTGCTGATTTGTGAATCACAGCCAAAATAAAATACTCAGAGTTAGGTTTATGTGGGCAAGAAATGTTTTTCACCAAGAGCAGGACTAAGTTACAGTTTATCAGTTATGTACAATGTATTCTGCAGAAATTCTAGTTTCCTAACATCATATTTCTGATTTATTGGAGCAGTTTATATAACTCAGTGGCCTACACAGATGATCTGGCCTGATCTGGCTCTTCCTGTAATCCTAATTGGGTACATTTTAACCATAGAATGATGTTTATGTTTCTATTTTTTCATGTATTTACTAATTTGCTTATAAGGAATAGCTTAAAAATTGTCAAGTACAGGAGATTGAAGTGTGAAGGGCCAAGATATTCATTCAGCAGACCTAGATCTGTCATGAACTCCCATGATACCCAATTACGTAAACTTAAAAAGAATTATTTCATTTTTTTTTTAGTGTTTCTGAATCAGTAAAATAAAGGGGTCTAAATGAAAATTACCAAGTTCCAGTTGTGAGGTGATATGCTTCTAATTATGTTGAAATAGTGAGCATGTTTATCGTTAATAAAATTCTCCCTCTTGTTTTTGTGACAAAATAGACATAAAGATAAAGCTTTTAATATACTGGTCATATCCTAATGAGAATAATTAGCCCTGTTTCATAATCTATCAAGACTTACAGGCAGAGTCAAGAAATGAATTACTTCAGTGTGCTTGAGTGAATAACCACTTCTGCTGCCCACCAATTTTCTCCTACCTCACACATACACACACACAGTAAGCTTACTTTGAACAGCAGAACATCAGATCAACCTATTTCAGTTGACATGTGGGAAATATATATTTTTTAGATGAAGTATAAACTTCAATGCTATATAATATGTTATTTAATAAAGAAAATCTAATCTTTAATATTAAACAAGTCTGTCAAAATTGTTTAAAAGAACAATATAGAAAACAACTATTTGTATGTTAATCTCCTCTGAAGTGTGTAATATGCACATTTTTTGAAAGTTTTTTTATGATTGGCATCATTCATAATTAATCGGTATTAATTATGAACCCTAGCTGTAACATTCAACCAAATTTTAACATATAAGCCAGCACATCTTGTGCAGACAAAACTAAAAGAGTAATCAGCCTTACCCAAAACATAGTGTCCTGTCACAGGGAAGAATCATCTCCCATCACAGTCTGATCTTATTTCAGAGTACCAGGCATCGCATATTACCGGAGAGATAGTTTATATTTTCCCTTAAGTCCCATTGCCAGAATTTAAAAACCCAAATTAGATTATTAGAACATCAGAGCAAAATCCTGTTGCTGTATATTTTGAAAAACAAAACAAAACAAATCGAAAAAGCAACCAGAGGGAGTGCTCTTTATCCTCCTTGCATATATTAAATAAAGTTTTGCTCAGATTCCCACTTTGAAATACAAAATAATGTTGGGATACAATTATAACACTGAAAATTATCTGTAAGAATTTAAGGAAGTTTTTTACTTTTGTTTCCTTGAGCTGTGAGAAAACACTTTCAATAGTGTCTAACGTAGAAGAGTTTGCACCAGTAACGTGAAGAGCAGCACTTTGCCACTGGCATTTACAGTTTTGACTCAGGTTATGTGCTAGGTCAGAGTACTGCCTCATTCCAGAAGGAAAAGCTACAGACCACCAAGTATTCAAACTGCTAAAACAAGCCATCTGCACATATCTGGAGATACGGCATTATGATAACAAAATATATGAATGGACGACTTAGTATCTGGATATTTGGTGGTGTTTATCATAGCTCATTGTAGCATAAGAAGCTCCCAAAAAATTCTGTCTGCAATTAAAGTTTTCCTAGGTTCAGTTTAGGATGATGTAGGATTTCCATTCTGGTTCCCTTTTAATGACATTTTTGTGTCTCCAAAGTACTGCAACAGGAAACTTTTCTGGGAAGGAAAGTATTTGACTGAGAGAATTTGTCTTTCGCTGTCACAATCTTCGGCTACCATTCAGCTAAATGTTGTTTGGAATAATATGGCCTTAGTGCCTCTATCTCCTGCTGAATTGCTCAGACGGGTAGGAGATTAGAGTAGAGAGAGGTGCCGGTATTATCTGTGGGAGGGCTCCAGGGGTCACGCTACACTAACAACACCGCCCCAGTCAGGGTGACAGAACCCAGCTGCTGACTTGCAGAGCCTCCATCCTCAGAAGGTTCCACTTACTGCAGGACTGTGTCTCCAGAGATCATGTATTCTAACTCGAGTTTTTTTTTTTTTCCACCTCTAAAAAAAGTGGCTTAGCTCATCATTTTTGTCCCCATTTTTTAGGAAGGAACTCCATGTGAAACCACTTACCTGGTTAACCCTCTGAACTTAAAGAAAACATGTCATGCTACTTAAAATACCTAAACTCAGGTTCTGCCTTCTCTGACTTGTAGTAGTAGGACCCTACTGAGCCGTTTATCAAGAAGGTAAATATCGGATTTTTTTTTAATGTTCACACATTCTTAGCCATGAGATTTGATGTACTCTAGTACCGATTACTTAGTTCTTTTCTGTTTATGCTGGAAAGTTACATTCTGCGCACACAGAGCACTGTGCATTTGTACTTTAATCTTCAAGATTGTCTTGGTACTATTTTTTTTTTTTTAATTTTAAGGAAAATACTTCCTTTTCTTCCATCAAGGGCTCTTTATTCATGGTAATCACATTTTTGTTGTTGTTGTTGTTTTTAAGATGGAAGGAAAATTCCAAGGCTTCTTTGTCTCTGGATTGCCTCTGCAAACCCAGCCCAGCACCTAACTAGAGTAGTTTTCTTGGTTTTCTCCTTATTTGGGGGATGTGGGGGATGTCAGTCTTTGAGTCAACAGAATTCAAAAACTAGGATGATAATTCAGCCAGTAGAGGGAGATAGAGCTATCTTACAGTTTTTCAGGGTACAACCTAAGCACACACTGATTTTTTTTTTTGTATGAAGCTAATTCTTAATGTTCCACTGATAGTAAATTTCTGCATATTCTTTTCCCTCTAAAAATGAAGAAATAAACAAAACCATCCCTACTGTTTGAAGAGACCAAGAAGTCAGGAGAAGCTTACTGATTTTCAAAGTAGTTTTGGAAGAGTGATTCATTTTTTAAAGACAAATAATCTTTATAGTTATGCTCATTAGACTACCACAATTTTAAAAAAACATTATTAAAACAAATTTACACAGGGCCAAAAGTGAGGGTGAGGGAACATTCATTCTGGGGCTTAGCTCAAAGGAGACCTCAGATTTGAATACTTGTTTGGTATTTAAATGGTCTTGCCATATTACTGCATGACAAAGATTTCTCCTCCTTAGAGAAGGCACTGGTACTGGAAAAAAAAAAAACAGTAAAAGCATTTTTGGTGCCCTATTTTTTCATTATTTCAACATTCGTAATTATAGTTAAGTGCTTCCAAAATAGTGTCTTGATCTATGAAAGGCCTTGCATTTATATGACGCTTTTAACTTTTCAAAGTATTTTTATATGTACCATCTCATTTTAAAGTAGACTTGACACAGCCCCAATCTATTAGAGAAGTAACCCTTTAAACTCAAGAACCCTCTGGAATTTTTTTTTGCTATACTTATCTTACCTACCATTATAAAACTTAATGAAAGTAATGGTAATACTATAACTTCCATATCAATATAAAATTTTCTATGTAGGAGATTTATAAAAAGCCATTAAATAATTATTTTTAACATCCAGAAGTCTTTTACATTTTTATTTCAATGGATTTGAAGTTATCTGTTGTTTGTATTAAGAGTAATACTGTCGAGAATTTTATTGTGGAGACCACTGCTGAGAATTTTGCAGAAATAACAAGTTTTGTGAGTGTGTCCAGACTTGTCCATAAAATAATAGGAGGTTTGGATATTATTTTTAAAGATATTTTTAAGAATCTGATAAATTCTATTCCCTGAAGACATGTATCATGTTCTTTTTGAAATTTGTACTCCCTCCATGGTGTTTTAAGAAACAGTGGGTACTCAAACACTGTTTTTGATTGTCCAGACTACAGTAGCTGGGAAACAGGGATGTCTATTCTGGTTCTTGTCCATCTTCTAGACTAACAAGGACATTTTGTAGAAAGGCCAGCAGAGATATTAACTCCATCAAAGTTGTTGATTCAATTGTGAACAACCATCCAAATGCATGTGACTTGAACTATCATACATCAAGTAGCAAAAATTGAGAAATAAAGATACTGGATATAGTCAGTAAAAATTAATTGCTTTAGCTGGGCTAAAATTTCCTGGGGAAATATTTTTTCCCCCAAGCTTGTGCCAAGTTTCAGATAAAAAAAGCATTATTATCATCTCCTGAAACTAAATTAACAGGAATCTGGGTTGTTTCCTTGATAATTCTAAACTCTGTCATTTTATTCATGACTTGCTTTTATTTCTAAGTTTGTCACTCTTAAAAGTTATATACAAAAAACTTATTTATGCAGCTATGTGTAGTTAATATGTAGAAAAATTCATGTTCTTTTTTTCTTTCTAATTTAGTAAAGAAAACTGAAGTAATTAGTTTTGAATTAGAGACTTTTGCCATGTGTTACATTTTTATCATAGTGTTAGAGGGGAAATCATTTTGAAGGCTATTGCTTTTTACATTTTAAATCTATTTGGACATTCTTTGTTGGCTGAACTTGAGGAAAAAACAGATAGTGGAAGAAAAATAAAGGAATATCTCATGTTAGTAAATACTCATCTCAGAAAAATAGATTTATTTTGTATTTACATATCTTTTTGTTTTTAATTATACTTTAATATCAAGACTGAAGTATTTTTAATTTTTAAAACTGTATTTTATTATTGTTTTAATTGTTAAAGTCAATTATAATGATATCTTATCTATCTCTATAAATATTTACCTCATAAAGCTTTTATAAGGATTTAACATAACCTGAAAATATTCAAGTTACATACAAAGTTCTCAATTACAATTAGTATGGTTATTTTATTAAACATATCCAAGACATCTTTGGGGTTCACTCGAACCTCAGAGATGGAGACTGAAACACAAAAAAGAAAAAGTTTGTTCTGTATAAATGCCTCACATATACTGTTTGAAATGAGCAATTCTTTGGTACTCTTTTACTTTAATGAAGGTTATAAATGTAAAGATAAATTACATGCATAGACTTTTGAGATATTACCTTGCCTTTTCACATATTTAAGTTTCCAAATCCCTATAAACTTGAAGTAGGTATTTATGTTTTACAGAGCTGAGAGAACTGAGCTGAGAGGCAAATAGAGAAGAAATTAATTGTTTAATTTCATGAATAGGTGTCTCAGAATGGCGGTAAATGTAAAATCTCTCAATTTCAAGTCTGTTTCCTTCCATAGAGCTCATTCAATATTCAATTCCTAGTCTTAGAGGTTCACAACATAATTTTTTATTGCAAGATGGATTTCTTATATCCTGTTAAGTATTTACAACAAAGCAGTGCTTTAAATGGAAAGTCAGATGCCTGAGGTTATACATATATTTTGCCTATAATTCACTCAAAAGTATTTATTGAGCATTTACTATGGGCCAGGAGATATACAGGTAGAGAGAACAAAACAGACAAAGACATCTACTGTCCTGGAGCTTACCTTCTGGGGTTGGGGCAGAAAGGGAAAATGTAGGAAAGAACAAACAAGATTAAGTAAAATAATATGTTAGAAGGTGCTGAGGAGAAAAATAAGAAAGGTAAGGAGAATAAAGAGTGTCAAGGTGGTAGAAGAGTTGCAATTTTAAATAGGGTGGCCAGACAAGGAGTCGCCAGGAGGGGCCATTTGAATCAAATAAAGGTGAGGGGTGAGCTTTGGAGCAAGCTGGAGGAAGAAAATGCTAGGCTAAGGGGACACAAGTTCTCCATGGTGGGAGCATGCAGGCCATGTTAAGAGCCAGGTGGTCACTATATGAATAGGAGCTATGCTCAAGAAATAACAGGGCCAGGCCACTTGCATTTATTCAGAGTGAGATGGTAAGTTAGAGCAGAAAATGCCATGGTGCACTGTCAGTTTTAATGCCACTGTTGACTAAAATGTTGTGAATAGATTTAGAGAGGCAAGAGCAGAAGCAGGACCACCAGTTATAAGTGATAAATGTTGGGGTGATGGAGGATGGGGCCTTCTGGTAGTACAGTAGGCATGTCACAGTGGAGATAATACATAATTGGAGACTAAATATATTTTGAAAATATAAACTCATGGCAGAGATCACTGGCTCTTCTCCTGCATCTAATTTTTCTTCTTCCTGAGCATTTGGATGTCCAGCTTGAAACTACATTTCCAAGTTTCCTTTGCAGCAAAGAGTGTCCGTATGACTGGGTTCTCACCAATGGGATGTTTAGCAGAAGCGCTGTGTGTCACCTCCTAGCCATTCTAACGATGGCTGCTTTCTATTTGCTTTTCATCTTCATTCTTTCTGGAAATGGTGATGACTAGAGCACCTTGGAATGTGTTGAGGAAGGCAGAACTGCCAGTGGAATAGAATAATTACTGTCTTTTTTGAGCTCCTATACAACAAAGAACTAACTACTAAGATCTTTAAGACTCTATTTTGTGATCTGATTAGAGCAGCTTAGCCTCCACCCTAACTAATACGAGCTTGTAAGATTTGCTGATGGATTAGATGTGGATGTGAGAGAAAGAAAGGAGTCAAGAAAGACTCCAAAGATTTGGGCCTGAGCTCAGGTAGAAAGAAATTGCCATTTACTGAGATGTAGCAAACTGTGTGAGGAACAAGTTTGATGAGAAGGTCAATAATATAATTCTGGGCATGGTACATTGGTGATGTCTGCTAGACATATCTTTTAAAAATAGTTTTTCATTAGCCTACTAAATGAATTTTAAAAAAGTAAACCCTCTAAGTGCACCAAGTATTGTACTAAACAAAAAAGAGAGAGAGAGAGAGAGAGAGAGAGAGAGAGAGAGAGAGAGAGAGAAAGAGAGAGAGAGAGAGAGAGAGATTTTTTTTTTCTCTCTCTCAAGGGGTTCACAGTTTAAAGGAAGTCATTTAGTGAGCAGAGTATCATATCAAAATTACCCGCCCACACACATATTAGGAATTTCTCATTCAAATTTTAAAGGCAGTGACTTTATTATTTAATTTTATATGAATCATTGTGCTAGAATCACTTTATGGTTTTAATGATCTTAAAATGCAAGTATTTGTCAAACAGAGACAAACTACACTCCACATCTCTCGTTAAGCACAAGCCACTTTTAAAAGACCATGTGATCTTCTGTATAACTTGAGTATAAAGGTTTTTGTAACCAAAAATTATTTTGATTGGTTTCAATCTAATCCAAAGAAGTGGTATTGCTGTTTGTGTGTTTCCCATCTTTGTCTTCATAATTGATCCAACCTAGGCACTAACAAAGGCAAAGTGGCTGTTAAAAGGCATCACCGAGACAGCTAAGGAAACTATTTCCAGCTGCTTTAGAATCACCTCCTTCCTATGTCTGTCAATCTTCTGCAAGTACATTTTTTGCATTGCATCACTGAACAGGGTTCCCCCAGTGTCCAAAAGCACCATACAGGCCTGTTCCCTTGTCCAGTGGACTTTCTTTTGAGCCTGTCTGTGGGGCCTGTGGGTGCCAGCTCTTTTTTCCATCTCTTTCTTATGGACACTTAGGTTACATACTTCATCCCCTCAGTGCCATGTTTCCTGTTTCTTCTGATACAAAAATCATACAATTTGATAAACTAATCTCCAAAGAGGAGAAAGCTAGAAGGCCAACTCTATTCTTTTCCCTTGTTTAACATCATAACAATGATATTCTAGAGATAGCACAATATTTATGACTAATTTATGGCAGAAATTCAGATAAGGGACTAATAACAAGTACTTTCAAAATCAATTGTTTCTTTTGCACAGGAAAGATGGCCATATAGCATAGTGATTAAGAGTGTGCTCCATAATTCAGAGAAACTCACCTCCACTTACTATAGTGTGCCACATTTCACTTAACTTCTCTAACTCTAGTTTCCTCATCTGTTAGAAGACAGGAAGAATAATGGTGTTTATGCATCATATATAAAATTCATAAGATGATCCTGAGTATGAATGACATAATGTTTATCAAAGCGTTTAGCACAGAGACTTGTACACAGTAAAGGAAACTTAAAATTAAACGACATGACTAAAAGCAAAAGTAATGTTTACATGTGTTACCTCATTTTTTTAAATCTCTCACTATAATTTTTATGAATGAGGCAAGGTATTATCTCCATTTTGCTGCTGAGGAAGCAGACACTAGCAGAATGGTAAGTGATCTGCTTCAAGATAAACGCTGTTAAAATGGAGGTTTAAGCTAAATGGAGTTCAGGTTTTTCCCATTTCACCAACACCAATTGGTAGAGGGGTATTATTCTGTGGTGTCCCCCAAAACACAGTGGGCAGGTAGCAAGTAGATAAAAGGTCACCCTCCCCTGAGCAGTCTTTTACCATCTACATTTTTTTTTGTGCCATGTATCTTCTTGGTGGGACTGAAAACTTAAAGAATGGAATCATGTTTTCTAAATTTATATTATTTTATAATCCTTAAGCCAGGGCGGACATAGCCAAATGCTCAATGAATACTTGTTGGTTGAAAGTTTTCTGTGAATACTTTTTCTGAAGTAGTCAACATATTTCGATTTTCCAGGAAAATTTCTCATAATGAGCTAAAACAAAACAAACAAACAAACAGAAGAAAACTATCCTAAGTCAGTTAATACATAAAGAACATCACTTTTCCTATATGTATGGTATTTAGGGTAAAACCTAAAATAACTGCTAAAATAAAATTACATAAGCTTCAGACCATTGTTTACGCAGCTGTCAATGTCATTCCTCCAGGGGTGACTGTCAGAAACTGAGAGCTATACTGTATACTCCAAGCAACAGTCATTGCACCTCTGGAACTAGTTTAATATTCTTACTTTCCATAGGCACCTCCCTTTGCTGGGTAATTTTCACAGAATGTGATACCTATTGAATCTTGGGTACTTTTTTCCTCTGCCTTGATCCAGAGGTGTTTTTAATTGCATTATAGGCCAGGAATAAAATTGCTTTGAGTCAGAAATCTGCACGGTATGATTAAACTCGAGTCCTTTTAGCCAGGAAGGATTTAATAGGTTCAGCATAATGGTTCTCAATGGCAGGAGCATAGGGCCTGAATTCCACTGTTTTTCCCTTCCCTCAGTCATCTGCCTCATAAGATTTTTGTCATTACTGTATTATTTTTGACTCAAGAAGGAGATAATTTATTATTTTTCACAGAGAGCTCTGGTTAAAATTTCTCTATCCCGCTTCAGTCCAGTTGGTGGAACTCGGTCAGAGACATTTTATATCCTTTTACAGCCATTTGTCTAATGATCTTAACGATATGTAATATTGCCATTTTCCATGAACTGGCATTGGACTTTGGCCATACTATGTATTAACAAAAAAAGTATTTTACATTTATACTATCCTGGAAACTTTGCTTCTGTGCTTTTATTATTCCTCATACCAGTTTACTCAGTCAGAAAGAGTATACTCTGAGCAAATTTTTAAAAAATAAAATTTGCACTTTAACAAATATTATATGAAAGAAAATAAACTTGGAGTAAAATGTCAGATTCAAAAACTATCATAATAAGATAAGAAAACCAGAATTCAGAAGTCAGATGTACAGAAGGCTAAGTGGGAATGCAGAACTCATCGCAGGTCCCACCTCTCCCAGATCCCATTGTGCTAAATGGTGGGCATTGGTCTCTTTCTCTCTGACCATTAACATTCCCTAGAAATTGGTTGAAATAAACTTAATGCTTACAAGTACAAATCATAGTAAAACATTTGTATCCAGAATTGCTTTGTGATGGGAGGTGAGGGGCAGTAGTATTATTACTGAAACATTTAGCAGCGTGCTTGTGAAGAGGACTCTGCTAATGTTTTCCAGTTTTCCATCCACAAACCACTCTCCATCACAGTAGACAAAATACAAAACTGGGCTGATGTGGGAAAATGTATAAAAATGTATAAATGTGTATATATGTATGCTTATAGTATAGATATACAGATTTGTGTGTGTCTGTGTGTACATTTTTTAACTACACGAAAAAATTCTCACAATAACCTTAAATCATAGTGCACTCAAGATAAAATCATGAACAAATCACTAAGAATGCATTAAAAATGGAAGCATATGTCAAGTAATATTTGTATGTAATTATAACTACTATCTGAATAAATTAAGTGGTTGCAGCTGGGTGTGACTACTTAGGGTACATTTTGAATTTTGCAGATGAATGTTAATTTGGAAGAGTCAGTATGTAAAGAAGCTCCAAACAGAAAATAATTAAGAGCGCTAAAGTTGTAGTCACACAAAATTTCATAATTTTCCTATACCTGGATTAGTGTTTCTGAATCTGATTCTGCTTCAAAATTATCAGGAGAGAGTTTAAAAAATATACTTCCCTAGCTTCTACCTTCCCCCCAGAAATTCTTATTCATTGGTTCTGGGAAAATGCTAATTTAGATTTTTATTGAGATCTTCCTAGGTGTTTCTCATGTGTGGCCTGGCTTGGGAATCACTGAACTGGGAATAGTTTCGAGAACTTTATATCTTTTTTATTTTTCCCTTAGCACTTTGTTTTTCTCTTTTAGCATTTCATCCTACACCTTGTGTCGTAATTATTTTTCTATAGCTTATCTCCCCACTGCTTGTATGTTCTCTGAGGATAGAGCCAAATATTTCTAATTATTGTATCTTATATAGTACCTAGCACAGTTTTTAGTATACAGTAGGTATTTTTTAAATAAATTAAATTCCTACCATCATTCAATTTAGTGCTTCTTGGTATGTCCTGTTCACTTATCAGTTAACCCCAATTCCTGAATTTAGAACAATATTCAGTTGTTCTTTAGAGGCACCAAACCAGGATAAAGTTAAGGGTAGGTTGAGTTGTTTGACAGACCGTTACTTGGAGAATTGCTACAGTTGAAACAACAAAGCCTGACTTAAAGATGCTTTACCGTTGCAACAACTGATTATTTCCTTTTCTGAACAAAAATAATAAACTTAGGCAAATCTGAATATACATAAGGAAACAGTACTTGAAAATAAGGGTCTTAAAAAGTGAAGCATATGTAGTCTCCTAGCTCAAAGCATGTGCAGGAGAATTCATCTTCTACCATACACACACATACTCATGCGAGAGAAGGTCTAATTATAAAAGGCTTTTTGAAATATGGCTAATACAACCTACCTTAAAAAAACAATGCCATTTTATAATACAAACCATTTTATAATACAAACATTTTGTAGCAAAAAGCTACAGAATAATTATTTGATAAATTAATAATTTGATAAATTATTACCTGTATAGCTCATTTAATAATAAAGTAATATTAGAATGCTAAAATTATTGACAAAATATTTTCAGTTCAGACCATATTGAAATAAAATTCTATCATTTTTATGAATTATTTAAAAAATTCCCTAGTTATAAAAACAAAAGGTACACAGAATAACATTTTCCTTTTAACATGTAAACTACATTACCTATCCCATGTTTTGAAAGTCTTCATAGTAAATATAACCAAATTCTATTAACATACTTGGGGAATTACAGCTCTAAATTTATTTCAGTAATTGTGCAATTCTGGTAAAATAGAAAAATATTATTTAGCAAATTAATATTATCACATAGTATTTTCAAGGGTTAGGTACTTGAAAGTGTATTTATTATAATATTACATGATCTACCTTCATTTTATAAAACATAAAGACACACATGAGAATGATACAAATAAACATTGCTATATATGTTTTTTCCAATTGAAAACACTGTATAAAACTTATGGGGGAGGAGAGGAAAGGGGTAATTTTAAACATGCTTACCCCAACTCAGATCTGGGTTAGGAAATGTAGCATTTCTTTGATTTTTAATTGTTCCTGCATTACTTGTGAATGTGACCACATGACTATAGTTTATGCTATTATGTTGTCAGGCTTCTGATAATGGGAAGGAATGTTTGTTTAGACTGTGTAGCTCTTCACTTTAATTCACTCTGGCTCCAGTGTGACATGTTAAAACTGCTATCAATGGAAAATCCAAATTTCCCAGCAAGACTTAAAACAACAGCAACCCCTGTGAACCAAAATTATCTCCTATTGAGGCTAATTACCTTAGTACACTTAGGCAAGTACGCCATAGGAAATCTGTTGCCTTGGAGTCTCTCCTCTGTAAAGTGCTTTTAGCTGATATTGAAGTCATATACTTGCTGATTATTCTATTGCATCTTTTAGTACTGGTATAGGTGTGAGGAGAAACACAAAAAACCAAAATGACATATTGGTCCATAACCAAACACATTACATAATGTATGTAACTTTCCCATGGTTTTAAAACCTGTACTTATAGAATTGACCCCCTGAGGGTGAGAGTTTTAAAGAGGGAAAAAATGGAAGGCTTAAGATATAAGGACAGAAATGAAAATGACTAAATAAAAAAAATTTACTAATTCTAAAAATTTACACGTAACAAATATAAAACATAAGATTTAACAAATAAACAAGTTGTCTTTTCTTATCTTTTCCTACTGTTTTGAGCATACCATTTTGCATTCCTTTAAAAAAGCTAGTTCTCTAGGCACATTATGTAATGTATAAAATGATAGCTATTCTATTTGACATTTACAAAAACAATTATAAAAATGAAAGGTAGAGACCCAGAGTTATTCTCAATTTTAACAAGGTAATTCTTGAAAACTCTGTAAAACTATATTGTTTACTTCAAGTTAGAGTGAAAGTGAGTGTTATTAAAATCAACATTAAATGAATATCTAAACCAATTATTTCCAGATCCTAACAGAAACATTTTCACTCTTCACTTATCATTATACACCCTGCCAATTAACTGCTGCAAATTGAGCAAACAGGGTTTGTCCAATATGTTCATTCAATAGTCAAGTACAGTTCCTAATGCTACAAAATAGGGTTTTTATTTGTTTACTTGTTATGATTTGACTTGTCAATTTTGTTGTGTACTCTATAATTATAATTATGAAGTAATTAATAATTATTTTATAATTATTCAATCCTCACCCCATTTTTCTACATTCAAAATACTGTTAACTTTTTATTCATATGGCACATTGGGACATTATTTGGCCTTCACGTAATATAAATGGGACTGTAAAAACATGCACCAACGTGAGAACTGAACTTGAGTGGCCATACTCAGACATAATGTGGCCATTTAAATGATCCACTGTAATATATATATATTCATTTTTTAGATTATAATTGAAACAAAACAGAAAATTACATTTTTTTTCAGAGAATTCAACAATGCTGGTTTGAGGGAAAAAGTCTAACATAGGTGCTCAACAAATGATACCTATGAAAAGTCTTTGATTTATAATACTTCTTTTGAAATTTTTATTACTTATATTCTATTCTAATGACTTATGTCAACTTCTACTTTTGGCATTAAATTTATATAATCAAAGTAAAAACTAATTAAAATAAGTATGTTATGGTAACAAGAAGTAAAATTGTGACAGTGTTTCTCAGGCATTTCTAACACTAAATTAAAATGTTTTGAATGAATTAATGAAAACAATATGTCTGTACTTGACACTATGGGTAGAAATATGAAATACTAATAACCAAATACACAAGCAGAAGTAATCACTCGCTATCAAAAGCAGAGTCGGTTTGTAACTTACGTGAAGTTCCTAAATTATCCATCATACCTCTTCTACATTCTCTCCGTGGATATGGAAAAGTAAAATCCACAGAAATTTTATTTGTCTAAATGTAGGCTATGTCTGACGTCATCTTCTAATTCTTCTACTTGATGTTCCACAGTCACTGATGTTTGGGAAGCTGGTCTCACACTTCCGCACAAGATTTTTTTTTTATATAATAATTACTATAAAAGTTGTCCCCCAGGGCCTTTAGGAGAGGATGGTTGATTTATCTCAGAGGTGTGAGTAGTAAGACTGTGATGTCTGTTTGCCTATATGTTTGGACTGTGTGGAGTGGATAAGTTCAAAAGTTATGTAATGTATGTTTTGTTTCTTTATATCCTTGGGTGAAGGATCAACTGTATGAGAAACAATTCCCTATATTGGTGCATAAAATTTATGTATTTATTGCTGCATAAAAATTACCCTAACTTAGCAGTTTAAAACAAACATTTATAATATCAATAACACCATTTCCGTGGGGTCAGAATTCTAAGGACAGGTTAACTAAGTGCCTGGCTCATGCCTGCTTAAGGATTTCTCTTGGGATTAGAGACAAGGTGTCACCTAGGGTCGTCATCATTTGAAGGCTTGACGGGACCTGGAAAATCTATTTCCAAGGAAGTTTACCCATGCCTGACAATTTAGCACCAGTTGTAGCTGGAGGCTTAGTTCCTTGCCATGTGACTTTCTCCAGAGAAATTTCCTTGTTTAAGTATCCTTGCTGTGTGGCCGACTTCCAACATGGTTGATCTAAGAGAGAGGAAAGTGGCTACCTCGGTGTCCATGATGGCTTAACCAAGTCAGAAATTACACAGCCTTTTCCGTATTTTATTGTTTACACAAATCAGCTCTATTTAAAGTGAAGAAGACTAAGCAAATATGAATACTAGAGGTGAGAATCATTGGGGACCATCATGGAGGCTGGCTAGCACACTCCCTAGTGTGACAAGTTTTTTCTTGAATGGAGCCCCCCAACATCTAGACTTAAGGTAAAAGTTTTAAGAAACCTGATGTGACCCCTGATTCAAGTCACATTCTCTCAAGTTTGCTATTTTAGCAATTTAGCTACAGTTTTGGTTCTGAATTTTGTATCTGCTTCTTAAATAGTTCCTCTCAGGGAGCGTGGGCTTATGAGTTAAATCCCACAAATAGTTCCCCATCACCTTTAAGGCATATCTTGATTTTGCTCTATTCATTCAATTTGTATTCCCAGCGCCATTTTCCTTACATCAGGCTTCTAATATCTCTTTGTGTGACTGTGGAAATAACCCCTTCAGTGATTTTCCTCCTTCTAATGCTTAATGTCCTTGATCTGTTCTCTATAGAATTGCTCAGTAGAACTTTCTATAATGATGATATGTTCTCTGTCTTCATTTTCCATATATGGCTACTGAGCATTTGAAATGTAACTCCTGCCACCCAGGAACTGAATTTTTAATTTTGTTTAACTCATCACCTGCTTACCTCTATTATCTTTCCCACTAATACATCCTAAGTATTACTGTTGAATTAATCTCCCAAGGCTTATAAGATAAACCAAATTAGCTAGGTAGAGAATATAAAAATTAACATATTATAAAAGTATTTAAAGTCTTCCAAATTTGATCAAAACTGGTTTTTTTTAATGCTTATTTTCCATTATTTCCCTCGTCTGTTTTCTTATTCAAGCAAGGGGCTTTTCACATCAACTCCCTAAACAAGTTCTTCTTAGTTTGGTCCTGGCATCTTTGTTCATTCCATTCACCAAGTTGCCCTACTCCTTCCAGGTTAAATCTCTTCTTGTCCATAAAGACTTTCCTAAACACTAGAGAAACACTAGTTCTCTTCTAAGGTTTCAGCATACCATCCTCTCAACTGCATTCAACATTGTATTGTCATGAATAAACATTATTCATGGGAGCATAATTTATCTACTTTACAAACTATAAGGTCTTTGATAACAGGTACCACTTGTTTTGCTTCTTTGGCACCTCAGATTTAGAGTTCTTGGTGCATGTAATAAGTACTTATTGAATTAAATTGAATATATTTCTTTTGTTTCTTCTTTTATACATATTTTAGTGTAGGAATAATATACAAAGAAATCTTTTATAGTGTTTCTAATTTCTAAATTTAAATTTCATTTAAAACAGTTACAATCAGTCTGTTTTTTACTGAAAATAAATGTTATTGATATAATAATGAAACTTAGGCATAGATATATGCACCCTGATGTTCATAGCAGCATTGTTCACAGTGGTCAAGACAGGGAAACAGCTGAACTGTCCATCGATAGATGATTGGATAAAGAAGATTTGGTACTGCCATTTGCAACAATATGGATAGATCTTGAGAATATCATGCTAAACAAAATAGGTCACAGAAAAAATTAAGAACCATATGATTTCACTCCTATGTGGGTTATAAAACTAAAAGTACAAACAAACATGACAAACAGAGACCCATGGACATGGACAGTGGATTAGTGGTTACCAGAGGGAAGATGGGGAGGGGGCAATAGATAAAGGTAAAGAGATCAAATATTTGGTGACAGAAGGAAATTTAACTTTGAGTGGTGAACACACAATGCAATATACATATAACATATTTTTGAATGATATACTTGAAACCTATTTGATTTTATTAACCAATGTCTCCCCAATAATTTTAATAAATTTTAAAAAATAGGCATAGATATCAACTGAACAGTGTGAAAAATGCAGCATGACAAAATATTTTTATGACTACATAGACATGTTTACATGGTTTCTCTCCTATTTTATGTGTACCCAAAGGCAATATGAATTTAAATTTTCCATTTTTTTTATTGTTATTAAATCAACAAAACTGACTTTCACAGTCTACCATTAGATGGATGCCTGGTGGTCTCATTAATTTAGTAGTGTTATAGAAATATTTTCATAATTCAGTAAAAAAATAGAGTAAGTCCAAAATACAAAAAAGAAAAAGGGGACCATTTAAGATAACTGTAGGTAATAATCTAATCTATTCTTTTCTAAATGCTTTATAAATAATATTTAAAAACCTATTTCTTACAATTCAATGGTTGTTCTTTCTCAATTGGTTTGTTTTTCAGTTACAATATACAATTATTGAATTTTATAAATTATTTACCAAGTAATCCTGTACCAACATATCTTATACAACAGCCATGAAACCTTTTAATAAATACTATTATAAAGTTATTTCATGTCCAAATACTTTAGAAGCAATCCCCCATCCCCAGGAATTAGCAATGTGCCTTGTCAGCAAAAGTTCAAAGTAGTAACATGATTTTACACTTGGCACATCATAATTAACTGAGCCAGTAGCCAGGTTTCCCACTGATTGAATTTATGCTAACTTGGTCATCTGTTTTAGTTAACTAAACCACAACTTTGAGTCATCATTTGTCTGAGAGATAGAAACTGTACTAGGGAAATCAGTGATGTGCCACAATTTTTTCAAAATGACGTCACTCATTTTTACTGCGTCAGTAGCTCAGCTTCCTGTGTTGTGGATACACAGATTTTAATTGACATGAGATTTTATTTTCACTGAGATAGCTAATTTGAAATTGTAGTCAAAGGGAAAAACTGAAGATTGAAAATCAGAAATTAGAGACAAGACAAACTGGCAGTTACTTCTATGAATATTGTCTCGAAGAAAAGTTTATACATGTTTTATACTACATTTATATGTTGTGGATAAGCTATTAAAGCTACTAAATTCTTTTGATAAACTTCAGAAACCCCAAAATAAACTATTCACTTGTTCAGTATACTTCTGATTATGTGGTTTCAGTAACTAATGTTATTGGATTCTAATTTACAAATATAATAAAAGTATTATACATTATTTATGCTTTCATCTAGTTCTTTAGGTAATTTCGTGACCTTTCTTGAAATTAAGTTTTATCTCCAGTATATTTTATCAAAACTAAACAAAAAGGTGATAGTGCTGTCAAAAATTATTCACTCAGTGTATATTTCTTTAATTAAAAATGCTTTAACTGATATTATACACAATCTTTTTAGAAGAATAATGAAACTTTTTCTACATAGATGACAATTTATTATTTAGAGATACAACTATTTGAATTTCATTTTTTAAAAAAGAAAGATTACATTCTCATAATTTGGTTGCTTTACATTAAAAGATTTACATTAAAAAACAACAATTCCCATGACATTCTGCACAACCAACAGCAGAGAAAGGCTCTGAGCGGGGAGGGGAGGAATACGATTCAAATTCTTTCATACAGTATGTATGAGAATTTAAATCAAGAAATAACATCACATTTCTTGGGAAGAAAAATTTATTCATTAAAAATCATGAATCTGAAAATAAAAAAAGTTCTTTAGTCATAGTAGGAGAAGACTTGAGTATAAATGTGCTCTCACCCCTGGCTTAAATCTTTTATGTCTTATAATACAAATATAATTCCAACGATGAGGAATATTGATGGGGCTGCAAAGATCTAACACGGGAACCTGACACATTTCACAACTGTATTCTGCTACCAGTAGGAGCCATTCATAACGTGAGTTCAAAAGGGCAACCAGAAAAGTCTCCCTTTAAAAATGCAAGTACTACATGCCACAGCACACATGTGCCTCTTTCATTTTCTTCCCCAGTGAATTAAAAGTACACCAAATGACAATATTAATGGAAATAAAAGAGGAAGCCAGGGACAGAAAAAGTAGAACATTGGGAGATTATAAAGATCTGCTTTGTTATGATTTTTTTTTCCCCCTAACATTGTCCCAGATGTGAACTACGGAGGTTCTGAATCATAGTTACTCAAGACATGGGGTAGGCAGACTAATTATTTGGCTGGCAGGTAACAGAGCAGAGGGAAAAGAGGAAGGATTATTTCCTTCGCCTTTAAAAGTAAAGAAGTACTATGCAGAATTGCTGTACAGGAATAATGGGATTAATTGTCATGACAGTCTCTCACACAAAGATCACAGTGTGTAACTATAAACGCTCCCGATCACACTGCATTCTAGTGATAGGAAAATAGTCCACATGTAAAACTAGCTGAAATCCAGTAGAGAATTTTGCAAAAACAAAGTTCATAAATATGCCTGTTCTCTTTACTAATATCCCAATCCTAAGATCTGCCTGGCCACTCAATAAATACTATATGAGAGTGAGAAAGAAATATTCTTATAAATTATTATGAATATTAATTTGAAAAAAAACATACAAAATTTTAAAATTCACTTTAAAATGAATAGGGTAGACTTTGTAGTTGTTAACAGGGTAACAGGATTAGAAAGTCTATACACTGGTTCTGAAGGCTGTCACAATCCTGAGCGTCGCATCCTGAGGCAGTCAAGAAGTTTACATACAACCTCATGATTCAGATACAGTCATGCACCTCATAACAGCATTTTGGTCAATAATGGACCATACATATGACAGTAGTCCCATAAGATTATAATGGCTCTATTGCCTATAGTAAAGCAAAGCATTACTCATGTGGTTGTGGTGACTCTGGTGTAAACAAATCTACTGCCAGTCGTATAAAAGTATAGGACGTACAATTATGTTATTCGGGTTTGTAGCCTAAGAGCAATAGGCTACACCTCAAAGCCTAGGTATGGATGGAGTAGGCAAGGCTGTCTAGGTGTGTGAATTGCACTCTGTGATGTTCACACAACAAGGAAATCACCTAATTACAAGTTTCTCAGAATGTACGTGTCCCTATCATTAAGCAGCACATGATGGTAATCTAAAGGGTGTGTCCCTTTAAAAATAGTCAATTCATAGGTGTGATTTATTTTTTAAAAGATGAAAATGGATGAACTGCATTGGAGGTCTAAAATAATTAGACTTTTGAAAGCAAAGGAGATGCCTCTCTTTGCCACCAATTTACTGGGGAGTTAGAAAGAAATACCTTGAGATTTGCTCGTGAAAATGTTTAAAGCCGTAGGCTGTGAATTGATGGGGTGTGGTGGTACAGAAGAAAAGACATGTGTGGACAAATTATGAGACTTTCCCAGCCCAAGTGCCACTTATTAAGAGTTTATGATCTGCCCACCAAGTGGCCAGATATAGTCCCTATGACCTTCACCACACACTTGGTTATTGGCATTTTGACACCTTTTTTGCTCAGTGGGAGGCATTTGTGACACTATCAATGTAATATACCTTTTTCAGATCACTAACATTACTCATTAACCTTAGGGCAGAAATCTAACATAATCAAATATCCTTTTGCCACCTAATTTAAGTCAACGGGGGACTGGATAGATAGGAAAGCATAATGTAAACAACATAGAGAAACATGCTCAAGAATTTATTGTAGGGCATTTCTGTTTTCAAAGTCCACATCTGTCAGTTTCACTATTTAGCACTATTATTTGTGCTAAAAGTTTCAAAATATGGATGTCATGTTAAAGGAATCACACTCTTTAGTAGAGTGACTTTTATTAGTCTTTTTTCTTTTTGATAAGTAAATAATATAAATAAATAAGTAAATAAGACCAAGAAAAGTTTTCAAGGATCAAACCTCTTTTTCATGTCTTCTCTCTGATTTCCCAAAAGTTACCTCTTACAGTTAATTCAGAACATAATATTCTCTATTTTGGTCATACCACTCTTCTCTCTAAAACCTATTATCTCCTATTTTTGAAAATTTCAGTTAACTCAATTAGACAGTAATCATCTGAAAAGTTTAAGAGAGACAAGGCTGTTCCTAGCTTGTCTCGCTTACCTAACCTTTTGAGAAGCAGGGCCAGGATGAGAGTACATGCTGTATTACAGGTAGACTAAGATTTATTTTATATGCAGAAAATATAAAGAATTAATGTTATGGCCCCATTTTCTTATTTCAAAGTTGCAATCATTAAAGAAGCATCTTTTTTAGAGGATTCCTGAGAGATAGCATTTACTGTGTTCATTATATATTATCATAATTTTGTTTACATATTGCTGGATCACACTAAAAGACAATTATATCTCTTTTCTAATGAGGTATAAGGAGCAGCATCTTTAGTGGCAGGAGGACAACAGCTAGTCCCCTCCACGAGCAAGGAGATGGGTGAGTCCAAGATAATCTAGGGCACCATATTAAAAAAGCCAAATACATTTCTTGTTCTCCGTCCAGCCCTCCATACTTCTGCAGTATCACCTCACCTTTTCTCAAAGCAAATCCAAGAACAGATCTATTAGTTGGCAAGTTATTTACCTGCTCAGCCCCACCCAGGGGCCTGTGGGAACCTTGGGGTGCCATCCAGGCCATTTCTTAGGTATAAACTGGAGCCGCCCAAGGGAGCTGAACATCCAGGCTTTCTTCTGCCCGCCTATACAGAGCCACAAAATCTATTTTGATGTGGTCTTGCTTCACAGTGGTCTAAAGACAAATCATGCTCCAGAAATCTGAATCAGAAACAGGAAAAAACACCTTTCTCTATACCTCATTTGAGGACTCTTGAGAGACTGGTTATAGACAAAATAAATTTACTACATTGTTTTTCTGCACATCTAAGTTATGGTGTGAATAATAAATCTGTATAAAATTGTACTATGAGTAAATCCACTACAACCATAATGTAGTCTGTCTTCAGGTCTGAGATGAGAAGCATTTGGACTTTCCCCCTAAGGCCATTCCCATTCCCAGATAGACTCCAAGTGGCTCCCACAGTTTCTTTGGAGGTAATTAACTTCTTTTTGCTGCCACCCATGGTACTTCTCTTCACTCAGTCATTTGTCAGCCATGATAGTTGTTAATGTTACCAATCAGCCAGTCTAGACCCTCTTGGTGAGTGACACTATCTCCAAATCAAGCCCAAGTATAAGGACTATGATTAGGAATGCCATACTCTCTAGGTCAGGCCTGCAGCTCAGATAGATAGCTAGGATAGATCACGGGACTTTTTCTGGCCTGACAGCTTCCTTCCCTGATAGTACAACTGGCTCATAACTCCCAGCAGTTATGAGCTGGGAGCAGTTATAAGTGCATGCTATATGCCAAGCACTACACTAGACATTTGAGATTTAATCCTTAACTTGGGGACTCCATAAGCCTGAATGGGAAGCAAACACAGAACACCAGAATTCTCAAAGTAATTTATAGCCTCAGAGTTAATGTTAGAAACACAAATGAATTCTTAATCTCAACATGGGACACTTTAGTTAAATCTGCCAATATATTATTTCTTATAGAAATTGGAATAATCAGCCAAAGTGTTTCACTGGTCTTGCTCAAAACTATTAACAGTTTATCAAACTTTTATAATATCTGAGCTAAAACTAAAACTACTGAGTCTCCAAGCTCATCTGAAATGTCTCCTTTTAGTATTTAGCCCACGTTCAGAGACACCATGAAGTGAAAGAACGATGAAATGTGCATGACATCTATTGCCTCCTGGATTATCAACTAATGGTAGCATAGTTGATATAACACAATTAATTAGGGAATCAGAGACAACAGGAACTGACGTCTGGTGAAAAATGAGTGCTTTATCAGCTAAAGTACTCAGCTCCAAATTCCCTTCCTTCTTAAGTACAGTGTCATCTAAGTAATATATTGCTGGTTTTTGGTGTTGACATTGCATGCCTACCCATCCTGTCATAATTAAAAATCTCTGAGAGACCTAAAAGCTGTTAAGGCCCTCCAAATGCTCAGTGGATGAAATATAACCACTAAAATAGATTTTTGAGAATCGCTCAATTTATAAGAGACTAGATATGGCATCATTATCACATCTATGGCATTTAAAAGATGAACTATGGTGAAGATAATCTTTAATGATTAATATTCTTGAGGTTCCTTCTGTTGATTTGTATGTTCAGTTAATTCACTCTTAAATTTGATTACATTTTAAAATAAGTAGTTGAGATATTCACATTTATGTCCTTTACCCTTTAAAAAGATTCATTTTGGCGTGTGATGGCATGATTTGATTACCAGCTATTATGTACATTTGTCACAATCTGTAATTTTAACACCTTATGTTGTTAGGGTGCCTTCTAATTTATGGACCTGGGTTGCCAAGGTAGAAGCCAGGAACTAACTTAACCAGCCTGCCACGCAGCTAGGGAACTGGCCTGGACTGAGGCCCTGCCATTCAAGTATACCCATGGAAGTCTTAGACTTAAAAGAGAATGAGATGAGATAACAGACATAGGACCATCATGTCAAAGGATAAACTTTAGGATAAGTATTATGCTTCATTATTGTCTTTGCTTTTATAGACTTATTGGATGACTTCAAGGAAATACATCATTACTTTTTTGGCTTAACTTCACTTATTTAGGAAAGTTGGATGATCCATTTATTTTGTTTTTTCTGAAAGTTGTAAAAAGAAGTTTCTAAAATGGTTCTTGAAGATACTTTATAGTTTTATAAATGTTGGAACATATAGTTTTAAAAAATAAATAGGTGTTTATTTGGATTAACAACTAAAGAATGTGAGAAATGAATAAAATCATAGCTTAAATACATTAAAATTTTTTTAATCTTATATCAAGTTTTATTTATCTGCTTGCTGCCTTGATTTTGCTACAAATTTAAAAACTGTTAGACTTGATATTGGTTTTGTTTTGTACTGACAATTGGACAAAAGAAAATATAGAAGGTTTATATGTTTAAAGTCATCTTATAAAATGAGGAACACTGTTTGACAGGTTCCATTTTAATGCACATAGTAGCCATGATAACTATCACTCACCACTTAGCATTTAGAGGGATGTGTTCTATGTGGAACAATGCAAGCCCTTCACCAGTCTCTGCTTGTCTGACTTGCTGGATTAACTAGCCTCCACACTATGAATACAACACAGTGACTGCTACTTGGAGGCCACCAAAACCTCTCGCTTCACCTGGTTATTTTGCTCTAGGGTCCCATGCACCCTTATGACCACAAGTTGAGTCACCTTTGAACCAAGGGGCAGCTGTGTTTTTTCTAAATCTATTTATGTCTGTTGTACTTATTATAATAAGTATGTAATTTAGTTAGATATTCTATAAATCAATGGAACATTAGTGCATAAATAAAGGTATATTTTTTGGAAAACTAAAAGGAATGTTTCAGAATGATGTAATAAAACTAGTCACTGAAATGATTGCTGTTGAGTGTGGTTGAATGTGGTATAGGTAAGAAAGCTTTGAGAGATTGGGGAAAAAATCAAAACGTAGATGAATTTTTTTATTTTATTGTCTTGTAACTGTTTTTAATGCATCTGGAAAAAAAAACCCCTGACATTTTAATTGATGCCCTACATGTGTGATTTATACAAGAAAGATGATTTAGAACCCCAATGACATATCTATCAAAGAAGTCTTAGTAAATGCATGAACTTTTATTGTTTTCAACATAACTAAAAGTTTAAAGTATGTATCATATTATTAATGAGTCTTTTCTTTATCTCAGTTATGCAACTGAACACTAAACCAATTGTATCAGTTAAGATGGCTTCTCCTATAAAATCAAATAAATTGCAAAACCATTTTTCCAAACCAAACAATCATCACTAGAACTTTCCACTAGATCTCACAGATCTAATGAGATACCAGATTCGATTTCTCAGTCTCCCCTTTATATTCCCAGTTTAATCTCCTTGAACTGGATTTTATCACCTCAAGCCTAAATTGCCTTAATTGTCCACCGAACTATATCATTTATCATTCCTTTTGGCTCCAAGATATTTTTAAATACTTCCGTCATTATGATACTTTAGTACTCATAAATTTCAAATATTATCTTTGTTTATGTCATCTCATCCAGACTTTCCACCTGGCATTTCAGGCCCAGTCAAACTGATCATACCCTCTACCTTCTCACTTCTCTTTGTTTTGAGCACATCTGTAGTGTGTGGATTCTTTCTACTGTTACCAGAATGCACTGTCCTGAGCTCCAACCCCAAGGCAGTGATATAGAGTCTTCCTTCTCCCAGGACATTCCTGCCTGTCCCTGAGGCTCTTGTTTAATTGCCTCTTCCTTTGGGAGGTTTTCCATAAATACATATTTACCTAATTTTTTTTTTTTTTTTTTACTTACGCCTACAGCACCTGGTCTTCCTAGGTGGTCTCCCATCCAAGTACTAACCGGGCCTGACCCTTCTTAGCTTCCCAGATCAGATGGGATCAAACTTGTTCAGGGCAGCATGGCCATAAACTGACTTAATTTTCTTTACTCCTGTTTGTCTCACATTCTGTTCTGTAGAATGACATGGTTAGTGAGAGTCTGGGTCATATGTCTTCTCTTGCCAACTAAATTCCCATCTTTGAAGATGGGAGTCGAATTTTTCATTTGTCTGATGCCTATCATAATGCTTTGTGTATACTAAGCCCGTAATAAATCTTGTTCATTGAAAACTAAATAGTATGCTTGAAATATTCATGAAGTACTTTTGTATTAGAGAAGCAGAATACATAGTTACTTATATCTAGGATAAAATTTCATTTCTTGCACTTGTAATGAGGGTAGTTTCCTTGGTTTCAACATTCTCTTGGTTTTCTTATCCTTGCAACTTAATATTTCACTGGGTTATTGTGAAGATTAAGTAAAATAATTCAAATAAAGAACAGTGCCTGAGATAACATAAGTTATCAAAAAAATTAACTCCCTTTCCATCATTTATTTCCATTTACACATTTTATTTAAGTTTTGTTTGACTATAAATCTTTAAACTATAAGCTGGCATAACTCCAAACTTTTTTCTGGAAGCAATTTATAGCTAACTTTTTTGGTAAGGGTTATCTCAAAGAAAGTAATGGTTAATTAAATTAAAATAAGTATTTATTATAGTTGTCTAAAAACCTCAATCAGCTCATACTCCTTAATAAAAATGAGAATCAGGTGATGAGTTGATCATGTGACTGAAAATCTGCAATTGAGGGAAAGGCAGTCACTCAACTTAGGTGCAGGTCACCACGTCTCCATAAGTCAAAGTACAGGGGGATGAACCCTTAAAGACTGCCTTCAATAGTAGGTTCTAGAAAAGAGAAGATATTGAAATGAATTTCTAGTATTTAGAAATCAAAGCTACAAAGATTTACATATTAAACTATCATGTAGACCCAGAGTAATGTCTGTCAAAGGAGAATTATTTTTACAAATAGAAAGTTTTACTATGAGTTAATGGACTATCTCTATATATTTAAACCTACTAAAACTCAAGGTTAGAAATGACTGTAATAAACAATAATTCAAAAATAATAATCAAGATTGTTAATTTGAGAGTTGGTACTTCTTTAAATATTGGCAACTTATACTGCTTTCCACACGTCCCTCACTCTTCTTTGATAAAGCTGATTGTTCCGTTCAGAAGTCTAAAATCAAGGCAATATTTATCTGCCCAAAGTATACTGTAATTATAGAATCTGAGAAGCAACAAACATGTTAAAACAGTTCTTATGAACTTAAAGCAATTCTAAATATAATGCAGAACAGTACAGCCACATCTAAAGGTTTGAAGTGGGAGGGAAATAGGGAATTAACAAGTTATTATATATTAGATGTTATGTCATCAGGAAAATAGATAGTAAACAGTGAGGCCTATCTTCCTTTACATTAGTGGCCCCACCCATTCTCCTAGATTTCTGAGAAGGCAGATAATTGCCCATCATTAAACTCTTAAGAAAACAGCTTGAAAGGAGCCTTGAGACACTTGGCTATTAGCTGGCTGCTGTCTCTCATTTCTCCTAAAAGTCACAGGGACACAGACCTTACCCTCCCTGTGAGTAAACCAGAAAAGCCTGACATTTCTGTAAAAACTACACATCCTTCCCATGTACAGTATTAAGATGACCCATTGCCATTTTTTGTTAATTCACATAAGATGTGCTTTATTCTCTCCTTGACACATGGAAAATTGCATTAAAGGCCATGTCGGGAATGAAATCTTTCAAGCTATGCTGAGTTTCTCTGCTTAATAACAAGTGAATCTGTAGCATTCACTATGTGCCAAGCACTGTTCTGAGTAGGTTTCTAATTTAATTTTTACAACCTTATGAAATCGGTACTATTATTATTCCTGATTTGCAAATGAAGATACATAGGCACAAATGCTCAGTAATTTATCCAAAGTCACATGGCTGTTATATTGGAGGCAGGATGCAAATCCAGTCTCTGGTTCCATGTTGATTCTCTTGGCCACTACACTTGGAGAAAAGGCTTTGCATGCTAGATAAAAAGGTATAAAAGAAGATGGCCTTCCTGGGGTGTACAGAAGCATATTTGTGTATAGTAGCAGAACTGCCAGTCACCTGTTACTGCTTCTTTAGTCTCAGAACCTCTGCAAAAAATCAGCTTACTATATATCAGCTTCATGTATGCATGAGTGCCTGTGAGTTTGTGGGTTTGCATGTGTGTGTGTGTGTGTGCATTAATGAGAACATCTGTGTACATGTGTTCATGTGTGAGTGATGTGACTATTTGCTCGTGTGTGTGCATGTGTGAATGCATGTGTGCATGCATGAGTTATGTGTGTGTGAGTGGCAAGAGCTAGGATTCAAATCCAGATTATTCTGGTTTGAAGCATACATTCTTATGCTGTATTTTCTCAAAAAAGAAAAAGAGTAAGTGTATTTCTGTTTGACTTTAAAGTCTGCAGAGTCCTTTTATGTGCATTGCCTCAATTGAATAAAGAAAAGATTGACCATGGGATCTTCCATTGACAGATTCAAAAGTTTCTCTGGAAAGTGGACATTAGAAGGGTTGAGAGTTGTGACAAGTTTTATGTATGTAACAGCTGACAGGCCTGGAGCAGGAGAAGGGGGAGAAAAGAACACAGTACAGAATTAATACCTGTATGTATATATCATCCTTTCATCAAAAAATCTCAAAGCACATTTTGGTATATTCTACCCATGCATCAGTGAAGTGTGGAGCATTTGCCTTATTGTGTAAGGTAAACAAATTGACACTGAGCAGTTATGTTATTCTCCAAAACCAGGCAGTGGGTCAATGGCTTGGCCAAGTTGCAAATTCAGCCTTTAGGAATAATAGGTCATGGCTGCCTTGGCTTTTCAGGAGACCACAATGCATCCTTTAAACAAGTCAGCTATTTTACCACATGAACATCACTGCATCCTTCAGGGCACCTTACCTTCTGATGCCAGCTAAGTTCCCTTTTAGAAGATCATCTTTACCTATTACCAAACTCCATAAATAGCTTCAAAAGATTCTCTTGGAAAGAATCAAAGCTCAGTCCCACTGAAGCTCTCCAAAGGAAACTTGAAGCAGACACTCTCACTTCTGGTAACTCCGACACACTAATTTCCTTCAGCCGCCTCACTTAAGGAGTAATTCTGGCACCACGGTGGCGGGGACCTCTAATCAGATACCAAACCAGCACTGACTGTGTCAGAAATGATGTCAGATGAACGGCAGCCCCCAGACCCCTGTCTCATTTGGAGCAAACACTGAAACACTTGTTTTTTAGGCTACTTTATGACTTGCCTGAAAAATGACTTTGTTCACCCTAGAATGCCACTAATGTATGAGGTGTTACTCCAGGATTTTAGCACTTCTGCTATATGCACAACCTTCTTTTTATATACATACCTACACAAACAGTGGAAGTATCCTTGAACTACTTATATTATCAGTGCCATATATCAGGAGAGAGACTACATGGCAAAAGGTGTGTTAATACTTTCCCGTATTTAAAATCTACTAAGAAACAATTTTACCAAAGGTATAGGGAGAAAATGTTTTCATTTCTATACCATATGGTTTGGCTTATATCGGATTTACACATTTGGAGTTTTGTATTTATTTTTAATGGTGGTCCTTCGCCCCAGGTACCTGACTGGTTTTCACCTCTCCCCTTTTGGGATTCTGTCGAAGGCTGTATGGGGTTCTGAGAGATCGCTGGCCTTTCTGTTAGCAGATTCCTCATTTCCTCCTATCTCCTCACCATCCATTTCTGCCCTCTGAGGATCAGCCAGGTGACTCCAACAACCATACCTACCTACCTGTGACCAGGACTTGAGGAGAACCTCCTTCCTCCTGACACCACTGTGGTTCTCACCGTCAGTCACTTACAAGCTACTTGCACAGAGCACATTGCTTTGTCTCCTTTTCCTCTATATTGCTAATGGAACACCAGGCCCAAGCCTGGGCTCCTTCTGGAAATTATTTGGTAATAAGAAACAGATCCAGGGCACTGTTGCGAGGTGAGGCTGTGACCTTTCACCTTTGGAGACTTGGGTTCCAAGGCTGTCTAGAGGTTGGTGGTCTCTGCCTAGTCAACATCAGATATTTTTCAATGCCATGCAACTGTATGGCATTTGGGAACATTACATGGATCCCAAGAAAGAATCGTCAGTGTGATAGGTAGGCACAGGGTTGTGGGAAACCACATGTCATTTTCCTGCATTGCCATCACTTCAGATCCAGTAGACTTTCTGTTTTAATTTCAGTAACTTCTGGTTTTATAGAGAATAGTCTGTAAAAGCCTGGATTCTGGTAAGGATAGATCAACTTTCTTGTGTAGGTCATGCTACTCTCAGTTTCATGGTTTTGATTTAGAATATTTCTTTATAGGTTGTAATTGGTCCAGATTCTAATCCATAATTTCTAAGCTGAATATCATTTCTTTTATTCATACCTTTTAATCTTTATTTTAGTATTCTCTCAAATTATATCCCAGAAACTTTTATACAGTTGTTGTGATGGTGATATGTAATTTTCCACCTTATTTAGTTTCAAGGATAACCTAGAGTATCAATTTTATTTATCAGAGACCTACTTATTGGTTGCATTATTTACTTTAGAAAGAAATGCACTCCACTACAGTAACTGAAAATGGTTTTATACTATTATTGCAGTTCCAAGATTAAACTGCAGACCTTTCAAAGACAAAGCGACAGGTCTTTATAACAAAATCCTCGTGGCTTCAGCTCACAAGAGCTAATTATATATCAAACTAGCCTTGAGTGGCGCTGAGACTAGTGGGAACCACAGTATATGAGTTCAAATCATAGCCCTGCCCTTAATCGTGTCTGTGATCCTGGACAAGTTTTTAATTTCCTCTCGGTATCTCCATTTTCTTATCTATAAAATGGAACTCATATCAGTATCCTTAGATCCACGTGAAATGCTTATGACTATGTCTGGCTCACAAGGTATTGTAGAAGGGTTTGCTATTATTTCATAAAAACAACAACAACAACAAACTTCCTCTAATTTGACAAGTATTTCCAGAGGCCACAAGAGGCTCTATTAGATAAAGAAAAGAATTGCACATGAAGTCTAAAAATGAATGACCTATATGAGCCAAAAGGCAATGAGAGAGGTAGAGATGAGAGAGAGAGAAAGGGAGTTGGGGAGAGAAACAGACAGACAGACAGAGACAGAGAAACTCCCAGATCCTGTTAAGCTAATTTCAGGACTGCTATATTGGAACCCCCATCCCCACCCTGTACCACAGATCTGAAATTAAATGGAGCAAGGACTAGAGGAGACTCCCTCTTCTTTTACCTGTTTTTACCCATTTGTGTCCTCTAATGCTGAGTGTACTGGATTCTTTAGCACTTTTATTCCAAAATATAGATTGATACTGCACTGGGCCAGGTGCCTAACAGCCCTAAGTAAGGTTAACTCGTAAAATACACCTGTTGGGGCTTAAGTAATCAAAATGAGTAAGGCAAAATAAAAAGGTTTATGTGGAGAATTTTGCACCTTGGACAGTGAATAGAACTTAGAAATGTAGGAAGATTCTAGTCGTATCGAAGTGTACAGCACTATTTGACCAGGGAATTACACTGTTTTGAAAGACATCTGGACAAAGTAAGGCTATTTACACTCCAGGCACCAGGGACTTTTTGAAGACAACTGAGCTAAGAAACTCTTTGGTACAAAATTCTTATCTTTCAGGTCTTAATGGGAGCACAGAAGCAACAAAGAAGTCCAGACAAAAGACTACATAGAGTCTTCTCTGTCATTCTTTCTGTGCCTATGGGGTCTTCTTCCAAGAGAATGAAGAACACATACATAACAATAGAAAAGTGGGAGCTATGCCCCATAGGCTATATTTCTAAATATAAACAATTAACCAAGATTTCACTTCCTCTTTACACAAATGGATTTATCTAAATTATAGCAACTAGCCTGCTTCAAATCTATATTTCAGATTTTAGCACTGAGAGTCCCATTACAGAAACTCTAGTTATTGTTTGTTTGTCATGTTCGTTTGTTGCTTTCAGTTTTATATCCTACATGAGTGAAATCATTTGGTTTTCAACTTTTTCCATCCGACATACTTCGCTAAGCATGATTGTCTCAAGATCAGAGACTCATGGACATGGATAGCAGATCAGTGGTTACCAGAGGGAAACAGAGGGAGGAAGGTAGATAGGGGTAAAAGGGGTCAAATGATTGGTGACGGAAAGAAATCTAACTTTGGGTGGCAAACATACAATGCAGTATATACACGACAGACTGTTGAATTGTATGCTTGAAACTTATTTGATTTTATTAATCAATGTCACTCCAATAATTAAAAAAGAAAATTAGAGAAGCCTGAAAAAAAAAAGCAGCACTGGCTTAAGAAAAGAAAATTCATGAATTATTTTTTAATTATTAAAAATAAAAAAAAATAATTGTATGACTGAAAATAACATCTCTTAGTCTATATTATGCTTACATTGGGAGATCACTCAGTGAACACTGTTGTACATGTATTCTATTTCAGAAAATTAAAATATTTTTAAGTAAAATGTATAAAGGCATAAATGAAAACACTTACACATGCTTTCTACAAGTTTAAATAAAAATGTTAAATTGTTACAGAAGTAACAGATTGGCTTACCAAACCTTGAAATATCCACTTTAAGGTTTTATATGTCTAGCTTTTTCAAATGCTTTGGGAATTTTGAAAAATATGAAAGATACTATGTGCAATGTTTATGCCCATGACTCAAGGACAGTATTTCTTATAAAAGTCAAATTTTGGTGGCCAGATTTCCCAGTAACAAGAACCTAGGGTTCTTAGAGAAATAACTAATATTAGGTTCAGCAAATGTATAAGATGAGCCTGAGCGGATTTAGTGCTAGAAAGCAAGAAATCTGTCATAGGAATTGTATCATGTCTAAAGGATATGAGACAACTGGAAGACACTCCCACTGGCTGAAGATGGAATAGTTTTAGTGTAAAAATAGTAACTGCAATAGATTAAAATGCATCATATATATAAATATCTATGTGTTCATAATGATACCAAAAAGAACCTCATTTTGGTTACCTTTGGGGTTGCCACAATAATACACTATCCTGAGCATTGATAAATAAAGAAAAAGAGTTCTGTATTTCTGGGTAACTAAATAATTGAAGTAGAATTTCTTTTATAAAGGAATTCCAGTAATGACAAAATTAGGAAATCGTTATTTTGTCAACTGCACTGAAATAATGGACCTATGCAACAGTTGTTAATTAATGTTAAATAAATTTAGTGAAGTGATGGAGATGAGTATAATGGAGAATCAGGCTGACCCCGTCTGACCCCAGTGATCAATCTTAGCCATACAGAGAAGGGTGACCAGACAGTTTCCCCCATGACTGGCTACAGTAAGTACTCAGTACCACCCATGAATAATTTAACCTGAAAATGATCAAGCCTCTAGATATAAATACCAGTTTATAAGGAAAACTCAAAAGAACAAAGATGATAGCAAGAGGAACCAACTAGCTAAATACAGAATGCAGATGTTCTAACCCCCTTATCAGATCATCAGCACAAAGCAAGTGAGGTGGGGGAGGACTATTACAAAATAAGGGAGACTCGAGAGACTGACAAAAAAATGCAGCGAATTATCTTATTTTTTCAGCTTTATAATTGTAAGACATTTAAAGTGTACATCAGGATGATTTAATATATAAATACATTGTGAAAGAATTTCTCTTATCTAGTTAATTAACATTCTATCTGTCTGTCTATCTATCTATATCTATCATTAGAATATATATATTTGGTAAGAACACTTAAGCTCTATTTCTTAGCAAATTTCAATTATACAACACAGTGTTATCTACTGTAGTCACCATGTTATACATTAGATCTGCAGGTCATGTTATAAACAGAAGTCTGCCCTTTTACCAGCCTCTCTGTTTCCCGGATCACTGAACCTCTGGCAACCACTTTTCCACTCTCTGTGCCTATGAATTTGACTTTTTTTTTTGTAAGATTCTGCATGTAAGTGATACCATGTAGTAGTTGTTTTTATTAGTCTTATTCGGATCCTTATTAGAACCAACCAGCCATAGAAAGACATTTTCAAGATAATCAGGGTAGCTTCAATATATCAGAATTATGAATATAAATGGTAATTTTGTTGGCATGAGGCATGGTCGTTCATGAAAAAAGTTCTTAGAATTTGAAGTTATATGCTAATAATATTTACAGGAAAAATAACACGATGTCTGGGATTTTGCTCTGAAAAAAAAATAGTAGGGAGAGGTGTCTAAAGGAAAAAATGTGTTGAAAAGTGTTCCTCGCTACTGAAACTCGGTGAGGGGTACGTAGGGCACATTGCAGGGTCATGTGGACCTCTGTGTATACTTGAAAATTGTTTTAAAAATTTGTGCACAGTGTCTCAATGATGACTCTGTGGCTCCAGTCTAGATTATTGAATAGGTTTGTTTTCCACATCTGGATGTCTGTAATCCTATATAGCATGTGAAGTAGACTATTGAATTTTGTCCCTAACATTTTCTGGCAAGATTTCCAGACTATTTTTATACTGTTACAGTATGATAAACTATCCCCTCATCATTAAGTATTCTTGAGGTTTTGTGCTTTTTTTTGTACTAACTTATTAGGCAACGGAATGACATAAGCTGCACATATTTTAGGTGTTTTCTCACTAATATCCTTGGCAACAACTGAACACATGGCTATTTCAAAACCATTTCCTTTAAAAATAAAGTTGATGGAAAAGGTGTTCAGCTCTTGATGAGGCATTCCAAGACAGCATGTAAATGCATCACAACATATTTCAAAATCTCTCTCCCAAACCAAGGTCAGAAGCCGGGACATCCTTAGGCAAAACTCCGAAATGGAGATGTAAGAACACAGCCTCTTCCTTCGGCTTCACAAATACTGTAGGAGAAAATGTTTGTTACATTTTCTATTGAAACAGCAGCTGTTTGAACACTGGGGTTCTCCTAGATGACAGCTGGAGAAGCTGGAACCCAAGCAAGGGCTGCCTCCAGTAACCCACTGTATTCCTTGAAAGATACAGTCTAGTAGTGAAATAGTCACAGGCTTGTGAACACCAGTGACATCCGGTGTCTGCATATATTACAATACTGATATTGTTCATTATTTTGACACTTGTATTAAGATATCTTTATTTGGTGGCTGATTTATGCCTCAAATCCCCAAAATGAATAAATGTTTCACTGCAGTATTCTGGGGTTTATTAGTGTCCACCTGAGACTAAATAGATGGTGAACTATGCCATTTGCTGCATATACTTATGGCAGAGACTATAGCATGCTACGTTTAACATTATCATCATTAAACGTACATATCTCTCTTTAGAACCTTCATAATCTACATTCAGGAATTATATTATTAGAATTGTCCAGCTTTAGTTTATCCAGATGACTGATGTAAAAGTCCTGCTTTGTCGTGAAGTCCCAAAGCAGTTCAAGAATAAGTGGAAATGAATGTATGTTTCACATTATATGTCTGCTGAGCTATCTAACTCTCTTAAAGAGACAGGATAATTTTTAAACTTCAGTTCACTACATGCCTTTGACAACCTCTAGCTTAGGCCTAATGGCCAGCAACTATGAGTATTTTTCAGAAAAGAGGAAGTCTTTGTGTCTACAATGGGTCGGTTTTCCCTTGTAATGTTTGAGCTAAGCCATCTGCTTAAAGTTCAAAGAGGAGTAACAAACAGAGGACAGTCGTCACTTCTAGGAAAGACAAGTGATGACCACTGTGTCCCTGAAAGGATTTTGAATGGTCTCAGAGCTTACACGGAACCTCTGGGTTCTGGTGACAAAAAGCACCTGACTGCCTGCTCAGGCTGAGCTCTGAGGTCCAGTCAGCTCCCACTTACCTGGTGCCTCTTCACCTTCCTTTCTAAGCTCGAGAATCTACTAGTACAAAAACCCTAACCCATTTCTCCTAAATCCTTGCTTCACTTATACCTGGCCCAAGGCTTGGTTTATGATATCCTTCCATTGAAGTATTGGGTGAAGTCAAGTCTAGTCGAGTCGAGAAAAGGGCTACTTCCCATTATAAACTCTTTGGAATGTTACAGCCACACCAGTGAAGCAGTGATTTCTTTTTTAAAGCCTTATGCATGCTTTTATTCTTCAGACTCTCCCCAGTCCTCAAGGCCCCAGCTTACCCACAGTCTTCCATCAGAGCAATCTACTGAGCTTAGCCATCCTGGATGCAGCCCAACCTATAAGATTTTCAATAATCTACCCACCATCCCTCAAACATGTACCATTCTTGTCTTTAGGAATTTATTATTATCAACTGGGTGAAATTTAGTTCATTACTAAATTTCATAATATGTATGTCATAATAATAACAAATATAAATGTATCAGTATAAAGTAATATGTTTTAACTTTCACAAAACAAAATGAGTGGCTTTGAGTAAAGTTAGTGTAAAAAATTATTTTATAAAAAGATACTTATTTTTACTGGATTGTGAAGATTAAATTGAATGCATAGAACACCACAAGAGCCATTCAAATATAAAGTCAACACCAAGTCTTTGCTTAATATACACAGAAGATACTAAGTTAATGTTGAAAGTAATGATACCATTTGATCAAGCCTGCATTTGGCCATGTTCCACACAAATGGACTATTGTTTTATTGTATATAAGGCCCAGATATCACATTTCTCAGTATAGTGTGTTTAAGCCATGGAAAATATTTTTAAATAATTCACACTTTTTGAAAAATTCTCTTTAACAGAGTACATGCAAAACTTTTGTTATAAATTGCAAACAGTGATTTATGGATATAAATCAACTATATATATCATTTGTACATAATAGTTCTACATTTTATAATTAATATGGAGTTAGGCCATGCCAACTAACCTGATTGTTATCGAGTAGGCATGAATCCAGAAAACCACCTACCTGCCAGAGACAATAACATGGGAATGTGATATCCTTGAGCAAGGAAAAGGAACTGGGTAACAGGATTATTCTAATTATACTAATACAAATAAATAAATAAGAGTAAATGGGCTCAAATATATGGCGATGGAAGAAAATTTAACTCTGGGTGGTGAACACACAATGCAATATACATATAATGTATTATTCAATCATCCACTTGAAACCTAAATAATTTTATTAACCAATAGCACACCAATAAATTTAATAAATAAATAGATACAAAGTAAATACAACATGAGGAAGCTAGTATGAGATAATTTAGTTAATAACTGCAAAAAAACTGCAAAAAGTAGAAAGAAAGAAACGAATTAGAAAAAGTATAACAACATTTAAGAAAAAGGAAAACTAAAAACGACAAAAGCAAAATGATAAGATTATTTCCTAAATCTACTGTTTAACCAGCCATACATAAAACAAGAGAAATATCAAATCACCACGTTTCAGTAGAGTTTGGCTCTCTTGGTTCTCTAACGATAGGACTATGAAAAGAATAATGAAATGCATGCAGGACTTCCAGTGACATCTTTTTCCCATACTCAGTGCCAGGAGTAATGTGCCAGCATGGTGACAAGAAAGCAAGTCTAAATATTTTTATGTTGTGCTTGTTAGAGGTTAAAAAAAAATCTGTGGTAAAAGAATGAGTGAATAAATAAAGTGAAAATATTTTTATAGAGAATACAAACTCTTTTACAGTCAACTGTCCAGCAAGAGGAAGCTTTGGAATCCGAGGCTGGGGAATACCAGTCCACCTAGAGCATCTTTCTCTCAGACCATCGATGTGGTGTAACTACAATGGAGAATTTAAGAGCTTACAACATAATTTTTATGAAGTTATCAAAAGTGGAGAAGACCGATTTAAAATTAGCCATGCTTTTAAACAAGGTCTGAAAACCATGGCTTATGAGGCAAGATTTTGCAAGTTTGTGAAGAGTTTGAGCCAAAAGAAGTATTCTTTCCAAAGGCAAATAATTTGATTTAAAAGGAAAATTTAAATGTTGCAGTAAGAACTGGACGGTGACTTCCTTTAGGTTATATATTGCCTCTTAAAAGAAGCAGTGAAAATCTCCTTGTGGCTTTTATTACAGAAAAGAAAGGACATGTGTTAAGGTAGATAATAATTCTATTCGACTATACAATTGATTACACACACACACGCACATGCACACACACACACAGAGTAAATACATATCAAACCCCACTGCATACCAACCCTGTCTTGATGGAGGATAAAGGAACAGTAGGAGGATACTAAGGAGGAGATGACCAGTGCCTTGGCTGCTTGCTATGAGCAGATCAAGATGAAAAAAAAAAAAAAAGGATTGACAGTGCCTCCTACTGTCTGCTTCTGAAGAGGCAGAAGAAAACTCAGACCCTAGAGGCCGCAACCCTCTCTCCCTGAGCTGCAGAGCTCATCCCATTCCTCTGGAAGACAAGCAATAACTCTCTACCTGGATATATTTTTTAAACAAAGGGGCACATAACTGTCCACCTGCACTTCCTCTCCTTCTTGGCTGCATGGAGCCCAGAACCTCATCAAAGGCTGAATTCTGCCTTTGGTCTTGCCTTTGGTTCTCTCCCTCCTAAAGGCTGGAAGCTTGGGAGGGTATGGAGAGAAGAGAGCAAGATATCCTTGAACCTATAGTTATTTTGCAATTTTATCAGTCATTTGCCTTAGGATTTTTATGAAAAAATAGTATATATAAATGTGCATATGTATGTATATGTATACTATAAACATTTATTTATTCAGCAGCGATTTGTTGATTGCCTATGTTGCAGGCATCATTCTAAGTGCTTAAGATACTTCAGTGACTAAAACAGTCAAAGAACTTTGCTTTCGTGAAACTTACATTCAAGTAGGGTGACACACCACAAACAGTGAACCTATAAATCACCGTATTCTGTTGTGTGATAGAAAAGGATAAGGGTCGTCGCAGTTGCAGCTTCAGGGAGAGTATGCAGGGTAGACCCCATTGAACATGTGACCATCAGAGCAAAGACAGGGAGTTATAGGAAGAGCCATATCTGAAGGCAGGACAGTCCAGGCAGAAGGAACAGAGTATGAAAGGGTTAAGGCATGCGTGGTGTGGGGAGAAACAGCAAGGAAGCTGCCTAAGTTAAGGTGAGGGAGAGTGAGGAGAAGTAGAAGAGGTCCAAAAGGTGAATTAGAGAGCACATCTTCTAGGCCTTTGGGCATGAAGAGGACTTGGGCACTAATTGAACCCACCATATGCTCAGCAGGACACAGGGCAGACAGAACTAGAAGCTGCTCCCCTCACAGCCCCTCAAGAGCTTCTCTGTTTGCTAGTGGATACAAGCAATTAACATGCAGTGTAGACAATGTTGAAGGAGGTGCCATGGGTGCTATGAGACGCTGTGAGAGTGACATCTGAGATCTGGAGACAGGAGGTAGAAGACATTCCCTAAGTGACCCAAATTTTGAATGTAAGTAAAATTCGGGTAGGGTAAGAAAGAAGGGTTTTCTGGGCTAAAGAAGTAACAGGTACACATTATGCACCTAACAAATAGTTATCTGATACTAAGTTCTAGGAATAGTTTTGGGCATTGGGGAAAACAGCGATCAAAACTGATTTTTTTTTTAATTCTTGCTCCCATGGAGAAGGGTGAAAGCATGGAATATTCAGGGTACGCTGTGAAAAAAGTGTTTGGAGAGGTGGCTGTGGATGAGGCCAGATGGTAAACAGTGGCAGATCCTAGCGGTCTAGTTTTCATGCTGGGAAGTGTGGCTTTTACCTGAAGGAAGGTGGGGGAGGAGCGTCACTGAAGGATATTCTTCAGGGGAAATATCTAGTTTCTTTGAGTCCCCATCAGATACCAAAAAGATTATAAACTTGAGAATATAGGAGACAGACTATCAGTGGCCTCCACCCCGCTCCCTGCCCACCACTTCTCTCTTCTTATGATGCTTGGAAAGAAAACACAACTGGAAGAAAAGATATTAGAACATAACCGTGTGTGTGTGTGTGTGTGTGTGTGTGTGTGTGTGTGTGTGTGTGTGTGTAAGTGTGTGTAAGAAGCTTGGGAGTGTTTTCACTGTTTATGATTCATTGCCATTCCCTTCTCCATGGGAAAATTTCACTTATGAAACACTCACATTCTTCCATTGTAAAATAAAAGCTTAAAAATAATACCCATCCATCCTTGTAAAACGACAAGCCAATTTAAACTTGGGGGAAAACAACTTGAAACAGGTTGGGGAAGGGTCCAGAGGGCTTTCATTCGCTGACTTGTGTTGGTTTACCAGATAAGGACACACTCCCTGGCTTTTATGTAAGCTAATCTCCCATTGACCCCCACGGCCAGGCTGCAGCATCCATCACAACGTAAACAGGAGTTTTTTGCTTTCTAATTGTATCCACTGATACTCTTTTTCTCCTTGAAGATAGATTATTTTCTTCTTTGAGTTAATTTTCCTTATCAGAAGTCGACCTATATTTTATTTATTCTCCATTAATACTATTTGAAGAAAAGTTGTTTTTTTTTTTAAGGTAGATTGAGAGAGAAGGACGTATGCATTCTTCATATTAACATATATCTTTTAGGTGTCTACATTTTTAAAACCTCAAGCACTCCGGTAATTTTAGTACCAAGACTGGTTTTGTGTTTCTGAACAGGCACTGCAGTTACAAGTAGGTGACCTCGCCGTTACGAACTAGCCCTGGAGGGGAGCCCCACGGGCCAGTTTACAGCCTCAGAGTTTACTGAGCCAGACGAGCATGTTTTAAAGCAGCATCACTAACCTCCAAGAGGTGAAATGAAGTTCTTCTTAAAAGTCACCAAAGAATCTGAAACCTGCGGCATCTGAGGTGATAACAGAACTGAGTCATTTCAGGCTGGTTGCCCAATTTGAATGAAAACTTAGTGACAGATAAAACATAAATCAGAGCCCTTATCACTGTGCTTCCCCGGCTTGCCAAATGGGGGGTGAGTTTATCAGCGACCCACGGGCCGCTGACGGCTCTTGCCCTTCGTGCTCGGCAGCGGGGAGAGCGGCTGGGAGCTAAATGGCTGTTCTAAAACGTGTTCGAGTAAACAAGCCAGGCCGAGACTTCCTTGAACTGCCAGTTAGTGAAATGTCATCCATCTCACTAAACTGTGCATGTGATAGGGGCATATCATCGATATCTGGAAAAGAAAACAAATAAAAAGAAAAAAAAAGCGAGTTCCCTGCTTTAGGCTGGGACTTCTTCTGTTGATAAAAGTACTAAGAGTTAAACTGCCTGGCCCACACTATGGCTCCTGGTTCACAGGAAGGTAGGGGCTGGGGCAGGAAGGGAGGATTGTTACTCTTCAGACGATATAGAAATATTCTTGGCATCCTCCAAAAAAAGCATGTGGCAGTTACTTTAATTTTCATTAAGCACTATACTAGCTGAAGTATGTTTTTCTAATATTTAAAGGGACAGTTCTACAAACCTGTTAGGAAGATGTTAATATATGTTATTTTTTTTTCATCTTTTCGCATGGTGGGCTGACAGGAGCAACTCGATTTTCTAGGCCAAGGTGTAAACCTTACAACCCAATCCAATGTCACTATTCTAGCAAAGAAATTTATCAACACCTGGAAAGAGTTGTCATTTTTTACAAGGCACTAGTACCCCTCCCCCAACCCACACCCCTAAAAAGGGTAACAACAGCTTGAGTGGCTCACTCTAGGACCTCGTCAGTGAGAATACAAGTGTCCCATTTGGAAGAATGGATACACATGTTTTCTGACATGGCTAGGGCATCTCTACTTAGCAGGAAAATATGTGACCTTTATGAAAGGCCGAATAGTTATGTGCTGGCACTGAAATTAACGGGATGTGTCCAGCCAAAGGTAGAGTAAATGCTGGAAGTTATCTAATTTTGGCATTGTTCAAAATGTTTGGAAGTGAAGTTGATAATTAGGAAGAAGAGGACAATAGATGCTTTATAGAGACACCAAATTAAAATTACTTTTCCTCAGCAGCAGAGTAAGAGGAAACCCAAAACATTCAGGTAAGCGAGGAATTCTATTACTAATGTCCTTGTGTGGCAGAAACTCAGGATGTGCATGGATGCGCATTATGACAGACATTATACCGTGTGTTGTTTGAATGCTACTTTCTCACTCAAGATTGGCTCACAGCCACTGCAAACTCAGATGTTTTCATTTAAAAATTGATGCATGGATATAAATATAGAAAAAAATAAACCTGTGATTCGCCAAAGATATCAGCATTTGCATTTACTAAAACCAGAGGCCAGAAACATTTGTCTAAAAAATAACCCAAAGGCTTTCACTTAAAAAGTCATTTTGGGTAATGCATCACAGGTTACAAACCATGCTTTTAACTTGATCAGGGACTTTTACTTAAATAGAATGGTTGTTAGTAGAGCTTTGTGGTTCCATTTGCTTTTCTCATATTGATATATGTAGTGACTATTCCTTCACACAGTAATTTTAAGCCATACTACCAGAATTTACCTTGCAAAGATTTTAAAACATCAATATTTTCAAAGAAATTATTGATAACTTACAGAAGACTGATCTAACAATATATATCCCTGGCAAAAATTCCAAACTCTATTCCACTGAAGTTCAGAATTCACTTATCAAGGTTTTGCTATATAAATGTATTGAATCAGAATTGGGGATGTGGGAATTTCTGCCACAATTTAAATGCTTTACCCACCTAAGCAATGCAAGTGAAGATATTTGGGATTTTTACTATTATTTAACATATACCTATTCGTTCATCAAATATTTTTGAATGGCCACTATGTCCTATAGCATATATACATTTATTTATATATTAAATACAATATAGTTATATACACCCAGGGCTTATAATAATAAGGTAATAAAATACATTGTTTCAAATATTGAAGAACTTTCAACCCCATTCTAGATAGACTATTTTGGTAAGTTTTAAATGTAAATTTTATAAGAGAATGATGAGACGTCACAAAATAATACATCTTAAAGAGAATTTCATTAATGGCTAAGGAGAGAAATTAAAGATGGCTCCAGTCGGGCCCACTGTATTTGAAAGGGCTAGTAATCTTGTCTGGTCTTGTCACCAACTTTCAGAAGCACTCCAAGTATCTGAATACGTACTGATATTGGGGTCGCTATCTCAAATTGTCTTCTACAATCTTATACTTATCTAGGACTTCAGAGGAGGCCCTACCTTATTATCATTGCCCTCCAGAAAAAGAAGAGTCACAACCTGTCTCAAGTGTTAAACAACCCTGACTCTTAAGAAATCATTTAAGTTAACCTCCAACCTTCATGCTGCAATCTTAGCTTGTCTCCTCATATCCCTAAAGATGTTTGTTAAATTGTGTTTTGTCATTCTCTCCTTCAAGCTAAATAATGCCAAAGCATGTCTTTCCAGAAATAATCCTTTGATTATCAAGTATACTGTTGATGCTATTAGATTTATTTTCTGCTTGGTATTGTGACAACTCTAGCTCTTTGATTGAGCCCCTAGAAGTTCTGGGAGACAGCCTGATTTAGAGGATTAGAATGGGTCAGGAAGTGTTTCATCTCCGGGTTACTGCACCACATCTGGTCCAGGTTAATGATGGTTCCCACATAGGTGCCCTTCATTGTTCTACATCAGAACTGTCCAATAGAAACATAATGCAAGCCATATATGTAATTTTAATTTTTTTAGTAGTCACATTAAAAAGTGAAAAACAAATGGGGAAATTATTTTAATAATATATATTTCACTTAACTCAGCATACCCAAAATATGTCATTTCAACATGTAATAAACAAAATTATTAATGAGATAGTTTACATTCTTTTTATGTTAAGTCTTTTAAATTGAGTATATATTTTACACTTATAGCATATCTCATTTTAGATGAGTCACATTCACGTGTTCAATAGCCACATGTGGCTAGTGGTACTGTTTTGGACCTCATAGGCCTATATAAACTAGAAGGCAGTCTCAGTAAATCTTGCCCAAAACATGGAAATCTCCCCTGCTGATAAGCGTGGTGGGTATGAAAACTGAATCCATTCTCCCTATTAGAAATGGTCCTTGTTCTCAGTCTCTCTGCTATTTATTCCAAGTCTAAACAGTGGTCATTATAGTTAATTTTATCACATTTCAAAATATTCTAAAATTCTACATGCAGTCTACAAGCCAGTGGTAATTATCTAGTACTCCTTAAAGAACAGAGACATGAGGTATGAGTTTTTTGTTTGTTTACCATATACCACAGCTCTGTTTTCAGAGTCTATCAGACTCTCAAGCAATATTTATTAGCGCGAGGCATGGTTAAGGTGCTAGGGACAAGCCATGAAGGATGCAGCATCCTGGTCTCAAAGAGCCTCTATTGTAAATCCACTCATGTAAAATTATTTCTACTTTTCACAAGTTTTATCTTGTAAGGGGCTCACATGGACTCGTCAAACTACCCACTTGCACAGTACCCTCTTAGGTATGAAAAGTGAAAATGGAGAAAAGATCTTTAATCACTTCCTTTTTGTCCTGGAAGATTCGATTTGGCAAGTTTTTTAGGAAATAAAAACTCCCTTGCAAATGAGGGAGTCAAATTGTTCACATTGTATCTTCATAAATATTCTATAACTGACTATAAGACAGTGATATTATATCATGTTAAGTACCATATTATATCTAATCTCTTTCTTCTTAGAAGAAACAGCAAGAGGAAAAATACCCAAAAAAAAAGAATAATTTAAATAAAAATCACAAACTAGTGTCCTTGGATATAAAATCTGTAAAATGAATCACCAATTTCAAGTCTTCTGTGGGCAGGAGTTGCCTATTTACAGATAGAAGCTCACTAAAGAACTGGCAGAATTACTTTCTTCTGAACTTAGTGAATGAAATTGTTTCTGATCTCTGTTGAAAGTTAAGCTACAGTTCTCATTAGATGTTCTACCAGATTCTAACAAAGCAAAGTGCTCAGAATTTCCCTTGGCACAACAGACTCTTTTCCCGTATTTATCAGCTGACTTTAATGTTCTCTCTTTTCAGCTTTCAAGTTTCTGTGACCTTAATATGACATTTTAGTTGGGTGATTAATCGCTTTTAAATGGCACTGCACTGATTAAACGAAGGCCTTGTTGGCGTAAGAGTCAGTTACAATGCTGCGATTCAGTGTGATAAGCTTAAATATACACAGTTAGATGTAGTAATATCTAATTTGTCAAAGCTCTTGTGGCTTAATTTTTCGCCACAGTTTGAAAGAAACAGTGACTGGACAAAAAAAGTCCAGATTTATTGCTTAAGTACCTTCTAGTAAATTGATCTTGCCCATCATGTAATCTGATTTTGGACATTTTGAGAGACAGCGGAGCTCAACCAGCCTGAAACCTCCTTCAAAATGGGCCTGAGGGTTCCTGATCCCAGAGCTTGAAAGCTAAGCAACAAGATATGAATGTCTCTGCAGAGGCAGACGACAACCCATTTGCCTAGCCAGAGCCTTCCTTTTAGGATAATTGCATAAAAAGAATAAATGTCAGTAAACAGATGAAAGATTCATGTAGGAAAATAAAAATACATATTGGCTCCTGAAAACATCATACTGAAATAGGCCATAGCTCTATTATGTGAAAAATAAAACAGGAGCAGCTGACATTTCTTTTAAATAGGTTATTATAATCATAATTAACTCATCCTAGCAATAGTCAGTTTTTTTCTGGCATATGTTCTCAAGGCAGGCTAATACTTTCTAATTGAAAAAAAAAAGAAGATATCCTTCTCTTGCAGTTTTTGAAATAACAATTACTTTTCCATTTGGTAAATAGGAAAGGAGGAAATATGAGCATTTCTTCAGATTAAATGTGAAAAACATCTATTATTTCAGCCTGAGTACACAAAGAGTAAATCTTATATTCAGTGCATATCCCACAAATTTATTGGACTATTAAAGGAATTGTTCTAGATGTCAGGGAGATAGAAAAATTAGTAAGATGATACTCTTTGTTCTGAAGCCTCTAGTAGAATACATAGTTAATATAGCAGACAAAAAATAATGTTGTGAGAAGCACAAAGAGATAACCTTCCCTGGAACAGTATAGAAAGCCAGCTCAAGAAGACAGACAAAATTGGCAAGAGATAAATAAGTAGTATTTAAAAAATAGAAGTACTACCCAGGGACATAATAGGAAGAGAAAAGAGCATGAATAAAGCCTGATGTTGTAAAGGCACAAGGCCTAAGAAAATGTTTTATTAAATATTTACACAAATTTTCATATTTTATTAAAAATATGGAAAATTTCCAAATTTCCATATTCCCAAAGTTGGCCTACTTATTAGGAGAAAATTAAGATGTTCCCAAAAGCACAAATGCATAGATACAACTTGCAAAAGCACAGCACAAGATAACAGTTTTGTTCTTTCTCAAGCTCAGTGTTAGTTGGCAGACCAGGGCAGGTGGTAGCTGTGCTACTCAAGGTCATACAGAGACACAGGCTCTTTCTACCCTGTTGCCCTGATAACCTCTGGATTGCCCTCATTTGAAAGGTTAATGCTAGCTCACTGGACCCACATCTGCATTCTTGTACCTGGATAGAGAGAAAGGAGGTAGAAGGCAAGAAGTGACTCACATTAGCCAATAGCAAGAATCTCACTGGGAAGCTTGTGTCCTGTGGACAGTCCAGAGTAGTCTATTACAAAGAAGGGGAGATCGGGTGCTGTGAGACAGTTAAGAAATTTCTGACATAGAAGATACTCAATGTTCATTGCTTAATGAATTAATAATTAAATGAACAATTGGATGTCTCTATGTTCCATATAAGACTCAATCTAATCTAGGAATCAGTAACTTCTTTGTTTCTTTTCTGAGTCAAAAAATTGAAGAAGAATTGTGCCAAATACTTCTTTGGAGAGGTGTGTGTGTGTGCATGCGTGTGCACACATGCATGTTTGCTGGGGGGAAGAGTGGGGAGAAAAGGAAAGTGAGGAAAAATTGAACTGCCAGACAGTACCGGGGTGTCATTGGTAACAGCAGTTTCTCTTAGGAAGTATTCTGGCTCCTTAATTAGGGGAGCAATTTCCCAACCTGGAGAAAGGAGATTATTTCTAAACCTATGTCCAACACAGGGACCCTGGAATGACCTTAGTTCCCAGCTCCTCTCTACCATCCATGAGGAGATCTTCATCTTCAGACATCCCACGCTCATCTCATGTGTCTGGTCTCTGGAGCAAGTCACATGTCTTCAGGTCTCCAGGATGCCAAATCAATAACCTTTCTTTCATTTATATTTTTATGTCATTTCTATCCAATGAAAAGCAACATAAGACAAGAATAGAGATGGAAGTTTATTAAAAAGAGACACTATCTTTTCATTCTCTGATGAAGTCAGAGTTGACAGCCTATTTTTTTGTCAGTCTGTTGTTGCCACATTTCTAGGACAGAGTACGTTTAGGTATTGTGTATATTAATAACGCTACAGATGCCAAAGTGTTCCGAAGTCAAGGAATATGAGCCACTGTAATCTTCACTCGCCCATTCTCTCCCCCATTCATTCACTCCATGAAGAGACTCCAGGCTAGATAATTTATCACACCTGTCTTCAAGAGCCATAGAGTCTAGGAAGGAATTTATTTTCTAGTGGAGTGTTGGTGTCCACATTTTGATCTTTCACACTGATCTGTAAAGAAATTTTGCCCATGCACCCTTCATTTTTATTCATTTATCTGCTAATTCTGTGCATTAGAAAGTACACAAAATTAAAAAATTTTGATAATAAGCAATAAGAAGGAAATCATATTTTGAAATAGTTAAACATGAAGGTTTTATATTAGCATTAGTTAATATCTCACCACACAGCATATAGTTAATGAAAGGTTCAAGTTAAAGCTGGTGGATCCATTTCATGTAGCCGTGATAATTTTTTCTTTTGGCCACTTGATTGATAGTATCAGACTGTGAACATTTTTACCATGTTTTGAGACTGTCAAAAAGCTTTATTAATAGTAGAAAATATATTGACTGTGCTATTTTCTCTTTGGTCCTTTGAGTTTGCATTAATAATATTGTTTAAAGTGGCAGTTTATCAGAAGGCATATTTTTAAGCTTCACATTTATTGTGTGGACTGTGTTTTGGTGCTAACCATAAGCCACATAACCAGAAACATACAAAAACTGTATTAAGTTGCAGAGATGCTCAAATCATCTGATGAAGACATCACTGCTAACACCTCCTCACAGCCTAGCTAGCCCTCTTACCTCAGTTTACTTTGTATAGAGGTCGAGACATGCAAGTGTCTGATAGATGGGACCTATGGTGGGGTGAGGAAGAACCAGTGACAATTAATTTACTAAGTATAGCAAAGCTAACTTTTTCCCCTTAGATTAAAAAAAAGTATGAAAAGAAATTCTAATATTTCTGTTGCACCCCAGTGGATAATTTTGTGCGCCCTATTTTGGAGACCGCTGTAGTAGAGAGTTGGAATTAAAATAATGATTCTCACAGATTTGAGCCACATCCATTTCAAAGGACCAAGGAACCATGGTGGTAGAAAGTAGTTTGTTTTGTTTAGTTAACATTTAAGATACAGTTCTTACAGCTTTCATAGAGACTAGGTGTGCCACCCTAGGCCAGGAAGACAAAGTTACCACTGAGGCAAACCACTGGTTTTAGGAAAAGCTTTCATCGAAACCCTGAGCTCAAGTTTTAGAATTCACAGGTCAGACTTAAGAACGTAAAGTGATAAGAGAATAATATAAATGATTAAATAATTCAGTACTGCAAATAATCACAAATCATGGGTTGTAAATAAGAGATTAACTTGTATTTAGCGCATGAAAGGAATCATTTAAAAAGAATGTTAGTCAGGACCAGGGGCCTAATTGAAAAGGCACATTTTGCCTACATACTTCCTCAGGGGAGACCAAGAGAAACAGCATGCAGTGTGACCAGAAGGCAGTAAGGGTAATAAAGAAGGTATTATTATTTAGGTAATTGATATCTTTCACCTATAGATACAGAACGGAAGTGCAAATTGAAAAATGCAACTTGGGGAATGGCCAAAGCTGAGGAATTCTGGTGAGGCTGATGGAGAGATGAAGGTCAAATATATCTTTTTTAGCTAGTCTTCAGTCATACTAGTGACTAATACAGCTTTGGGTATTCTATAGATTTTTTTAAATCGCCTCTCCCAGTTGCTGCTTCTTCACAAGAAAAAAAATTTGTTTCCATTTCTTGAATAGTTAATTTGTATTAGGCATTATATAATTCAGTCATCACTTGATCATGCAATATGAATATTTCTATTTTGCAAATAAGAAAATGGAAACCCAGAGCCACAGAGCTGGTGACCCCAGTTCTGTCTTTGAAGCCCATGCTTGGGAAGACAGACAATGCAAAGATATGTCGGGGGATTAAGAACTACTGATGGAAGGGAGCTTAGCTCCCACAATTGTTCAAGTAAGACAGAAAACTCTAGGGAGCTGTCAGAGGAAAAAAGGAAAAGCAGAATTGGACAGAGTCTGGGGAGACTGAAATTTGTCTGTATTGTACCTTTCTTTTGACAATTCACATCTCTCTCGCACAGAATCATTGTTTATTCTTATGATGCCAGGTTTCCTTTTCTGGTCTGCTGATTCTCTAGGGTTTTGTAGGCCAGTAGTTTGTGTTTTCAAATTTCAAAAGCATTTGGGATTTCAAAAAGACAAAATGTAAAGGATACCCAGCAGCACCATTTACTTAGGAGGTTTTAATCATAATAATCTGTATAGTGTATGAGAATTCCCTCCTCAATTGTCTGTCTCCTTTCTTTTTAGTGTCTGGGGAAAAGCCAAGAACCACTCCCCCTAATTTCAATACCTTATAAAATATGGGTGGAAGTATTTTGTCCCATTCTTTTCTCCTGCTTCCTTTAGTGCTGTAATGAGCCCAATTAACTTGTAAGAGCAGCTACTGAAACAGTGTAATAAAGTGGGTCATGGATAGAGAGTCAAGCGCCGAATTATGATTTAACTGTCATTACCTTATAGAATTTGGCAAGTTCCCTGAATGCCAGAGAACGACCTGGGTTTGCATTCTATGGCTTTTAAAATCTCAGACTTACCACAGCCATGGCTGGTAATGGACTGTAAATGCTGACATTTGTGAAGAGGTGCCAAAGTGAAGTGATCACAACTTAATCTGAGCCAAAAGGCATTTCTTTGCAGCAGGCGTAGAGCAAGATCAAACTCCCCTAACCCGTACATAACACAGAAATCATTGCTAAAGAGATTCAACATCATCACGCCAGACACAAAATGAGTTATTTCTCTCCTTTTCTGTCTCACCACAGTTTCCTCCCACTTGGTCACACATGGTAAGCATTCATTGAACCTCAGCTACAGTCCCCTAGTTTTATTAGTAGCTCTGCACTCCCCACTATTTGACCATGGAGGGGTGCATATTTCTAATGTAAAAAAAACTGACATCATTATTACTTTAATTAACTAGTAGCCAGGTTGCCCTCTTTTTCTCCCTTTTCCTTCTCTTAACATCACTCCTATCCTCCACTCTACCCCAGCCAAAGAAACAAACAAAAAAATTTAACTTGCTATATGCACTAAAAAATTATGCCGAGTTTAGGATCTCAGATGCCATGAAAATATACATTGTTTTTGTGTCATCTGCAAGCTGTCACAATACGCTGGCACATGAACCAGAGGAATAATCGCATTGTCATATTGAGGTATATTATCCATCTTGTGATTTTGTTAGCATTTAGAAAATGGACAATGGTGTGTTTTCTTGAACACTTTGGCCAAATTAAAACCTGTTTATTAATTTATATTATCTTCATCAATGATGTCCAAAATAAAAATTGTTAGCATGTTTCATCAGTGGTGACCACGTACACAATTTTGCTATGTACAAAACAATGTTGTCATTAAGTCTCAGTGTGCAGTTTACATACACATTTTTTTTATAAGGACTGTTCACTTATATGGATAAATTTACTAAAATATTTTCAGAGATTTAGTGAAGAGAAACAATATAGAAAGTTGCGATTTCCTCCAAGGACCTTTTACATTTTTCAATGCATTTTTTAAAAGAGGGTTTTGACCACACATATGTACATTCTCTAACTTGGAAGACTAGTTTCCTGTTCTAATCAACACAGATTACTTTGGGACTTAAAAAAAGTCAGACAAGTCTTCTAAATTGTTGAACTCCCTGGGTACATGTATCTTCTGCTTTGTTAAGTTTATTTACTTTATACAGTTTCCCTTCTTTTCTTGCTTTAGAGCCTGTTCAGTATCACTGACTAAATCATAAAAAGAATTCCAAGATTATCTAGCTAAGCCACAATCACTGAAGTAAGCGAATACTTATTTAAAAAATTAGAGTAGGTGGTGTTCTCCTCTATTTTTTCAATCCCTATGTGGCTCAAAAATATAAACACTGTTTTTAATGATAAAATGTCTTCATATATTTTATAGACTTGTAATTATTTTCTCAATCAACAACTTGTTTAAAAAAACTTTGTACACTAATAATCATTATTTTAGAAGCAAGTTATATTTTTTTCTCCTTGATTCCATTATAAGAATTATCCTCATGACAACCTCTTGTCCTTGAAGGCCAACATTTTGGGGGAAATAACTTACTACAGCTTTTTCCTAACTTCAGTAACACCTATTCATGAGTGGTCCCCAAGTTTCTACCTTTGATATTGGCACTTGAGTTGAAAAGAGGGGATTCTTCAAGAATAAGATACCTGGTGACCAGTAGGGTCCAGAAGGAGATGGAGTGGAGAGAAGATAGAAGGGTGAGAAAGGCTCCAAATTCCCTCATGACCCAGGGATTTTTACAACATTCACCCTGTGGGTAATGCACAAGGGGAGGCAGTTGGGGCAAAAGTTTATATTATAAAGAAGATAATGGGAGATAAGAAACCTGAGTTTAAATCCATAACGACCAAACAAATCATGTATTTTTTTTTTCATCATGAGGATGATTATATTCAATTGGAAACCATGGTGCCTCAGACATGAATCTGCATAAGCTTTTGGCAGTTTTGTAATAGGAAAAAAATATGTTTTATTATGGAATTTCCCACAGGTTGCCTCCTGGGTCCTAAATTTCTTGTTTGGTTTTAGAAAATAGATAATAGAGTAGTATCTTAGCTACATTGGCCAAATGAAAATCTGATTATCAACTTAAGTTACCTTCATTAACAAGATCCAAGATAAAAATACCTTGACATACTGTCAGCTTATTTTATCGATATAGAGCTCCATAGATTTAGTCTCCAAAGAAGAAATCACCAAAGAGCAGGGTTTCTTGGTGAGGAAAGTCAAACCTTCCTAGTCTTCTGAAATGATCAAAATATTAAAATAAATACAGTATTTTTCAAATGAGTTGTTGGTGTGCCAAAAGTTCTAGGTTGCTAAAAATTTAACTCCCAAATCATTGTGATAGATTATAGATTATATTTCTGAATTAGAATTGCTACCTGATTCTTTCTCCTATTAGGTCATAAGGTATAATAACCATGTTTTCAGTCAATATTTGTTTGGCTTCCACCATGAGATAGGAGATAGGCTAATTTTTAGTCGCTGAGAACACAGCAGTGAACAAGACTCAGTTTCTGTTTTCAGGTACCATAGGGCCTAACTGGGATGTGGAGGTGGCCATGGTATATGAGACAACTGACTAAATAAGCAATACCAAGACAAGGAGATAAATGCTAGTACACAGGTAAACACTGTGCAGCTCTGGGGTTCATAATATTGTTAATCACTTCAACAGTGTTCATTATGTGACAGGCCGAGAAACAACATTTTACATGTAATGTCTCATTGAAACCTTGTAACAACCCTCAGAGGTAGGTCCTTTTTCCCATTTTACAGATGAAAAACAGAGACTTAATAGCTCACCCAAAGTCACCTGTAATTAAAAGTGATAGACTTGGAATTTGAACCTAGGTACCATGACTCCAGGGGTCTTAAAGCTGAGACCGACAAATAAGAAGTTAACTGAGAAGGGGGATGGTAGCTAGGAAATAAATATAGAGAAGATTGGTATAGAGAGAGAAGAGAACCCAGAGAAGGAAGAGAGCATATTTTCATGGAACGGTCACCAGCATGGAATGGCTGAAGCACAGAGTTCAGGGAGAGCGGGTTGATGCGACAGGTAGATTCTCGCCTTGCAGGAAGGTCTGCTTAGGCGCCGGTGCTTCAGATTCCTCCTGGCTGTAGAGAGGAGCCCTGGCCAACCTATGAGGCATAAAGCAGTGTCATCTGTTAAGTTCCCAGGCACTTTGATTTTGCCGAAATAGTGATTTTCCCCAAAAAGTTTTGTTCTAGAACTTTAAAAGATGATACAAATGACTCGATTTTTATTTTATAGATCAGAAAGTTAAATTTCAACTTGGTCAATTAACTTGCCAAAGTCACTAGTCGGAGAGCTAATTCTAACTCTGGTGTCTTTTCATTCCACCATATGGCTATCTTATTATAAGAATGTTAAATCTGGTTTTCAAAACATAACGTTTATCACTAAAAATGAAACCTCTTTTTTCCCTCCTAGACTCTCTCAGTGCAGATGATGCCAGATTCATCATTTTGAAGTGCATTTCTAAACATATCACTCCTTCATTTCTATGTAATTATAAACTATTTAATTATGACAAATAAAAATAACAAATTGTTATACTGAAAAAGTCTGTTATTTTTCACCTGACTTTATAAATTATATATATTCAGTAGAATCACTTAGGAGACATAAAATAAATGAGTAGAATGTATTTTCCCCCCGAATTATATATTTTTTGTATTACAGCATTTTATCACAAATTCAGTTTATCAGAGAGTACAAAGAGTGCTTCAGAAAATAAGAAAACAAAGTGAGTCCATCAACAAGTCCACTAATCTCTCATTCCATATTTTCCTTCTGATAACCTTCATCTATCAACTGAGTCACCATTTAACTCATAGTGATAGTTACCATTCATCTTATCTCTACAAATTTCCTTCACAAAAAATGAGTCCATTTGCCTTAAATGCAAATGGCTTTGAATGGAAATATAAAAGGGATATATTGTGTTCCCTTACAACATCTAAAAATATTGACTCTATCAAAAAAGACACAGTTTGAAAGAAAATAAGCCGATACACATGTAAAAACTTTAAAAATGGGTTTTAAAAGTCATTATAATTTAAAATTTGCTGCAAATGTCACATCTTCCCCAGCTCATCTGTCCCACAAATGAAGATGTGAGAAGGCTTCTGCTGAGGCTCTGTGAGCCGAGGATGTGTGTGCTTTAACATCTGCACTGCTCTGTAGCAGGTGCAAACCTCCATACTGTTTGTTGGAAAGCCTTATAGTTCTAGAAGCCATAGCAGAGCCCCCCAGATGCTTCTTTGAGGTCTGACCCCTAAAACAGAAGGCTTACATTGACCTGTTTGCTTTGTATCCCTTGCCATGTTTGAAAGCAGACCCCAGGAGTTCTGTCTCTACACAGATTTTCAGAAACTGTGGATCTTGGTCAGTTTCTGATAGGACCCTCAGCCTGCACACATTTTTTAAAAGTAATCTATTAAAATAAAAGTTACTGAACATTTTTGGCCCCCTCAGGGGATGTCACAGTGATGAACTGTTCTCAATTTCCATGAAGAAAAGATAGGAAATGTTCCCTATCCATTCCACTGGCCATTGCAGGTTGTCCTCAAGGCTTGTCTTTCACTAATGCAAACTTGAAAGAAGCTGCCACTAACAAAACAGAACACTACTTTTTACATATTTAAAAACATTATGCATTTCATTGTATAAAAGCTTTATGTGTATCTGAAGTTTACATAATTTATAATTTGAGAGATAATTGAAAGAGAAAAACTGCTTATTTGTTCATGAAACATTACCTTTTAGAAATGCCATAAAATGCTGAAAGTCATAGAATTGAAACCTGAAATAGTTAAACTTGCAATGAGATTAATTCATTACTTTTCAGAAAAGAAAATCTTTGTAAAGCTAAAGCATTCAATTCTTGGTTTCAGTCCAAAGATTCTGTTCAGTTGTTTTGAAGTTACAGGGAAAAAAATGTACTTTTCCTATCATATCCATTGACATTTTTAAACAAAAATAAGTCAAAGATATTTAAACAGTACAACTTCAAATGTCAGTTGTTAATCCACTGTGGGGAAGAATCGTAGAAAAAAAAACTATAAAAAAATAAACTTGGAGTTTGATCATCCTTTCAAACATAGAATTAAACTAAAATCCTTTTAGGTTTATGATTGTACTATCAAAGTTGGGTTTGTTTTTAACTAAAAGAGAATATAGATTCCTGTATTGTCTCTTCAAAAAGTATTAAGAGGAAATTTAACTGTTGTGTTTAGAATCATAGAACAGAATAGTAACATGCCAAAAGGTTCTGTTTCACACACAAAATATGAACTTTATCTTAATTATCCTACATTTCAGAATACTTCTTGGTGAAGACTATTCTATTAAGATTATGCAAAGTAAAATTCATATGTGGCCTTTTCTCTATATTTGTGTGCTATAATTTAATTCCAAATTCAGTTCTTACGAGGTGAAAGATGCATAATTTAATTTAATGAAAAGGAAAGAAATAAAGTACAGGATCCCAGAGATAAAATTACAGATGTGTTGTCCCTGTAAGTTATATAGCCTCTTGCATTTAGAGACGGTGGAAAATTGATGAGTTTGAATTTTGGGGTAAGATATTTTATCTCTTGTAAAATAGAGATAATAGTAAGATTTTCATAACAAAGGAGGAGATATATATATATGTAAAACAGAATAGATAATATCTGGCAAACTACATACTTTACAATTGCTAGTTTCCTTCTCATTTCCTAGAGGCACACAATCATTACTATAATTAAATATAAAATATGAATAAAATGAATTGATAATAACCAATACTAAAAAATCTGAGTAATATATTTACTCTTTATTGAATCATTGTTTTTCATGTTGTTGTTTTCACACTCTTACTACATATTAAATCAATTAGTTCTAACTAGAAAATAAGAGAAAAATAAAAAAAATATCGGGATATACCACACATAGAAGAGTATTGCTTCATTAAACTTTCAGTTATATGTATGGTATGTCTATGTATTATAGACTAGGTCACAATGTAAAGTATGTTTCTTATTGTAGGTTTCAATTGTTAAAAAAATTAAAAACATTGCTGACTTCATCTGTTTTTCCTATTCTGACGCTGCTGTTTCAGAGTTCACAAAGTGTATGTAAAGATGACCTTGAGCATATGCCAGTATTTCAGAACTCATTAATGCATTTTCATCAATTGAACACATTTTCAACACCCAAACAAAATCAAATGTTCTGGTCATCTGGCCAAAATCTATAATTTATTGAGTAATTACTAATGGGCTGGCACCATGTTATAGATACACTCTTAATTAATCTTTAAAACTGCCTTATGATGTATTATTGCCTCCATTTTACAATGAGAAAACTGAGGTTCAGTAATTTGAACCCAAAGACAGGATTAGATTCCAGTTTGGCCTTATCCCCTGCCCACCCCCCACCCCATCGCTTTTCATGGCTAAACCGTAACAAGTTCTCAGGTGGAATATAATTAAGTAGCATGGTAAGCGGGCAGTGGCTCCACGCCTGATGCTTGTCTGTCAAAGGTTTGCCGAATGTAGAGTAATACAGACCAGGGAAAGAGTGTACCACACAAACGAAACTGCACATAGTTGGTGAAGAACATTTCTCTCATAGAGCAAATAGGGTCTATCAGTGACTGGTTTAGTCATAACACAATTTAGCCTTTTAAAGAGTCAGAATTGTATAAATACAGTCAGGAAGTTCAAAAAGTAATATTTTAGAAACCACATTCTTTTCTCCAGAACAGACAGCACAGAAGGTTCCATTTCCCACATTAAAACACTCTGTCTTCTCCTTGGGACACAGTGAAACATTTACTAAGAAGTCTGAACAGTCAGGAGCATGAACCCTGATTCTTTCCACTGTGTTCACAAGAGCAATGGATTCAATGGCAGTCCAGGACTCTGAAATAGCCTGTTCAGATTTCTTTGCTCATGCTAATATGAATCACTTTGATTAAGTATTGCCCTGCTTTGCAGAATGGTATTCTGACATTATTAATAGTTGGCTCAGTTAAGTTGACCACAATAAGAGCTTTCTCCAGCCTGAGATAAAGCCAGTCAAGCCATGTGAATGTCGGCATTAAGCTTGGGGATGGATTCAGATCCAAATTTTAAAATATAGTAAACATTCTCTGAAGATATATTATAATGGGCCAGTTACTAAAAACCATCATAACAGAGCAATTGTAGAACCTCAAATGAAACCTAAATTTTGAACACATTATAGAATGGACACTCTTAAGAGGATTTCCAAAATACCTAATACCTACTAAAGAATGCATTCGTCTATTCTTTCCTTTGTTTATTTTTCTTTCTTTCTTTTTTTTTTTTTTGCTTACAACCGCTAAGCTCAAATCTGAATTAACTTATTCTTATATGATATCAAATGGTCTCCAAAAATTCTGTTTAAAACTTTCTTACTTATAAGTGGTATGTACTTAGTAACAAGATGTATAAAAAGCCTTAAGAAAGCATTATGAGCATCCCCAAGAAGCATGCTGCATTTGAGCCAAGTGAAGCACCACCACTGACACAAAGAAAGATGCTCAAGGGTGGCTTGTGAAATTTACTTTAAATGATGACAATGTATTTTGAACTAGCATACTTTCTTGAAAGCAAAACTCATGGACAGAATTCCAATCAAATGGGTCAAAACCACTGTATTTAGACTAGAAGTAACCTCTTAAATCACTTAATCCATGGAACAGGGCAGTCATTTAATAAAGAACCTGGAATTTGTCTGCTTTTTTAGAAATCCAGGAAGAAATGATAACTTACTTTTCAATGATAAACTTTTAAACTGTTGATTATTTTCCTTGAACCCTCCCCCATTAGCTCAAATTTTATTTATAACTACATATTTAAAAGTGATCCCATTCAGTTCATGCTTTATTATACTAAGTATAGGAAAAAAATCATAATTATAATAGCTTAAAACATAATTATTCTACTTTCATGTAGTATATTAGCAGCTGGCCTCAAAAAGTAATTTCTGTCAAATTTCCTTTTCTATTAATTTTTAAAAAATTAATTTTTTATTTTCTATAGTTCTTTTCTAGGGTATATTTTTGATTGACTATGTAATAAAGGCTCAGTATAGATAAATTAGAGAATATAGAAAAAATAGAGATGAAAACCCAAAGTTCCCCTCAACCCTGCCATACAAAAGAAATAACTATTAACATTTAGAATTTTATCATCCTATAACACATACATCCCCAATAAATTGTAAATCATAAGTAATTGCCCTTGTTATAAAAACCTTTTTAAAAATGTTTTTAATAGCTGCCAATTTTATAGTCCTGGAATGTATAATAATTTATTCAGCTTTTTTAATGTTATTAGATATTCAAGTTTCTTTTGATTTTTTTTACTATCATAATTTATGTTACAGTGAATATCTTTTATATACTCTTTGTATTCATTTTTTCTTAGAGATAGAATTGCCATGTCACAATGCCCAAGAAGTTTAAAGTTTTGATACATATAACCTAATTGCCTTCTAGATGGATAGAAATAGTACCTTCGTCTACCTGTTTAATCACTTTCTGGGCAGTGCTAGAGGTTGACATTGTATTAAACAGCCTCTAAGACAGTCCCCAGTGATTCTCATCCCTTCAGCGTGGGCTGCACATAGACTTGCTTCTCTTGAATAGAATATGGTAGAAGTGATAGACTTCAGAGATTGAGTTATAAAAAGACTGCTTCTGTCTTCTCTCCCCTCTCCTCTCCTGTTCTTTCTCTTTCTCCACTTCTTTCTACTCTCCTCCTCTCCCAACACTTGACTTCCCCCTTCCTTCCCCTCCTCCCCTCTTTTCTCCTCTCCCTCTCATTACTTGCCCTAAGGCAGAGGAGCTGCCATGTTGTTAGAAGCCTATCTGAGAGACAGACTTGACATGAATTTGGAAGAAAATCCTTCAACCTCAGTCCAATCTTGAGATGACTGAACTTCATGGGAAACCTTGAGCTAGAACCATCTAGCTAAGTTGTCCCCAGATTCTTGACCCACAGAAACTGTGAGAAAGAGTTTATTACTTTAGGCTGCTAAGTTTTAGGGTGAGTTGTTCAATAGCAGTAGATAACTTATACAATCATTTTTCTCATTTTCACAAATTTTCATTTGAATGCCTGCATCTATAGAAAGATTGAACATTGTTTTTCATTTGTTTATTGGTCATTTGTAGTTCTTTTGTTGAGAATTATCTGTCAGTGTGTTTTCCTTTTTCTTTATTAATTCATAAGAGATCATTACATATGAAAGGTACAACCCCTTTAACCATTATGTATGTTGTTTATATTTCTCTAGACTCTAAAGTTGTTCAATATAAAAGTCTTTCAATTTGTTGTTGGAAAAAATCTATGATTTCTTTTATGGTTTCTTCTTTTGTGTTTATGTAGAGAAAAGTCATCCTCATCCCTAAATTAAATTTATACTCAACTATATTTTCTAATCCTTTTAGTTAATAATACCATAAACATGTAACTAGTTTGTTCAACTTTTGTTAGTATGATAAGAAGTAAAGATACAATGATTTTTCTTCCAAATAAATTTCTGATGCTCCCACTAATATGCATTTAATAATAATTTTAAGCTGATTTAAATTCTGTCTTTACATAGTAAATTCTTAGAGTAGCAGTTCTGAAAGTGTATTCCATGGACCCAAGAGGTTCTTTAGAACCCTTCATAGGTGCCTTGAGATAAAAACTATTTCCATGATAATACTAAGACATCATTTAACTGTTTCACTGTCTTGATATTTGCACTGCTGAAGAAAAGTCAATGGAAGATGAACCGTGGATGCCTTAGCATCAATCAAGGTAGTTTTACCACATTGTGCTAGTAGTCATTATATTTTTCACCTCCACACAGTTGTACTTAAAAAAAATTAAAATCCGGTTTTACTTAAGAAGTTATTCATTTTATTAAACCTTTAACCTCTAGTACACATCTTTTCAATATTCTGTGTGACATAATAGGAAATACACATAAAACACTTCTACTGCATAGTGGAAAATAATAGTTGTCTTTAGGGAAAACACTTGTGCAATTTTGTGGTTGAGAGCTTTTTTCATGGAACACCATCTTAATTGAAAGAATGACTGAGAGACAAACTACGATCGTGTGGATTTAGGTTTCGGGCAAACGTTTTCTTGGAAATGAGCCAAATGAACTTGTCACTGTGAGGGAAATAAAGTATTTCTTGCCAAAGTTAAAATTTGAGCTTTTAAGTGAATAGTAGAATTTTGAGAAACATATCTAACATCATAATCGTGGCACTTTCTCAATACTTAAAAATATTTCTGATAAAATCAGTGACAATATTAACAAACGGGATTTCTTACATTGTATAATAAAGTTTATCAGCCTCCAGACCTCTGCATAACTCAATTCAAAACACAAGATAGAAAAATGGATTATAGAGTACAAAAACTTAATTGTTAAGGTTTCAGATTTCACATTCCAGCTAACCTTTAAGAAACTACCATGTCTAATTTAGTATCAAAGAAGCTTACTGACACTCCTTCCCTTATCCAACTATATATCTGTATTAGGCCAAATGTCCCTAATGTATATTAATCAAAGCAACATAAGGCAACAGACTGAATGCAGAGGCAGATATGAGAATCTAGCTGTCTTCTATTGAACATGATATTAAAGAAAAATTTTTAAAAATGGAAAACAATGCCACCCATCACTTATTTTTATTTTGGAAATTATATTATTTAAATAAAAACATGTTATTTTTGTAAATGTATAATGAGTTTATTATGGCTAATTTAAATAAATCAGTATATGAATATTTTAGTAGTTTCTCGGTTTTAATTTCTCATACAGTAAGTTTTTTTTAGGCAGTAAGTATTAATAGATGTAACACACATAAACAAGACCTCTGAGATACCATTTTCCCTCTTTCCTTGTCCATGGCATGTCTACTGGAGCCTTCCTATCAGCATTTAAATATACTCAAGTGCTAAAATACTGTCAATCCCACTTTTTCTTCCAGATAGTGTTTCTCACATTCCCTTTAAAACCAAATTTTTCTCTCTTAGCTTCTCGGTAAAAATGAACTGTCACAGTCTTCCTTCCTCAGTGGCACCTCATGCTCGGTCAACTTTACAATGCATCATCCTCCATCTTGCTTTTAAGTGTATGAAGTCTCTCAAGGCTCAGTCCTAGGACTTCTTATCTTATTCTTTCTCCCATCTATTGGTTCACACATTTTCATGTTTCTAAAGGTCCATCAATATTTACTTCTCTATTGTATTTCACTTTATACAGTCACATGAATTTTTTCTTCTCTCTTTTTTTCATGTTGCTATAAATATTTAGATGAAAACAACTGCAGAAAATTTGAAATGCTTAATCCATCTTCTCTGTGGCTCTGCGAGCCAGGACATAGCATTAGATAGGGAAAAGTGGATTAGAGCCAAAGTTCCGCCAATTATGATCCATCCTGGCACGTGTGGAAAGGGCGGGCACCTCTGATTTATAGAAAAGACTGAAGCTGCTGCCAGTGCGAACTGGTTGTGTAAGCGAATTAAAACAATCTACTCTGAAGACCTATATTTCCCTCTAAGAAATGTATAAGCTTCCATTATTGGTAACATAAATCATCCAAACAACTACATCAACCAAACCAAATTATATAGATTTTAATGAGGGGCCCAGTAGCTGGAATAATTCTTTATTACCCAGCAGTCCCCAGATAACAGAGGATTCTCTGCTTCTGTTTGGTGTGATTCTCAACATGTCTCACTCATGCCAGGTCTCTTTTCACATTTGATTTTCTGCATGATCATCCTCCTTCCTGGGATGAAATTTAGCTCATTAGGTCTGATTTATTTTACAACATAAGTTTTCTTTGACCTTGCTTTTATAAATGATAATTTCATTGTGATCAGGTTTCCTGCAACTCCATTGCATCAAATTCCACTCCCAGTCATCAATTTTAAAATGTTTCATCAGTTGCATCTACCAAATCTAAAGTAAGGGTTTGTGCATCTCTGCTCATACCAGTCAACACCTGCAGTGAAGAAAATTTTATTTTCCAATTCCAACTGCAATGGTCATTTGCCTCTTATGTATGGTAACTTCTATAAAAAACTGTTCAGACTTTAAAACCCCATCCTTTAAAAGACAGTTTCTTCTAAGCAATATTTTTAAAAACTATATAGTTGACACAAATCATCACAATTGTTGAGTCTAGACTGCTGAATCTCTAAGTGCATCAAACAGGCCTAGAAACAATGCCAGCGAATTATGTATTCTCTGTGAAAGATGCTAAAACACAAGAATTCAATAAGGAGCATGACTTTATTCTTAAAAGAATATCTGGAATACACTTGGCATATTTTTGAAGCTATTCGAAAACTATATTGTGAGAAGGGAAAGATGGATCTAATTTCTAGAGAGACTTTTGAGAGCCAAGGCTGTGGCTTGGTACCTTAACCTAAGCTCTTTTATTTTATACAGCATCACTGTGAGATCAGTATCACGTTGTCCTCTTAGCAGACTGGATAGTTGAACTCATATATGTTGAGTAAAGTACCTGAGATTGCACATTGCATTTTAATATAACAAGGATGGTATTTTTGAAATATTTTTTCACTGTACTCTTTACTGTGCCATTCTGCCATTAAGGATAAGCCCAAAGCTATTGTCTGAGAAGGAAAGTATTGGTATAGGATAGATCCTAGAGAAAAAAGTTGTTCAAGGTTGCATTGTTTGTTTGTTTCTTTGTTTCTTTTTGTTTGAAGCCATTGAAGAAATAAAAATGTGCATATTTTCTTTTTCTCCTATATGTCCATCTTTTTCAGTGTCATAATGCCCTACATCACCAATCCCAGACAATAGGTGGTCATCATCAATTCTCTATCCTTTTCTTCATTTTCCAAGTTCAGTGGTCAACACAAATCTACTGATGTTACTTTCAAAAAATAGTATATATGGACTTCACTTCCTTCTCTGTGTTCCCATTCTGGCTTCCTCAATCAGGGTCTTGTGATTGCTAAAAATCCTACATTCCTCTCTTCATTATGCAATATTCTATATTCCTATCATCCTCTTTACCATACTGAGGATAAACTACAGAATAAAGTTCAAATTATTTTGCGTGGAAATAAAACATTCGTATGATCTGGTTGCTGCCTCTCTTTCACTGTACTTTCCCTGCCCTCCTCCTGTCACACTTCACAGTCAAAACAGATTACTAAGAGGTACATCAATATGCCCTGATGTTTCTCAGCTACATGCACATATTACTTTTTTGTTAAGAACACCTCTGATCATGTGGAGAATTGTCAGCTTAAATGCCATTTATCCTAAGATGTCTCCTGGGCTCTATTCACTGTCTCTTCTATCTCCCATTCCAGAGTTAAGCTCTTCTTCTTTGGTCTCCCATAGAATCATAAATACATCTTTTTTGTAATTACTTATGTTCATCTCTTCAGCTGACCTGGAATTCCATATTCTATTTCTATTTTTATTTTAAGCTCCACTTACTACAAATGTGCCACTTGAATGAAAAGAAAAAGGAGATGAGTGTAGTTGCATAATTTGAACACTTCTGAATACCCAAATCTGCCTGTGTGACATGAAGGTAAAGATATGCAGTAGATAGTTGGTCTTGTCTAGACACTATTGGTTTTATATTCAAGAGATTGATTAGTGCTAGAGACAAGGATTTGGGAATCAACAGCAGTGGTAGCCAAGGCCATGGGCATGGGGAAAAAACTTAATAAGAAAAGAAAAAAGAGCCAAAAATAGAATCTTCGAATATATTAATATTAAAAAGTTGGTGAAATCAGAAAAACCTACAGAGATGACAGAATATCACTCTGAAAGTTTAGATAGAATGTTCTTGAGGAAATCAAGATGGAAGAGAGTTTCCAGAAAAAGGGAGTGTCTAATAAAAATGATAACTGAAAAGTATCTGTTAGATTAAAGGTGTCATTTAGTGATAATATTAGTAGGGATGCCATTTTAAAAAGTGGAGGCAAAATTTGAGTACGTGAAGGATAAATAATGATAAAAAATGATGATATGGTGAGTGTTAATTTTCTTGCTCTGTGAGTCCACAGAGAAACCATGGTGAGAAAAGTGTCAGCAGTGTTTCTTAGTCGGGGACTTACTGGCACTAAAGACAGGACAAAGTTTCACTGAAGCTGAATATCTCTGATCTGCCCCTTAGTGCCCCAGTCATGGTGAAACCCCAAAATTATCTCCATTGTTTTGCAAACCCTGCATGTGGGAGAGTACATCCAGTGGAGAAACACTGATACCTGGGTTTGGTTTGCTCTATCAACTAGCAGAATGTTCTGTAGACTTTGGGAATTTTCTTGAGTGAGAAGTCCCACAATAAAGTCTTTTAGCCATGGGGTTATCAGAAGGCTTTCTCCCCTAATCAAGACGTATTATTAGCTTACTATTAGAATCATAATAGTCTTTATCTTTCAGCCACTCCTCATATCTCACAGAAGAGGTTTGTATACTGCTTGTCTATTTCCAGCAGACGTTTCACATCTGCTTCCTTCTAAATGGTTAGATGTTATGTTCTGAATAGATCTCCAGTGCTGCTTTTCCTGTTGAAAGAACACCAGCAACGATTCATTATTTTTAACATATCCTTAGTCTGCATGAACATACAGGTGTTCATTAATATAGTTGTGTGTGTATGTTTAAATTCCTTTTGCTATATTCCTGTGTGAACAGATAATGTAAAACATATGTAATGTAATCTACTATGAACACACTGTGATAATTTCTACCTTTTTGATTCCCTCACACTGACACCCTCCATGGAATATTATTCATTTTTCCGTTCAGCCCAAATTCTCCTGGTGCTATGAAACCCTCCTGAAGTCTTATTCTTCCAAGACGCTTATACCATTTTAGCACCAGTGTAAAAACTAACTCTTTGTGTGATCCTAAGAAAACCCTGACCTTTTTTAGTCTTGGTTTCTAAAACTTTGAAATATTGTTATCAGCATGGACTCTATCACATACATTAAATCTGAGGTTCAGATAAGTTATTTATTTGTGAGAGTAACTATACAAATAAAAGCCTACTATCAGTAGTAAAAGCAAATTCACAAATCCTCTATTCTTTCATGTCAGCAGTTTCCATATAACGTTTTCCGTGGAGGAGTACATTTCCTTCTTGAGGTCTGTATGCTCTGTCTGAGAGAGAAGCTGTTTTGTCATTTCCTTCACACAGCATGTTTTTTACTGAGTTGTCCGACAGCGTAGCAAAAAGCAGCGGTGGATTTCATGATCTTTACATTTGCACATGAGAAACCGATAGCAGACCACCAACTTACTTCACATTGAGACCAAACAGCTCTCAGATGGAAACAATGACTTTTAGTCATTAACAGCCCGATTAAACAGAAACCATTGACCTAGAGGTGAAAGGAGCTGTAGCCCATTCCCTATTCTTAGACCTGGAGTCACCTACCAGTTTGCTTTGCTTAATTACTTCGCTCATTAATGGGATGCCAAACTTAACTGCAACACACACACACACACACACACACACACACACGCACACACATGCACACACATACACACAGAGGCACGTGTACCACCGGAGCAGCTTTTTATATTTCAGTTCTCCACCATTTTCGGCATTTTTTGGAGATAACCTAGGAGAGTCCATGGCTTTGCTTAAGCCATACATATCACATGGCAAAATATCTGGAACACTGAAAGGATGTTTAAAAAGATCAGAGGAGATTATATGATAAAATAATATTTATACTACTCATATATACCAACACAGTCCTAAAATGATTAGGGCCATGTTTCGGGTTTCAGTGAGTCACTTCTGGCAGGCATGAGTTATTGCAGCACTAAGAGCTACGTGGCTGCTGAAAGACTAGCAGCCTGTGATAGGTTTGTGAACTGATAGGGTATTTTTTCTCCCCTTTTCTCCAGATGAGTGCTATCAAAAACATGGTAAGAACCGTAATATTTTGCTGTATAACACTAAAGGGAATATATTCACATGAAGTGATTATTTCTGATGTTTCTGGACAATCAAAAGATACATTACATTTTCCTAATAATACCTACCTTCTTTTTTGATATGATGTTTTAGAAGAACAGCTTGCACTTATAATCAGTACAATTTATCACCTATCCCCAAAGTACCCTGCCGTTGAAATGCCTGACATATATATTGGGTGTCATGGATTTAGCAAAAATTGAATTATAAATTGCCCTGCCAGTTTTTGCCTCTGGAAATAATGAAAAAGTAAGCTAAAGAAATGTTCTATACTTTTTAAGTGACTATGAAGAAACAACTAGCATAGATTGCCAAAATATTATCTCTCTGAGCATGGATTGTTTGGGCTAGTAAGAAAATATAACAATAGAAATAGAAAAAGAGTGCAAATTCTACTGCCAGGAAAAGAAAGCAGTTGTAATGATGTAGTCACTTTAAACAATTGAAGGATTTAATGTGTGACAACCTCAGGGTCACCCTAAAGCCAAATAAACTGTCATGCAAAAACTCTTTTTGAAAATTATAATTGTTTTATTCTTGTAAATGAAATGATGGCCTATTGGAGTTACTTCATTAACAGTCAAAATGGGTTTCTTGCTCAGTATCTCTCAATTTATTTGAACTTAATATGCTTGTGAGCAGTTTCATATAAGCTTTTAATCATATGCTTATTGCAGAAAATTTGGAAATGCAAAAACTTATTTAAAAAAACAAAGTTTGTACCTCCACACAGATTTAGTGTATTTTTTTCTAGTCATATTTTGCCTCTGCTATATATTTTTAAACAAAATTATGTTTATACTCTGTATGCATTTTTATATTTGTTTTTCCACCCATTTATAAGCTGCAATATTCTGAAATATATTATTTTTAATGATTGTATAATACACTGCTATAGGAAAGTATACTCGCTAAAATGTTTCTGTTTTTGAACATATTGTTTTTCCAACTTTTGACTGTGAAAAAAATAAAATGACTGTATACATACTTGATGTTTTATCTCTATTTGCTTAGAAATAGAATTACTGTATCAAAACATGAAATTTTGAAGTTAGTTAATAGTATTTTTAAATCTCTTTTCATAAAGATTCTATCATCTTCCCTTCCACCAGTAGCCAATAAAGCTGCCAGTCACAAAAAAGCCTTACCCGGTTTAAATTTTTAAGCCTTTGGCCTTTTGATAGGTGAAATATTTTATCTCTTCTTAATTTGAATGTTTTGATAATATGTTGCAAGATTTTTTATATGTTTATTAGCTGTTAGATGATTTTCTGTGAATTGCCTATTGACTTATTCTTTAATCAAGATGAGTAATTTCTTTAAATTTACCTTTAGTTAAATTGATAATACAATAATGGTTTTTTCCTATTAGTAATATCTTGCAATGGATGACAATTTGATTATATGAGTTATTTTATCCCATACTTTATAAATTTTTAAGAACATAGTTTTAAAAGTCTAAATATGTGACATCATTATTTAAATAAGCTTATTAAATTATTTTTCCACATTTATAATAACTATTCAGCTTGACCTTTTCAAGGTTTAGTCATTTTAGGATGTATTTTGGTCAATTCTTTTGGAGAAAAAGATGATCTCACAATTCCACTGATATTTTCCAGTTAGTGACATATTTTATAAAAAGTTACCTTCTTGTTTTTTTCTGATGTTACCTCACCTTCCTTAGGTGGTAGTGTTTTCAAAGTCTCTATCAGGTTCTTTTTAGAAATCTACAAAAACATATAACATAAACAGACTGTTTGTTACTCTGATTCCATATATTTTATAAGCTGATTTGCACATAAAGATCTTGACAATTTTAGAGAGTCTCTTCCAATCATGCTAGTTTCCCAAAAAACAAAAAGCAATAAAACATGAGGGTCCTGTTAGTCTATATTCTCTTGGATCTTAATACAAAAGATGGAAATATTAAATTAGGATTAACAACTTCAAGCAAAAAGAAAAGCAAGAATACTGGAAACGGGTACAATCTGTATCCTTTAGTTCTGCTCCAATACCTGTGATGCTCATCCACTGGGATGAACACGGTTCTGTACTTACTTGTTGAATGACTTTGGGCAAATTGCTTCACTTCCCTCTGAAACTTAGTTTCTTCATTTACACAGTTGAGTTTTGTAAAAAAAAAAAAAAATGTACTTTACAAAGTAATTGTGAATAATAAGCAATGTGTGTAAGGAACCTGACACTTTGAACAGCTCTTATCGTATGTTAGATGCTCCACAAATGATGGCTCCTACTGATACTTTCACAACTGCGATTTCTTCAACTACTACTATTTATATTTAAACTTTTAAATTTCTTTAAAATTTTTACTTGGCTAGCTCAATAAAAACACCTTTAAGCTTGTATAAAATCTTAAAGTTTTATAGGATGTTTCTCAAATATCTCACTGATCTTTCAAAAAAAAAACCTGTGAAATAAATAGGAACAGTATTATTGTCTCAGTGATTAGCCCTACTTCCCTCATCATTTCCATCCATCTATTCCATCAGCTCCTGAGGACACAAATTGCAAAGGAAGCCAAACGAGACCAATATCAGAGTATAAGGACTCTCTCACTATTCTCTTCGTATTTCCCTTACCTCTTTTGCTTTCTCACTCATCAAGCAAATGTCATTTGAGTTCGAAGAACAACATAAGTATTCTCAAGACAGTATAAATGGAATGGATAGAGTTAGAAAAACCATTGTGAAAAATGTTAGTCATTATCACTAAAGGTTAAATCAGGACAGCTGCTGCCATGAAATTCAGAAGCCTTTTGATAACTAGCCCTTCCCTAAGGCTTATGATGATAAGCTCCCATATTTTATTATGTTCAGATTTTGTGTGTGGAAATATCATCATGTCTCTGCATCAGGTAGTCCATCTCTATACTGTGGATCACTCAGAATTATATCTTCACTGCATTGTTGAGTCCAAATTCATTTTTTTAAAGTCATTTCCTTGATAAGCAATTAGAAGTTTGCAAAAACAAAAAGACATGGTTCTTAATAATGATATTTTTCATACTTAAAATGTTAGCCTTCGGTGGAGAAATAAACTGAGCTTTGCAATGCACAGAAGTCCAGTTCTGCTTCTGATGTCATTCCAACCCCTTGATCTTCCACCCTCTTAGAGGCTGATATTTCCTTCCAGAGAATTATGAATCAGGTATATAAAGTAACATCTCAGAGACAGTGCAAACCATAAATCTGCTAACTGTTTTTCTTCTGGGTTTATGTGTGGCATGACAGACAAGGAATTCAGACCTACGTAATAAAAGTAGCCAGTATATCCTAGCTAATGGTGGACTTGCTGCCACTGGAATTACTGTCCTAAATAAATGCTGTAAAAAAATCTGCTAGACTTCATTTTATTCTGGCTGACTTCCTGACTTTCCAAAATAGTGATAGAAGTCAAGACCAAAAAGGAGAATAGAGCCAAAAAAGAAGGAGGATGCATGTCACATAGACATAAAACAGATCAGCTAAACCTACCTTTACTTAAACACTAGATAGTAAAGGCAGAAGATAAAACCATCAAACCTTATGGAATATACTCAGTAAATTTCATATGTTCAGGTGTAAATTTCATATGTTCAGGTAGCGATGGGAAGTGCAGTGTACCTGTTTAATTCTTTCCTTAAAACTTTAAATCTGCAAACAAATAACAATAGAAATTCCTTTTGATCTTGACAAATATAATCTGAGTTCATTTAGGGTGTAAGGCCGTGACACTGAAATGTAAGATTGTGTTTTCTCCTCTCCTCAGTATCTTGCAAGTGGCCGGGAGTAAGAGCTTTAAATCAGACTTTTGGGTTTTCCAGGAGCACTGCTGTAAACCACAATGAAATCAAAATACAATTATGAAAAGAATGTCACACTTCATATGCAGTCTTGATAGCCTCATTTTACTTGTTGTTTATGATTTAAAAAATGATCACATTCTAATGGACAAATGCCATATAGCAGAAAATATTCATTTATGAGGTCAGAATTTTTATCTCTAGCTTCTAAAATTTGTCAGAATATTCTTATTTGGTTCATATGGCACTATTTTCCTCTAGGAAGACACTATTTTAAATTCAGAAAGAGTAAAAGTAATTCTGATTTCCTACTGCCTTATAATTTTGTAAAATGTATTGGAAATTCTTGTGTGTATAAATCCATATTGAATAAAGATTGATGCCTTCAGAATTAATATGAAATGTGAGAAAGTAAAATAAAGTTATTTAGTGGGACTGTTTAAGTCTGTAGCAGAGGGATCGAGAGCATCAGTTTTTGATTCAGATTCTACCATTTCTAATGTTTCTTTTAATCTCCAATTCTCCTTCTTGGTCCCTACACTCGCACTCTCCCTGCACACCACACCTTGAAATACTAGATTTCTTCTGAGATTGAAAGTCTGTATGCTTTGTCTTGCTCAGTGTTTCCCAACATGTAAGAAACAACTAGAGTGCTTATTAAAAACACAAATTACCACTTAATCAACCTTGGAAGTTCTTACTCAGGGATAAGTCTATGAATATGATTTATTCATAGACTTGGGATAGAGTCTATGAATATGAATTTTAAAGAATTGCCCAGGGATGATCTCTGTGTTTCAACAAGTTTGAGAAGTGTTGCTTTAGGCCATCTTACCTATCCCCCTTGTTTTAAAAACCATCTATATGCCTGTGATGTCTAAATTATACATCCAATCAAAACATCTCCTACACATGTTCCTATTTGATATCATCACTTAGATGTCTTACAGCTATCCTAAATTTAACATTTAAAACAGACCCCTTGATCATCTACCCAATATTTACTCATCTTTCAGTCTCCTTTGCTCTATAAATGACACTAAAATCCACCTAGTTGCTCAACTTAAAAACCTGGTAGCAATTATTGACACCTCTCTTATCCTTAACTGCTACATCCAAACCATTCACCAGATATCCCTGGATCAGACCTCCAAAACATATTGAACCCATCTGCTCTCAGTTGTTACATCTGTATTGCCACCCTCTGGGAAATAAGCCAACAATTTCTTGCCAGAAATAATATCATGGCCCCTTAATTTTTCTCCCCCATTCTACTCTTGCTCCCCCCATATTCTGTTTCCATACAGCAGCCAGCTGATTTTATTAAAATGTAATTTTGATCACTCTTTGCTCCAAAATCTTTAATGCCATTTCTTAATACTCAGGATAAATGCCCAATTCTTACCCATATCCCTCTCCAGCCACACCTGGAGCTACTCTCCTTTCACTCAGTGCACTCCTGGCTTCTCTCTGGCCAATCCTAACAATCATCTGGGTCTCACTTAAATGTCTTTGTCATAAAGAAGGCTTCCTGACCACCACTACCCTCGAACTAAATTTCTGTGTCTCTTAGAATCTTTTGTACATTTGTCTTCATTCTGAGTGTTTATATGTTTATTTTTCCTATTTGGGGTCATTTTTTAATATCTGTCTATTCCTCTAAACCCATAAAAATAGGAGTCATTCATGTTTTACTCAACACTCCTCATGCTTGGCACATACTAGGTACTCGATACATGCTTTTTGAATGAATGAATAGATAAATGAGTGTTAGCTACCGAAAACACACCGGTGAACAACAAAAAAATAATCTTTGCTTTTGTGGAGTTAACATTCAATGAGAGAGCTATTATTTTCTAGAACACTTGATGATTTGTGAGTAAGAAAATGGAGGATATTTTTTTAAGTCTTAAATGACATGAAAAATTATTGTATAACTTTTATATATTTTATTAATGCCCATTATTGATTATGTGAGGGTCTGTGCTGTTTCGACTAGTTAGGGGGTTACACGCCCTAACTAAAAAAGCTTATATGTTCATAAACATTTTAAATACTTTGTGTAAAATGTGAGATTGGCAATTTTGTCCCCAAATGTTCAACTTGGTTGATTGATCCCAACACCAAGAGACATTCTTCAAATGAGCAGAAATAAGCCCCAGCTGAGGGCCCCACTTAAAAGCCAGGGTGAGGCAAATGAAAGAGATATATATACCTAGAGAACCTTTGCTGGCAGGGGCAACAATTGATAATGTAACACGTGAAGACAGTTCCACAAAGGTCCTCATGTGAAGTTTTGAGCTTGTTGAGAAAAAAAATGATTCTTTAGTAAACAAGAAAAAAAAAACAAGAAATTTAAAAATATTTAAAGACTAGATATATCCATTTCAGATGACTAATGAGCTAATGAAACTAAATTAAGAGAACTTTCTAAGAATTTAACCACTTTTTCATATGTTACTAAAAGACTATCAGAAACATTTTACCAAAGTTCTTTTTCACCAGAAAAGTAGAAAACCTGTATGTCTGTCCAAACCTCATAATATGTTCAGGGTGCATCTGTCTCTGTAATGATGTTAATCTAGGCTACTTGAATCAGCATGTAGTGGAAGAAAAAACAAAACATGCTATTTTTAATCAGAGACTAGTGAGTATGGTTCGTTTTAATGTAAGATTCTTCTCACACTCTAAATGGAAGACATTTTCCAGCTTTTTGTTGCCTTGAAAGAATGAGATCTTGCATAAAAATATCAGTGACAAGTTTCTAAGCAAACGTTTCCTTTTACAATATGGCACACATCATAATTCCTTTGCCTGGCTCTCCCTGAAGAAGAGGGGGTGTGTAATCCCCTAACTAGCAGCCACTCTTCCCTTAAAAATGCAGTAAAAAGAAATGAAACACAGCCGCAACAAAACAAGGAGTCCAGAGCAAAGGTCTTGCCCTGAATTTATCATTTGTTTATATTTCTCCTAGTCTTTTAAAATTTCTCTTGGTGCATCCCTTTTGCAAAGACTTAGCAGTCTGTTAGTAAAATCATTATAAACTATCGTCTTCAAATAAACTAATTCAATTTGGCCCATAACAGACAAATACTGGTTAAATTTTACTGTGTTCACATTATTCCATGATTAGTATATGTAAGTCTGAAGTTCTCACACTTACCCTGCTTTGTTTTAATGAGAAATCCTCCTTGAACAAAGAAAGAGTTCTTCAAAGAGAATTAATTCATTTATAGACTCATACGTGCCTGTTTCTTTCCTTCTCCCCATGAAATGATCCGTTCTTGCACTGAGGTACTATTTGCCAATTTTCAAAGCAGAGTTAATTTTTTCTAAAAATGTTAACAAGCCTTTGAAGACAAATTTGACTGTAAAAGTGTTGAGATCCTTAATCAAATAGCATGACCATCACAGCAATAAACAGTCATTTACAGACTATTTTTTAGTTAACTCCAAGAACCACAGGGAAACTGTTTCATCTCTGTTCCATTCTTTTGTCCCCACGCTGACTGAAAAGGGAAACATATCTTAACATAATATTATTATGCCTGCCATTCACAATAGTGCCAGCTTTCTGTTAAGTGTGGATAATGGTTTGCCCCAGTGAAGCCTCTCTGACCAGCAGATCCTACCGGGGGGATATTCTTTCATAAACTGTTACACTTGTAGCTCTTCACAATTTACCTCAGTTGTGACACTAGGAAATTAGAAAATGTTGCATGACTCATTCCTATCACTCAGCTAGCCGGAAGTAAAATCCCCCCAAATAATTAAAAACATAACTGATGCCCATCATTGCTGAAACACATATATAACAAACAAACAAAAAGTATGCCTCATAATTTATTAACAGTAATGTTAGTACTGTTTTTCTCTCTAAAGGATTCTTTATAAAACCTATTTCTGTGATTTTTGTTGCATCCTCTTGAAATGAGATGTGTTTAAAGACTAATGTATCCTTTAAGGTTGATTAATTTGGAGAGGGGAGCCAGATAGTCAAACTTTTGGAGGCTACCACTCTTATGATGATGATAACTGACATTTTCTAATCCCAAACTATGTGTTAGACACTGTTCTAAGGTTATAATTTCTTACTTTCTTTAATCCTTATCATAACCCTATTATTTTAAGGATTGGATGCACCAGATTAACATTCATTAAATAAGCAGAACTATTTGGTCACTCATTTTTATAAATATCCTAATATTGTATTATTATACATACCATTTTCAAACTCAAAAGCCCAAAGCCATTACTGATTATTCATTTTTGTCTTGCTGTCCATAAACGGTTATTTTATTGGAAGATTTTACTTTCATCTTTTGTTTCTATTCCCACTCAAGTATAGATAGGTAGCATAGCCAGGATCTAAGCACTGGGCTGCCCGTGCAAAGCTGGACCACTATGCTACTGCCTCCCTACAGTACTTTATGCTCTAACTTGGACATAAAGTCTTCAAAGCAAGGATGTGTGATAACTCATTCCCATAGCAGCGTGGAGGACAGCTCAGCATCAAGAAAGACTGTGCTGAAACTTCCAAGTGGCATTTATGAGGACCCAAACCCAGGCAGTAGCCAGCGAATGGAGAGGAAATGGGATCTGAGATCTAAGATACATCCAAGAAATACTTAGGAGATAGTATTAGCAGCATTGTGTGAATCCTTTGATGTGAGAAAGCAAAGTGGCAATGGCCGTGGCTGACATTAAGAAAAATAGTAGGAAAAAATTACTTTTATTTTACAAAAAAAAAAAAAACATTTTTCAAACTAAATGAGCTAAAGGGCAATGCTTCAGAGTAATTAGAGATGCTATAATGATGACCTCATTTATACCAAGAAAATATCTAGAAAAGACAGTCTTTTCTTCACTATCATTAATCAAATAATATCTACTCTAGATAAACTACATCCTAGAAAAAATGTACAGTTTTTAAAAGAAGGAAGACATGCTGTCTGACCTCAAAAAGTTTAAATGTCTGGTTGAAGGAAAGAAAATGAAGAGAGAAGAAAAAATCTGACATAAAGAAGGGGGAATACAAAGATTATGAGACATTTTAAAATAAATGAATGAATGAATGAATGTCCTCTCTTGTACTAGAGGGGATTTATGGTGTATCCTGGTTGCAGCCAGGGAGGTATCCCAGGGACCTACAGCCTATGTATCAGCTTTTAAAAGCTTTGAGGGAGGGGAAAAAAAAAGGTTTATTTGAGAGACAGTAAGTTTAGCTGTAATGGAGGTTTCAGGAAATGTGGTTGGAAGTAAGCCTTTGGAGGGAAAGCTTATAAAGGACCTGGAAGGCAGAATTTGCGATTTGAGATATAGACAAGGAAAATTCATCAAGGAGTTTTTTGTTTTGTTTTGTTTTGTTTTTGTTTTTGTAATGTGCCTGTTCTTTTGCTTCCTCTCCCCCAATTGGCTTGTCTGTTTTTTCCTATCATTTTGTTAGGAGTTCTTTAAATTTGAGGGATACTAGAGTTTTCTTGGTTATGTGTTGCACATATGGTCTCCAATTCTGAAGCTTGTCTTTTCATTTTTATATAGTGTCTTTTGATAAAACTTAATTTTAATCTTAATTAACATTCATTTATAATTTTAATATAATCAGAGCTGTCTCTTCCTTTGTAGTTAGTGCTTCTTGCATTTGTTTAAAGAACTCTTGGTAACTCTCTATTTAATGAAGATCCTTTCCTGAATCACCTTTCAAATTATTGTCTTACCATGCACATTTGGTTTTAATTCTATCTGGAATTAAGAGTATGAAGTAAAGTGGCACTAGAGTCCCCCACTTTTTTTTTCTTATATGGATATCTAGTTGTCCCATCATGGAGTTCTGAACAAGACAAACAGTGCCTTGAGAAGATGGGCCATGAATCTAGGAATGGACTATTTGGAGGAGGCAGAGTTGAAGCAAAGAATAATGATCCAGGTATAGGAGATTAGTGCCTAGCACCTGTGGTATTATAAGACAGAATCAAGAGATATTTTGAAGAAACAATTAATAAAGTTTGGAAAGTGGTTATATTGGGGGTTTAGGAGGAGGAAAGAGCCAAAAAGTAATCGTAGAGCCATGCACAGCTAAGAAAACTGGAAATCTTATGGTCCAGTCCATCAGTTTCACACTCTCTCCTTCCTTTCCCCACTCCTACTGGCTCTGTTAGCGTAGAGGTTTGGACTCTCCTAAGTTAGAATCTGGGTTCATATTGCAAGTTAATATTATTAACATGGAGATGCATTTGTGATATATTTTATGAAGTATTTGTAAATGAAATTATGTTCAATTTTTATCCTCTGAGTCTTAGAGTTGTCTTTGGCTTTACAACAGCAAACTGCTGTTCAGACCAATAATTTTAGCAACAGGAAAGCCAAGAGGTGCATATGTTGTGTGGTTCTTACACTTAAGCAAAATACTATTTCCCCATGGAAGCAAAAATGATTCAGAGATTTTAGACTAATGATGTTGAGTTGAATTTCTGAATTCACAAAATTTAAGTTTATTTTAAGTCTTTTTAGTGCCAATCTGTATGAAAATAAAAATTATAATAAAACTTTATCAAAAAGTGGGGGAAGACAAATCATCCCATAGAGGAGAACACACACTCATAATTCTTGTAGTTCTCATATGAATGAGTTTTCTAGGAAAAAAACAAAACAAAACATTCTGACCTCTCTTCATATCTCTAATCCATGAAGAGGATTGATCTGATCTCTTATCTAATTTTCAGGTTTGAAAGAAAGAAATAAACATGCTTTCTCTCAGATCCTGAGCCTCGTTCCCCCTTGGACTCAGTGTGCCTGCAGGAAACTTTATGGCTGGTCTGCTCAGGACTATCTGCCCTAAAATTGGAGGACACTAGTTATCCAGACTCCTTAGAACTGTACTCAGGAGATGTGCCTAGATACACTATCGACCCGCCATAAATGCTCTGCTCTATACCATCCACATAAAATTTTTGCAAAATAGTATCTTTGATACTCTGCATGAGCTTTTTAGTTCGATTTTGGTTTTTAAAGTCACCAGTCATAATGCTCTAGGTTGATTTTACAGTCTACTAATGGGTTATGAATCAAAGTCTCAAAGCACATTTTAGACCTCTTCCTCTGTGTTACCCTGTCATCTACACACCCTCCCCACTGACATTTTGAGAGTGTGGGCTTTCCTCTTCATCTCCACCTCTGGAGCTCTAGTGTATGTTCTAATCACTTCTCATTTCTCCCCAGGACTAGTGTAATAATACAAGGACTACTGTAATAATACAAATAGTAATAATACTGGTATTAGTAATTCTAGAAGCTATGTTTATTAAGAACTTACTATATACCAAAGGCTGTTCTCAAAATTATTTGTGTAATGACATTAATTTAATCCAAACAACAACCTAAGCTATTCACTCCACACTGGTCTACTAACCTCTAGCTAGGTAAGTTGATTCTTTCCTTTAAACCACTTCCATAATGATCTTTTTAAGTCACAAAGAGGAGCACATCACTTTAATATTTGAAATCGCTTGGTTTACAGAACAAGCTCCCAGGAAGCCCTTGTCCCATCGGGACCTGGCTTTAACCTTGTCTACTCTCATCCTATTAGCATCTTTGGCTCAGAATGTTCTCTCTCCTGTAACTGTACCATACCTTGCTTTGATGCCCTGTAAGCCTCTTCTTCCAGGCTTAGTACTCCTCTGTATTCCCATAAGTCCCGGTTTATATCTCTGATCCATCACCTCCTTTGTTGTTGTACTAATTTGTTTAAATGTCTGGCTCTTCCACTGGACTGTAAGACCCCAGAGACCAGCAATGAAACTCTTTCATCTTTGCACTTGTTTTTTTCGTACTAGTCTAGATGCTATGCTAACCACATCATACTTGAAACTTGTTCTTTCTGCTCTACCTTACTCTAATCTGTGACTTTAATAACATTTAGCCTGCAATTGCCAGACATACTGTTTTATTTGTCATGAAACAGTAGCTCCTCATTACTTATAACCCATCATATCCAAATTTCTTAGACCATATTATAGACCCTTTTATAATTGAGCCACTCTCTACAAATATTATTTTTTCTCACTTCAGTAGTCTTAAGCATTCTCAAATTTAACCTTTATGGATTTCACTATACTTAATGATTATGAAAGTTCAGTGACATATGGTCATTTGTAAGGTGAGTATGCAGAAACTTTAAACAAGCAAAATATTGAACACAATGTTCTTATCATTGAGTGAACCTTGTCAACCCCACAGCATCCACATGAATGGCTTTGTTCAATACCATGAAAAAAGTAACTCTATCTTATACCATGAATACAGTAATGAGATGTTTAAATATTTTAAAATGTATGGTTTATGGAGTAAATATGCTATATGGCATTCTTATATTGGGAGAGCAACAAAAAAAGGCTTAAGATGTATCACCAGCTTGAACTCTTTAGAACCCTCAACTATCTCTTTTTATTATTTATATTGTCTACACAACCCAGAATTTTTCCATGTAATTTATCCTCTACATTCATGTCAAATGAATGGATGAGTCAATTGATTAGAGGACAAAATAAGTAGCGTTGTTAGAACTTAAATTATTTGGACTGAAAATATGAATGGTTTTAATAACCATTTGCAAATGCAAATAATGACTGAATTAGTTTATTAGCTCCAGAAGGGAGCTAATATCCACTTCAAAGAGATAAGAAGAGCTTCTTTATTATTTCTCAAATAATATGAATATATAATATTACCATATATTAAAAACAACTAATGATGTAATCAACATTTCTTTTCATCTTTGTATTTGATATTGAAATACTACTTCCTGTTTGCCACATCAAGTCTAGCTTTTTTTGCTTGATGTTCAGGTCTCCTACAATATGGACCAACTTGATCTTTCCAACTTGATCTTTCTCTTTTCTCCTCATTTCAAAGCCTAGACTCTAGTTAAGAGTCAAGAGTCCAATTGAGTTAAGAAGTATCCCGAGTGTCTACCAAATATGCCCTGTTCATCAGGGTTCTCTTTGAAAGAGACAAGGTTATGCATTCCACATTATACCAACTGTAGCACCAGACACAAAGTAAGAATTTAGTAATATGTAGTTCAACCAGAAAAGCAAGTCAATGAGTATTTTAAAAATCCATTTGCCCAGAACTTGCTAGGTATGGCTGAGAGTACAAATGGAGACTATCCAGAATCTGTTCTTAAGGAATGAGTCATTTTTCTTAAAGCAATAAACAGGAAAAAATTTAAAACATCACACAATAGTTGCTAAATTAGTACCCCATAATTTTTTCTCTGTCCTTATGGTTCTTGGTTCTCTACCCTCATGGTTCTTATCACATTAGACTGTTTATCCCCCTGTTATCTGTTAAGGTAGCACCTTCTTCCGGAACAGCATCATAGTTGTTTTATTTACCCTTTGGTGTCCAGGTCAGTGCCTGATGCACTTAGGAAATAATGCTACATGAATTGTGTTGTGCAGACCAATTATGCCTTAAGTATTAAAAGAATGGGAAGATCGATTTTGGGATAGAGTCATCAGGATTTTTAAACAAAAGCTTTTAATTTAGTTTAAGCCACATATTAATATAAAAACAGAGTGGCTCATTGTGAGAGGGTAGCAAGAACATTGGCTTTGAAGTAAAAAAAAAAATATGCATTTAAGAGCTACTTCTACTAATTGCTAGTCGAATAACCTTTTTCAAGTCACTCAACCTGAGTCTCAGCTTCCACGCCTTTGAAATAGAAATAAAGGTAACTCCTCTTCATCCTGTCTCAAAGGGTTATTTAAGCATCAAATTAAGTCATCCATGCAGGAAAAGTTATGTGGAGTATAATCTATACAGACATGAAGTAGTTTCCTTTGTCCATTGTTTCACTTTCTGCAGTTTCAGTTACTTGTGGTCAACCACAGTCTGAAAACATTAAATGGAAAATTCAAGAAATAAACAATTCATAAGTTTTACATTGTGCAATATTCTGAGCAGCATGATGAAATATCTCGATGTCTCCCTCTGGGACATGAATCATCACCTTTGACCAGTGTATCCACACTGTATACACTACCCTCCCATTAGTCACTTAGTAGCTGTCTAGGTTATCAGATCGGTTATCAAATCAGTTATCAGATGCTATGAGAAAGGGAGAACACATTCACATACAGTATATTGTTATACTTGTTCTATTTTATTACTAGTTGTTAATCTCACACTGTACCTAATTTATAAAATAAACTTTATCATAAGTATGTATATATAGGAAAAAAGACTATATACAGAGTTTGGTACTATCCACAGTTTTAGGCAACCACTGGGGGTCTTGGAACATATCGCCTGTGGATAAGGGGGCACTTCTGTATGTTATTTTATTAACCGTTATTTAAGTTTCTTTTCTACTAAATGAGAGTACAGATTTGTTAGAAAAACATTCAAAAAGAGTCAATTATCAAAAATGCGATATCAGCCTAGAGGACATAAGTGTTTTTTCAAAGGAATCGCCCTGGACCAGAAATATTTAATAATATCTTTAATGACACAGATGAATTTGGGAGATGCTCATTAAATTACTAGCAGCACCAAGTTAAGTGGGAAGCTTAGCAACTTGGAGAAGATAATTATAATTTTAAGTGACCTTGAAAAATAAACAGAAATAATGAGAATAAAAACTTAATCAGAGCAAGTGAAAAGGGGGAAACAAACTACAAATGATGATAAAGACATGGTTACAGACAAATGTGGCATAAACAAAAGACAGGATTATAGAGGATCACATATGAGTCATCGATGCCATGTTTATGTTTAAAAGTGTGTTGATAATAAGCTGGAAAAAATAGGATTCCAGCATGTAGGAGTTACTAGACAGTCTTTCCACCATCCTCAGGATTTTATCGTTTTTGAAGACTTATCAAACACCTACTGGATAGAAGACATAAAAATGTAGAAAAATGTGTCTGATCTGAGGTCTTAAAAATAAAAAATGGACTCCCTGGATGGGATCCCAAGAGAAAAAGCAAAATGATTCATAGTTTGCAAAATAACATCCCTGAGTAGAAGCTAAAAGGATTAGGTTTATTTAGAACTGAGAAGGGAAAACAGAGATGTGGTGGTTAGGTAGTATGATTAATTAGTATCTGAAATGACAGGAAAAAAATGTGTAGATAGAGAAAATGCACTGAATCTGCCATAGGAAGAGTTTGTTTTGGACACTACCAAGCAGTTGCCTGTTTAAAGCATTGTTACAACAGCATTATTTCACCAAAAGACTTCTTGTTAATAGAGTCATGGACAATTATGCGTTAGTAAATGCCATACCATGTGGATAACGACCAAGTCTACACTGTTGAAATTGTTATCTGTACCATGTGGATAACGACCAAGTCTACACTGTTGAAATCCTGTGCACCTTTTCCCAATTCAATTTATGAATTTGTTGGTGCTTTTCATATCTTTTCTGATTTTTCTACACCCCTCTATTCTGTTATCCAAGCTAGAAGCCTAGGAGTCATTCTTGATTTCTCCCTCCCATCTTACTCCAGACAGTCCATTAAGCAAGCATTACTCATGAAGCTTGATTTTTATTATCTCCTAAATTCCTCCTAAGTTTTGGTCTTCTCTGCTTCAGCACCAAAAATCTTAATTGAGTTTCTCATGGTCTCTCACCTGAACAATTGCAACAGTTTCTTAACTGGTATGAGTGCTTAGAGTTTGGACTCTCAAACTTTTCTTCTATTTAGACATTCTAGGGATAAATTCAAAATGGAAATCTGAACTACTAAACTGAGTTACTAAACACTCTTTCCACCATATTCCAGAGTGTGTCATTCTGAAAAACCTTTATGAAATACCTACTGGATGCAGTAATCAGTAACTGTGTCCAATTTGGAGCCTTAAACCTAGATATGAACTCTTTGGATAGACCCCAAGAGAAGGAGCAAGATTCTTGAACAGCTCTCTTTGTCCGACGAAATGAAGTCCAAGCTACTCCTTAACATCATTGACCTGGATCCTCCTACCGCCTGGTCTCGTCCTGACATTTACTCTTCAGCAACATGCTTTTCTCATCCCTTGCTTTTGTTCCTGTTGACTTCTCAGTCTGAAAGTCTCTGTCTCTTAATTATCTGTTTAGGTGGCTATCTCCTTAATGTGAGTGAGTGCCTTGAGAACAGGATTTGGACTCATTCTTTGTGTCTTCTAGCTTCTCTTACAGCTGCTGGTAAAAGTGGACCCATGATGAACTTTTAAGAATTGAAAAAAAAAAAGATGAATGAATGAAGGAAACCATCATCTATTTACTTCACAGCTGCTTTATAAGACATTATTATAATAGCTTTTAAATTTTAGCAGAACCATAGTACCTTTGCGTAAGGTATTCTGAAGGCTTGATTTAACTGTACATGTATGTCTGCTAAATTACATTAATGTCTTTTCTTTTAGCCAGTCTAAATAAGGTTAGAATAAATTGGTGAGAACACAGCAGATACAATTCTTGAATGCAAAGACAAGACAAAGCAAAAACCAAGATGAGTATAGCAAGATGTTTTCTTCTTCTTAGTTGAAGAGCTACCTAGAGTTAAAACGAAAAATGTTGGAAATTGTGGAAAACTGAAGTTGTAAAATTGATTCATTCTTTTTTTTTATTTGCTACAAAGTGGTGAGGTCTTTTGCTTTAGTCTTGTTGGACTGCTGTAACAGCGTATCATAAATTGGATGGTTTATAAACAACAGAAAATTATCCTCACAATTCTAGAGGCTGAGAAGTCCCAGATCAAGGCACTGGCAGATTCAGTATCTGGTGAATACCAGCTTCCTAGTTCATAGATGGCCCATCTTCTCTTCTTGCTGAATCCTCACATAACAAAAGGGGCAAAGGAGCTCTCTGGGGTCTCTTTCATAAGAGCACTAATCCCATTCATGAAAGCTCCATCTTCATAATCTAATCACTTCCCAAAGCACCCTCCCTCCCCCGCTAATACTGTCATCACATTAGGGATTAGGTTTCAGCCTATGAATTTTGGAGAGATAAAGACATTCAATCTATAGCATCTTGCATCACCTGACCTCTGCCAACCTCCCCGCTTCCCCAGGGCTGCCATACATGTTGTGCAGGTCTTGTCCTGCATTTAGGCATTCAGTGGGTCTCCACTCAGCTACCCATGTACTCTGGTACAGGCTGCACCTATTTTGGGGAAAGGGTACACAAAGGCACTGGGTAGGTGAGCTAGACTCTAACATGCCTCACTTCCTACCCAATGTCACGTGGGCCTTCTCTCAGTCCCACCACAAAGCTCTGTCCTCTCAGCTCATCGTTCATATTTCAATTTGATGCCCCTTTCACCAAGAAAGTCTAACCTCTATGTCATGGACAGTTCTCTCTGTGGTCAGTAGGCTCTCATTAAACCACAAACCGCCTGATCACATGCCCAGGTCTACAATTGTATAATCACTACCTTAATTGCCCTCCCACTGTACTGCCAGCTCCATAAAGATGCGGATGGGAGTCTATATTGGCTACTGCTATATTTCCAGAACACATGATACATGTTGAATAAACATTTATGGAAATAACAAATTAATTCAGATAGAGCATACAGAGGAACATGATACATTTTGTTGAATGAAGGAATTGCTCTTTTTCACTCTCACCCAAATGATTTAACTGATATTTAAAGTAAAGTAAGGAAATCAAGTATAATATTCTAATTCCTCTATACATTTCAAACATGATGGGCTCTTACTGATTATGTTTTTTAATCTTTTCACAAATATAAACTATGTTCATCCTCAAGATTTGGTATTAGAAAATTAGATTAATACTTGGTTTTAGCATCCTGCAGATCAGAAACATGAAGGTTGGTTAGTTTATTTAATCATTGTTTAATCAGTAAAAATTTAATGCATGTTTTCAATACAATTTTCTGGAATAAAAAATAATAAATGTAATGCTTATTAAATAATGAGGATAATATGAACTTTTAATAATGCAGACAGGTTGATTATAACTGTAAACCACATGCTTATGTACTTTAGACTTTTACAGCTTTTAATTTATCAAAGGAAATAATTAGCACACTTTGTGGCAGCCAGTGATGGAATTTATTCATTTGGAAGGCCGTGGGTTTCCTGTCATTAAAACTACATCATGTCCTTCCTTTTCTATTAAACTTCCACTGAGGGCAGTAAGAAGTCACTAAAAGGAAATGAAGAGGTTTTCTTGGCAATGTTCTTGTGTAATGATTTAATACCCTTAGAAGATATCAAACACGTAATGTATGCCAACAACAAGTGTATTATGTAGGACAAGGGGCCCAATTACCACATTACTTCCCCTATTTAAAGTTTTTTTTGTGTCTCAATTAACTATGATGTGCAAAGTAGTATCAATAAATTTATTTCCTTTTTTAAGGTTAATGCATTTTTTTGGGGTTTTTTTATTAGTAATGTTTCAGTGCAGCAAAGGAACAGATTTAGATTCCAGAAGTACTATATACAGAGTTATATGTCAAAGGATATTACTTTTCTCTCCAGATGATCAATGGCATCTCATTACACATAGAATCATTGTAGTTAAAGCTCACACACATTTTTTTCTTCACTGAGGGTTTTTTTTTAATAAGATAAAATGTAAAGTCTAATCTTTCTTCTGTTTAAATGTTACTAAGATTTGATCTTGACTCTGTTCCAAATGCTAGAACCATAGCTCCTAACGAGTTCTGTCTAGTTTGAGAATGCTTAAGTGAAATGCTTGTTTTCCTAAGGTCTAAAATGGGCCTGATGGGGAGTCAGAATTAGCCTCTCACCCCCAGAAGTGGGTGGTCCTTTGAGCGATAATCAAGAGACACCGTCGGTCAAGGTTTCGTTTTAGCTCCGACAAAGCCTGTGCAGATGAAGGGACTTCATATAAGATGTGAAGACTCTGTTTGGCTTGACTATAAACAAAATATTTGAGACACGTTCACATGTCCTTATATGTGACATATGCTGAGACACAAAATGCCCTATGTTCTTAAAATCACGGAAATGGTCAACACCCCACACCATGAAACCTCTCAGTTAAATCCGAAGTAGAAATACAGCACTTCACATTTGCTTCCCAGTCGTTAGGCTGTCACATCACAAATGTATCAGGACGAGCACAGTGACTTCGTAGTAAGAACATCAATTTATTTTAGAACAATTTTAGATATACAGAAAGGTTGTGAAGATAGTGAGAAGTTCCTTTCACCCAGATCCCCCCATCATTAACATCTGACATTACCATGGTATGTGTGTCAAAACTAAGAAATTGGCACAGTGCATTAATTTTAAGAAATAATTATTTTTGTGATTAAGAGTTTCTTTTTAAAAAAAATAATTGGCTTCCACTTCAATACAAAGGAGGACATTATACTCAACTTGTATAGATAAGCCATTAATTTCAACACTATTTTCACTGAGCCATTTAAACCAGATACTGATTTTGCTGCTGAGTTTGCAAATTAAGATGTAAGATCAGAGCTTGGTGAGATTGTCATATTGTCTCCTTTAATTTGGAAAAGTAGAATGAGGCTAGAGAGAGACTCATAAAACAGACTTTACGACTCTCTTCAAGGCAGATATAGAAGCCCATGCTCCAATCCCTTCTCCCAGCTTCTGCAATTACATTTCCGCAGGAAGAAAGAGAAGGAATTAGAAACAGGATAATGTAGTCTTAAATCACCATTCTTAGCCTTTGCCTTCTTGTGGAAGCCCTGAATTTTTATAACTTGGCCTTCATATTGAATAGTGTGACACAACAAAAAACACAACTTGTTTGACCCTTCCTCAATAAAAAATCATTTTGTCTGACATCCTATAAAATCTGTGCGTGAGTCTATACTAAGCTCTCGTGTCTCCTCCAGTTGACAAAAGAAAAACATTGTAAATATGTACAGTAAATCTAAAGATCTATTTCAGCATAGTTTACAAAAAGCTAATAACTTAACATTCTGGGTAACTGTCTTTAACATGTGGAGCTGAGTGTCAACTCCTAATAATGAAACAATTGGAAATGTGGTACATTCTGGCATTAAAGATAAAGTCCTAAGTCATTTGATTTGCCTCAGAAGTCTTTTTCAGCGTTCTGAGAACTAGAATATTAGAGTTAAAATATTGAGAATATAATATGATTACGTCTCTTGCACAAATCTAAGCTGCACTAGCAACAACTAGTTGATAACCCAAGCTGAGTAGCTTGATGTCACTGTAAGTAGATGTTGGGTGTAACACATTACAGTGTTTTTCCTCCCAGAAAGCACAGTTTAGCCACAAGCCTTCACCCTCAACACTTATCTCTGGCATCAGCACTGCCAAGAGAGCTGGCCCTGTGCATCTAAATGTACGTGGGAGGGGCCTCACAGTCTGTGCTCCCCACAGTTTTAAGATAAGGCAACTCCAGATGGGATCAAGAGCTAGGAAGATTCATGACTCACAGTTATTTTAGCATAAAGGCAGTTTTTCCAAGTATTTGCACTCTATAATGCTAACAAATGAATGCTAAGTTCTGACATTAACATGTACAGATTATAGGGCTGTTTTTCATAAAAAACATTTCATAGTAGTATTGCATGCAATATCCTGAGGTCAGCAAATGTAATGAAAGTTGAAGACAGTACTCCAAGGTATTTTGCCCCTCATTTCCAAGCCCTATTTCTAAGGTCACAAAGAGACTTTTTGCCTTTCAAAATGAATGGAAATAATGATATATCCTGTGACATAATTAAATATTACACCTAATTAATATACAAACATGAATCAACCTCCTGTAACTGACAAGGCACCAAAAACGATGTGTTGTAAAATACAAAGAAAATGTCACACTCTATTTTCTTCATGAGTTCAAATTAGTTAGACTGTAGTTAAAATAATTTTAATGTAATTAAAATTAAAGAGGTAGAAAATTAAAGAGGTATGAAAATTAATAAACAGAAACCTCATTTAAAATAGGAGGCTAGAAGAAAGAGCTCACACGTGTGTCACTCAGCTCATAGTGGCCTCAACAGGAAGAGACAGGACAGGATGTCACACCATTTCACCACCTCTACAGGAGGAAGAAACGATTCCTCGTTGCCCAGTAACAGCCAGCCATCACTCAACCAATGAAAAGCCACTATACTCCCAACTTTCAGTTTCCTCCAATGGACACTTCCTTTACAACGGCTTCTCCTAACTCCATAAAAGAGCTTTCCTCTCCTTTATTTCTAGGAAGAGCTGTGGTTCGCTACCAGGCTGTAGTTTCTAATTGCCATCATTTGTTGTTCTCAGATTAACCCATTTTGCTGGAGAAACAGCTAGCTGTCTATTTAAGGTCAACAGGTTTTATCCTGAATCTACCAGTTGTAGACATGTACTCGTAGATGGTTTTATAAATACTCTATGCTGTTGTTTCTTCTTGGGAGGAAGAAGAGTGGGGAGGAGAGCAAAAAACAAAGGGAAAGTGAGAGATGAGCAATAGTTACTGTGGACTATTGGAATTAAACCTAAATTTTCACCATCAAAATATTCTGAAATCAGATGGTCTTTAGCAAAAACTAGACACAAATAAAAACAAATTTCTTCTTTATTTCCATAAAAGGAAGTAAATTTAAAAAGACAAATTCAGTTTGGTTTACATCAAAATGTAAGTTAACAAGAATATAAAACCTTCCTAAACATTTAAATATAAATAATATAATATAATACAATTTATTTTGACAATAAGTAGTTGATTAAAAATAAATTGGTGCACTAGAATATTATAGTAAAATGCTTATCTGAAATATGCAATGCTAACATTCTTTTCCTCTCTGAATACTAATACATAGAACTCGATATTCTATAAAATTATAAAATATTTAAAAGATGAAACTTATGAGTCCTTTTCACATAAACTGTTGTGGTCCCCAATTTTTAAAACACACTGTGTATCTGTTCTTAAAGAGAAAGAAAAATAATCCTTCATCAATTATGGTTAAGGGTCCTCAAACTGAAACACATGTGGATGAACGCCATTCAAGTACCAGCCCACACTGGGCTGGTTGTGGGGGAGGGAAGAAAAAGAGGAGTTAAATAGCCTACATGATTGATTTCAACTAAGACTAAAATCTTGGAGGACAATTATTGGATTTACTCACTGTTTGTTTTTGCGACATTTCGGAAATTGGCCAAAAAAAAAAAAATGTTTACAGAGTCCAAGAGGCGTGTGGTGACTGAGAAATTGATTTTCTAGATAAATAATGTTTTTTTCCAAAGATTCTTTTTTTAATTTATCTTCACATTGAAAATCATCCTCAGCAAAATTATCAACCATGAAATTAACAATATGATGATTAAAAAATTCTGTTCAGTGCATGTTTCCCAAATATCTCAAAGCTCTGGCATCATTTAAGGAATTCTTTACATTAGTTAAGCTGCCCTATATTTACCTTTTATTATCTAACATGATTCTTTTTAAGAAATATTCTTGCCATTTTGTCCCAAAAGAGGTATTACATCTAATTAATATATCAACATCTCTTTCTCCTATAACTGACAAATGCTAAATGCTTTATCAGTCTGGCACCAAAAATGATGTTGTCTCAGGGTTTTCCCAGACTGTCTTGTCTGAAAAGCTACATGAAAAGCCTTAATGATCATATATTAGGTGGGAACTTTAACCTTCTTTGTACCAGGTCAATTGCATAGGTAACTGGAAAAGTCAGTTTCACTTGTTGTAATCCATTCAAAAGGAAACTTAGATTTACACAGAATGTAGTTTTCAGTCATAGAAATGGTGTGGGGTTGTGCAGAAAAAAAACAAGACAAACAACTCTAGGTATTTATTGTATTAAGATTAAAAGACTGAAACAGGAACAAAAGGCACAGATTAGAGAAAAATCTTACAAATTCTGTATTTTCTTCATCTGAACATAAGAGAAATTAAATTTAATTGAAAATTAAATACAATATAAAACAAAACAGAAACAGACTCATAGAAATAATAAACTGATGGTTGCCCGAGGGGAGGGAGGTGATGGAGGATAAAAAAGGTAAAAGAAAATAAGAGATACAAACTTCCAGTTATAAAATAAATAAGCCACGGGGATGCAGTGTACAGTACAGGGAATATAGTTAATAATATCGTAATTAGTTTATACAGTGACAGATGATTCCTAGGCTAATCATGACAATCACTTCATAAGGTATATAAATGTCAAATCACTATGTTGTACACTAATATAATATTATATTTTAACTATACTTTCATGAAAAAATTTAAGTAATAATAGTTATTGCGAGTTGATTATGTGCCTGGCAGTGTGTTCAGTTTTTTCACAAAAAATTTCTCATTAAATTCTCACAAAAAAATAATAAGCAACAATTCTTATGATAGGTAATACAATTACCGTAGATCTGCTGGAGTCAGTTCAGACCTGTTGCTGGCTGTCCCCCTTACCACTGTCACTTATTAGCTATGTAGCATTGGGCAGATTGATATACCTCTTGGTATGTCAGTTTTTCCATTTTAAAAATAGAAATGATATTAGCACCTAGCTGGCAACAATGAGAAACAGACACAATGGCTGGCATACAGATGTCCTACATTTTTTTATTGAAGTATAGTTGACATACAATATTATATTAGTTTCAGAAAGGTGTACAATATAGTGATTTGACATCTATATACCTTTCAAAATGATCACCACGACAAGTCTAGTAATCTTTTTTTATTCTTTTACATATTATTTTATATATAATAAAAGGTTAGAAGAGGTTTTAAAACTTATCACAATCACTGTGTTAAGTGACAGAACAGAGGTCTGGGCTTCTGTGTCCTCCAGGAGCCTATAGATTAGTAAGAAAGGCAGTAAAGAGAAGGAGGAGTGCACCACTTTAACTGCTTTGAGTGGGATAAAGGATCATTTTAGAATGCCGAGGATGGGAACTTCCAGTTCAATAGGGGACTGCCTAGAGAGAAGACATGGAGTTGGCCAAGAGATGTGCCTAGGACAATACAGTCATGTTGAAGCATACATAAACAGGCTGTGTCACAGCAGATTTGAGAACACTGACCATAAAAGTAGCAGTTGGTCATCTTTTCATCCACGTTGTTGGAATGATGGTTGAAGCAAAATATGGGATCTGATAAATGCACTTCTCTTCCCATTGCAGAATTTGCAACATTCCCCAAACATATACCTATGTAGTTTTAACTGAGTCCCCCTATGTGTGATATTTATAGTAATTTTTTTAAATATATAGAAAGGGCTGTGTTAGTTCTGACTGCTATAAGAAATTACCATAGACTGGTAAGTTAAACAACAGAAATTTGTTTCTCACAGTTCTGGAGCCTGGGAAGTCCCAAATCAAGGTGCTGACTGATTTGGTTCCTGGTGAGAGCAGTCTTCCTCATTTGCAAATGGTTGTCTTCTCAGTTTTATCACCACATGACAAAAAGCAGAGAGAAAAGAAGCAAGTTCTCTTCTATCTCTTCTTACAGAGGCACTAATCCCATCATCAGGGCTCTACCCACATGATCTAAGCACCTCTTGAAGGCCCCACCTTCACCTTCACACTGGGGATTAGAGTTTCAACATATGAACTTTGGGAGGACACAGACATTCTGTCCATAGCAAAGGAATTCAGACATCTCTTATTTTTTAATTAGATGTTACTGGCAACTAGATTATTGAATTTCTAAAGGAAATGGAGTCTTTATCTTATTCTCATTGCTTTTAAGATAAAAGTTGGATTCTTATGTGCAGCCAGTGAGATTTGACTTTGTCTGGTCTCATCATTCTTTATGGCCTCATCAAAAAAAACTTCTCACTCCAACCCTTGCAGCCAAACCATATCGCCCTTCAATCAGTTGAAGTCCCCTTCCAGCCACAAGGCCTTTAAACATGCCATCCCCTCTGTTTTTAATACTCTTCTTCCCCATCTCCACCATCCCCTATCCATATTTCAGAACTTAACTCAACTGTCACCTGTTCAAAGAAGCTTTTTGTAAACCCTGTTACAAAAAAAAAAAAAAAAAAAAAAAAAAAAAAAAAAAAAAAAAAAAAAAAAAAAAAAACCTTAGGTCAAGTTGTATTCTTCTTCCTCTTCCTCTTCCATCTTCTTCCTCTCTCTCTTTTTTTAAAAATGTGTTCTAATATAACCCTGTTCACTCTTTTCTTTATTCATTCAATTAACACATACTACGCAGCAATTAATTGGCTGCCTGGTAGCCCTTCTATGCACTAGGACTATAGCAGTAAAGAAAATGGACGAAGAGCACTCCTGCTTTCAAGGCTCCTTTCCTTCATGAGAGTCACATCCTCCTCTTGACGAGACTATTAGCTCCCTGGCCTGCAGCGAGGGATAACGTCAGTGTTCACCTCACTGTTGTTCCCAAGAGTCTTGCACAGAGTTGGGCTCACAGGAGACACCTAATAAATATTTAGTGAATAAATTAAAAATGAATGAAATTTAAAGTTAGCCTATACATTCTAGAAAATGACTTTAGAAAGTATGGAAATATAAAAACAAAAGCCCTCAAACCAAAGTGGGCCTGGGGAGGTGCTTCCATACAAGGCCTTAGAAGTATACAGGTCATGTGCATGGAGAACCCTCCTCAACACAAGCCAAAGGGAAATATTCAGCAGACCTAAAAGGCAATGGAAAACACTGTTAACATTGAAAAAAAAAAAGGAAAGAGTAAGAAAAAAAAAAAAGAGTAAGAGAGAGAGATCTTCTGAATCGTGTTTATTGGTAAATATGTACCAATTTATCCATTTAATGAATGATTATTTCTTTATCACCTTTTATGCATTGTAAGTTCTCATTTAATGTCATCAATTAAAAAGTCTAGTAGATGAAAAGAGTATATAAAATATGTTTTAAAATTTATTTTTAAGTGAACAAGTGGCCAGGGACATATGGAAAATATTAAATTAGGTTAATATTCATTAATCAGAGTGAAATTGACATAAAGATGATGAAAACAGCAAAAATTGATTAGATGAGTAAATAGCCCACAGGAAGTATTTCAACTACACCAAGTACCAAAGGTCAGAAGACAAGAGACTAAGAGATGACAAGGCTCACTTATTGATAGAAGAGGAATTACAGATATTTTTTAAATTAAATTAACCAAAGATAAAAGTCCAGTGCCAAAAACAGACTTTAGTCTTCCAAACCAGAAAGCAGAGTTGGAAAGTAAGGTAATCAGGATCCATAGAAATCAAAAAATCAGAAACTAAAATGCAAATCTTCTCCAGATTTTTTCTCATTAAAAAGAAATCCCAAACATTTACCTATGAGACCAAAATCAAGAAAAAGGACAAGAGACAGAAACATAGTTTCAGAAAGAAATTTATTATTGTATACTTGCTGAAGTAAACAAATTTATAGCCACATGGAATTGCAAAGAAATATGTGATTTGATTAGAATCATAACAGCTATTACATCAGAAATTTTCATCAATACTGATAGCACAGTGTCTATATTGATAAAAAATTAAGCAGTCTTCTTATAAATGGTTTTTATTTTCCAACTACAATCTATACCAGTGAGTACTGGAGGTGATGATTAAACTCATTTTTTGGATTGTTTTTGTTTTTTTGTAGTTTTTAATTTAAATATATTCACTTAAAATTTTACTTGAAACACTAACTTTAAATTACAAAACATTAATTTCTGAAATCAGGATAAAGACGTGCCTGATGAATCATCAAGAATACAACTCAACATATCTTTCTTTTTGCTTTTTTTTTAATTGTTCTCTTGAAAAGGTTAGAAGTTGACTGCCTTCTTGGTGCTGTAGAAAAATTATAACTTTATATTTAGTATATTTCTTGATAAGGGAGGCAAACAATGAAATATATTCAATATTTCATTTATATATGTTAAACTTTTCATTTTATAGTTAACTGTAACTAACTCTTCTTATAACTTTGGGTAAGATTTTATATATATTTTAATGTAGAATCATTCAGTTTGTATGATACAAAAGAAACTAATGTGTTTAATACAAAGGCATGTTTGAAAAAAACATTGTTTCATAGAATAAATTGTTGAGTATTTAATAATTTAGAAATAGTGTATGTCAGATTGGACCACACTAGTTTTACTGTACGAATGTCAAAGCATCATATTTAAATTGAGAGTTGACAAGGAAGTAAGAGTAGTGATCTACATTATAAATTTAAATAATTTTTGAGAGACCTCATGAAAAGATTAGAATCTTTTAAAGTCAGTAAATGCATAGTCATATGCTGAGCCAAAGCTTGTGAAACTTTTACAAAAGCAAAGTTTTCTAAGTAAATTTCTAATAAACAAAATAAAGAAGGGATTATTTAACCAATATCAGCATAAAAGCAAACAAACTTTTTTAACTTTGAAAATCACCTTCCCAGTAGCTGTTTATATGAAAAATGGTATGTGAAAAGAAAAATTAATTTTATCTACTTATGAAAGGAGAAAGAAAAAAGGTTGAATTATATTACCACTTGACTTGAGAAAAAACAAGGTCCAAAGAATTCAAAGATGACATGTTTTCCATTTTTTTGCTCAATTTTCTTTCATTTGCTCCAGATTTTACTTCATTGACAAGAAATTTTAGGAGGTTCACTTACTTGTTGCTTCAATTTTTTATTTATTGTCAAATGAGCTACAGGAACATAGCAGAAAGGATATGGTGGATTTGTCAGAATCGCCATGTTGTGGGTCCAGAAATAGTACACAGTGTTTCAGAATACATAATAGAATAGATCAGGTCTGGCATGGCTCCTCAAAGCTGTCTTCAATATCCACCAACACACACACACACAAAAGGATGTACGTACTTACCACTCACAGCTGCCGATTTTAACCACATTTGGTTCTGTCTTCTGGTCAGTCACAAATTTTTATTGTCATTTCACTATTCTGTGTAACCATAACCATAGTTTCTATAGCCGTGAACTTAGCTCTTTGGAATTTAAATCTGGCTGCATCACAACTCTGCTTACCTAGGTCATGTCTGCAAATAGACTTTAGATTTGATTCTGCATAAGAAACCCCACTTGCCTAATAGTGCCCACATTTATTTCTTTATCAGATTTTCATGGAAAAAATATTACATGTCAGGCATAGTTCTAGTGACCAAAGAAGCAAAAGCAACTACATTATATATCAGCTAGCCTGACCATGGATTTGGAGCAAGAACTAGAAGGAATTACCTACAGATTTCTTGTCAACACCTTAGAGTTCTTAGCTTCTCTTATCCTACATGTCCAAAAAAAGAGAATATTTTGAAATTGGTTTGCTGGCGATTTTTTAAGAGCATGGGTAAAGGATGAATGTCATTAATAGAATAATAATGGGAAGTATTAACTTGTATCTTCTCCCAACACCCCCACCCCATCTCAGTCCAGAAGGCTAGAAAATTTCACCTTTTTAGTTTAAGAGAGAGACCCCAGTGGAATATAAATAACAAAGCAAGTTGATTATTTTTGAGCTTCAAAATAATTACACACACACACACACACACACACACACACACACAGTACTCACGATCTGGAAACATAGATACTATATTTTAGCAGATTGAAATGTTTTTGATGATATTATGCATAAATTTCCTATATTTCTAAACTTTATGAAAACTATAGGAATTGAGAGGATTATTTACTTAGCTAGATTTCCCCTCTGCCTTACAAGAGAGAAATTCCCTGGATGAGAATGATGAGAAGTTCAGTTGGAAATAAAATAGTAAGATGCTGGTGAGCAACTCTCAGAAGGGTTTGAGAGGTTGGAGGGAAGAGGAGACCTGTGCTTAACTTTCTCAGAGAAGCCAAAACCCAGGTTGTAAGAACTATCAAATCTATGCTTATACTAAGATGAAGGCAGTGGTGACATCCTGTGCTTAGGACAGGACTTGACACCGCTCTGCCTGTGCAGCCTTGGAGAGCAGAAGACGATGAACTCAAGTCTCTGAACTGAGTTTCTTGGGGTGGCAGGGGACACATCATAAATTCATGGAGTTTACTCTGAGTTGGTCAAGATTTAGTGCCTGCCATGAGATTAAATAAGTGGAGTGTGAAATTCTATTGTAGAGAAACAATTTTATATACTTGAGTTTATGGTCAAACATAGCATACCTATGTGTAGTAAGAATCATGTTACACCTCACAAGGCATTTGTAGTTGGATAGTGAAAAGAGAAATTTACAATGAAAAGCTTTAAAGAAGAATGAGGGATCTGCACGTTCTAAAAGACGTAGTATTAAATTAGAAAATAAAGGTAAAAGTGTACTAAAACAAGTACACATACATTTTGTTGGTAGTATAAATTGGTACAAATTCCCATAGTTTCTCCCCTTCTAAGGATTTATACTAAGTAAATAATACAAAATATATTCAAATCTGTACATTTGGTGATGTTAAGTTTGACATTATTTATAATTACTTACAAATTCAAACAATCTGGATATCTGACACTAACAGCAGGAGTTAAATTTTCATTTCTAGTGAGGTATTTATACAGCCATTAAAAAACACTGCTTTTAAAACTATGAGATATCAAGGAAAATTGTTTATGAAAGAATGTAGTTTAAAACTAGAATGTAAAATACACACACATATACCCACATGTACACATACATATATATGTTGTGCATACAATTGAAGAAGAAACATGCTTAGAGAAGAAAACAAAATAAAATACTTACTAATATTGGGGTAGTATATTATGAGAAAATAGTTTCTCTTTATTTCCATTTTTATGAGGTTATAATATTTTCTAAGTTATTATAATTAATACATTTCAAAACTGTTAATTGAATAACTAAAGTGATTAAGAAACTTTCATTGACTTAATTTAGTTGATAATTTTAATCAATAAAATACTTTAATAAATGAAACAGAGGAACTATCCTTTGAGACTGAACTCATATTTTGTCCAGCCAAAATTTACTGCCAGTCTCAGGTGATGTGACCTAGATGGACATTCTCTAACATCAGCTTTAGACGTTAAGCATGCACGGCTTCTCTCAGTACCTATTTAGAATTCATTTGTACATTGTTCTAAACCATTTTAATACCAATAGCAACCTTGGAGACAAGTTGTGTAAATTTATTGCTGTTATTGATGTGTTTCTTCCTCTTCTCTACCCCCAGAACTCCTCCCATAAGATTTTGAACAGAAAGGGTGAGAGTGAACACACTAAGCCCATTCCTGAACTTAGGGAGAAAGCATGTAACCTTTCACTATTTAGAGGGAGGGTAGCTATAGATTTTTGTAGATTCCTTTCTAGCAGATTGAAAAAAGTTGTCTTCTTTTCCTGATTTTTTTTTGCCTTTTTTTAAAATTAAGTTTATTGAGGTAACATTGGTTAATACAATTATATAATTTTTCAATTATATAGTACAAATATATAATTTGGCATCTATATATTCTATTGTTTGATTACCGCCTAAAGTCTAGTTTCCTTCAGCTACTATATCCTGATTTTTCTAGAATGTTTATCATGAATGAATGTTCAGTTTTGTCAAATAAATTTTCCGAATTTTTAAAATGATTATATGACTTTTTTGTGATGAATTACATTGATTTTTAAATGTCGAACCAACATCACATTTCTGGTGAAAACTCTTATTTGCTTGATTAAATTGATAACATTTTGCAAATTTTTTGTCTGTGTTTATGAGCTATATTGGTCTGCAACATCCTTTTTTAAAAAAAAAAATATTTTTGTGAGGTTTGCTATCACAGTTTTTCTGGCTTTGTAGAATGAATCCGAAGTGTTTCCTCCTATTCTATCTTCTGAAAGAGTTCATATAAGATTAGTATTATTTATTCCTTGAATGCCCTATGCCATTGATTTTTTTCACCCTGTCTATGTACTACATTTTCTTCTTTCTTCTATGTCTCATGTTATAGATAATACATTAAAGAGATTATGGATATGGTGATGGAAGGAGATTAGACTCTGGGTGATGAGTACACAATGGTGTGCACAGATGTTAAATTATAAAGTTGTATACTTGAGTTTATATCATTTTATTAACTAATGTTACCCCCAATAAATATGATTAAAATATTTAAAAAAGAAAAGAGAGAGTATGGATTCTGCTATCTTCCTCTGAAGAATTTGGTGCTTGTTCCATCATGCAGTTAAATTTCTCTCTTATCATCTTGAATTTATGTTATCTTTGGTTTGTTGTTTCGTTAATACAGAACTGTGGAAAGACTCAAGTGTTTCCCAGATGTTCCTAATTCGGCAGAACTCAACCTCTAAATCCTCTCTCCCTGTGATTTTTGTTGGTGTTTCCTTTAAACTTGCTTTGGGAAGGTCTAGAATAGACCTTCCTCTAGGTCATAATCCTTACTTCTAAGATGTGCTCACTCTTCTTGTATAAAACATCAGGGGCATGGAGGAAATAGTAATATGATATTTCCACAGTGGCAAAGCCAGAGTGCTAATAATATTCCTTGGCACTGACTTTCCCACAGAACTGTTGCATCTATAGTTTTTCTCATCTCCTCCCAACCCCATGGTAGCTACTCTCTAGTGAGCCTCAGATGATCTTGCCTTGCTCATGTGCAGCCCAGCCCTCTGGAAAAAATCTACAGAAAACCCTGGCCTACAACCCTATAATCCCTTCTCTACATAGCTTTCTTCAGTGTAATGACCCACTCCGCAGATTCTGGCCACTACGTCCAGCCCAAAATTCAATCTCTGCCTCCTCAGCTCAGCAGAACCACTGTGTGCTCTGCTCAGACTCCACCTCTTTATAGTATTATTTGGAAATCACTTCTAGAAAGAAACTGAGGTTCCTCATAACTTTCCATCCTTCTGGGAAATACTCCCTATTGTCCAATGCCTCAAAAGCTTTTTGTCCAGTATAACAGATGTTTATAGGAAGAAGAGTGATTCAGTACTAGTTACGCTGCTGGTACCAGAATATGCTTAAGTAAAACTTTGGATGCTATAAATATAACAAGTTGGCTATAAAATTCTAAATTATGCAAGATTTTACTTCATTAGGTGCTATTGATTATTTATATAATGTAGTTCTCAAATTTGTAGATGCCTAAAAGCATTATCTGAGTTTATAGAACTTTCAGAAGATAAAATTAATATAACATATTTTATAATATTTTATAAAATTTCTGAACTAAGAAAAGACCCTATAAAGCAGGCCAGGGTTTAATCCTATCACAATTTACTTATAGTTATCATATTCTTCCATCTTTTCTCCATATCTAAAGGTAAAATTCAGGGCCTTAATGTAGTTATCCTCTCCCAAATAGTGTTTAAATTCTGATTGCTTTCCAAATAAACTACTGTAAGTTCTTTTATGATTTTTTCTTTCTCAAAACATTACCTTTTTTTCTCTCCTGTTCCTTAAGACCCTACCTTGTAGTATAAGCATATCCTAGTTGTGTTATTGTCTGTTGATGTTATATGTGTCCTAATTTAATATGAACACATTATATGGTAGTTCTCTATACTTAATTCTTGAACTTCTGAGTGGCTCTAAAGATTGAAATTTGAATCCCCTCTAAAGAATATGAAATGTGAAATGTGAAGGCCAAGATTATAGAAGCAGAAGCTGACCCAAATATCCTGAAAAGGACTCTTCACAGGCAGCTGTCTAAACTTTCTAATTTCAGAATTAATCCCATCAGTTAACTGCTCCCTGTTATCATATTCTTAGTGTTAAAACTTGACTTATTCTGAGGATTTAGAAGCATCATAGTATGATTTCCTTTCTCATAAGAATATTATAGATCGTTTTGTGAGGTTAATTTTTAATCAATAAATATTTATTGAGAATATATTATGCTCAAGGAAAAAAATGAACGACATAATTTTTACCACCAAGACTTCTATGCAATCTAGCAGTATATATTTACACTCAAATAATTATATTACAAAGCCAAAAAAATTATGTTATGAAAGAATCGTGATAAAGGTTCAGAGAACAGAGAGGTAATATACAGCCTGGCAATCAAGGAAAACATCAAGGCGTAGGCAGTGTGTAGTCTGGACACAGGAGAAAGGAAAGAATTTCTGCAGATGGAAATGGAGGGCTTTCCAGAAGGGGATAACAGTACATGCAAAGCCTTCAAGCACACACACACAAAAAAGGTGGAGATATTCATAATGTTAGAGTTCTTAAGATGGTTGGGGATTCACTCATGTTCGTATTATGTTTTGTCACAGATCTGTTACATATGTTCCCCTGGCTATGTCAAGAGGCACATAAGATATAAATGGTTGATGAAGATGAGATAGTAAGAGAAGATAAATTTTCAAAGAAATTTAAAAATGAAAGGGGGAAAACAAGAAGAGCTAATCTTTAGTGAGCAGTTACTATGTGCCAAACTGTGTACCAAATTCTTATATGTAATATTGCCTTTAATCTTCACTTCATAATTATATAAGTGGTTCTTAATATTCGTTATAGATGCATAAACTGAAGCTTAAAGAAATTGACTTGCTCCAGGTGACTCAGTTAAGAAATGTTGTGGCAAATAGAAGAAACTGAAAGCTTAAAAAAAATAAACATAGGAGTAATTTCACTTAGATAAATAAATGAAAGCATAGAAAAAGGTACACCCAAATGTTATCAGTATTTTTCTCTGTATGTAAGTAATTTTTACTTTACTTTTCATTGTTTTTTGTATTTTTCCATTCTGCAATAAGCTTAACCAAAAGAGAGCAGCTTTTTGAAAGAAAAAACAGAAAGTCAGAGAAAATTAATCGTGTTTCAGGCAGACGAGTCTGCAGGGAAAGAACAGACAGAGTACTACCACTTGTATGAGGGACTGGAATCAAGAAACATTTATTCATTAAAAAAATAGTTATTAAATTCCTACTATGTGCCAAGAAAAAAAAAAAGAATGAACAAAAGAAGATAGAATGACTAAGAATACAAGAGGCGTGAAGTGGAGAGAATTCCCATGAAATTATCTCATTCTCATTAATAGAAAAGTGAAGTCACTTGCTAAATGTGAGGGTGGAAGTGAGGCTAAGACCTGAGGATGCACAAAAAAGTCTGAAATAATCATTGTGCTTTGCTTTGGAGCCCAGGAGCAAAAGCAAAGAAGAAAGAAAACTGAGGCTATCCAGAGTTGGGCCATGTCAAGATGAAAACAGGAAAAGGGCAAAGGTCAAGAAGATAAAGCAATTTTGAGACCAGGATGACCTTACATTTTTTTTAAAAACTTATATGTGGAAGTTACTAAGGATGGGCAGTGATAAACAACCCAATCCTGGAGTTAAATCATGGGTAGGGGTGGGGGTAGAATACTGAGAAAACACATCCATGCAGGTATATGGTGTGGAGTCCAAAGGAATGCCCTAAATATTCCTTAATGAGCGACAATCTGGGAGCTCAAGGAAGCTGTTTGTGGAAACCCGCATGTATTCAGTTCATAGAGCTCTAGCTTAATTGGAGAGAACATTAATCCATCTTATGCCTGCCCTGACGCTCAGATAAATTCCAAAGGATAGTTTTAGGGCATAATCAGAATTTGGAGACAACTTAGAAATTATATCCTGAAGTTTCAAATATTATTAACATTCTTAATTAATGTTTCCTACCTCTAGTGAGTAGAGTACATTTTTGTTGTTAAGCAAATGGCTGTGAAGCACATAGCCATCCTGTGTCTCACATTCTGTTTTAGTTAGCTAATCCATCAATTAAAGGGACACACTTAAACTGTTCAAAGATAATCAAGAGAGGTCCTTAGCCCAGCACAGTCCAGCCAAACTGATGATGTGCTCTGTCGAGGCTGTAGTCCTTACCCAGAGGGCATTCACTCAGTGCCTGAGGTATAGAGACACTGCCTTATTTGTTTTGGCACTAATTGTCTCCCTGCCCTGAAAGAGGCTGGGAAATTGCTTCTATGTTTGGAAACAAGATTGCTCTGTTGAGGCCGCTGGGCAGAGTCTCACCTCTTTATAGAAGCCTGTTATTCCTAGGACTCTGTTTCCTAATTTAGGCCATTGTGGTGCTTAGTTGATGAGCAGACACTGAGGGTACAGGAACCCTTTGAGCCAGGGCCTGGCTATTTCCTGGAGAAATATGAATTGCGAGGGTTTATCGCTTATTACTCTGAGTCAACATTGTGGTAGTTCAAGTTTATGATTGTATCAATGGAATAAGAAAGACAACTTCATTATTTTTGAAAAAGTAGATTTTGAACCAATATATGAATATCCAAACTCAATAATTCTCAGTTGCACCATGATAAGGAAAAGGCCATTTGTGCTTCATAAGTATCTCTGTGCACTTAAAGAAGGGGTTTCTCAACTATCCATGCTTGCCCTCCACCCTGTGTACACAGGAAAGCCACCAAAATATTCTGGAAAGGTCACTCTTCAGTCCCCAATCTAAATCACCTACAAGTCAGTACTTGGATTCCCAGTAAATACTTTCCATTAATTTAATCTAAGCCCAGACTTTTAAAATCCCAGATAGCTAGTTCACTATTTACATTAAGCGTACGCAGTCTGACTTCACACACTACAAAATCACCCCTATTATTCAAGGAGGTGAAACCCATGAGACAGTCATATACACAGACTGACTATGGAGAGCTTATACTTTATCATGACCAACTTCAGTTTATTGTCCCTTTAAGATATGATGAAAAAAGAAAATCTTACCGATTGCCTTAAAGAGTAGATCTGCCTTCAAAAAGAAATTCTCAGCAGATTAATGTAAGACTTTCATGCCAAAATCAAAGCCAGCCAGATTTGTTTAAATTTTAAAATGAGAAATGCCTTGCACTGTTTATGTCATCATGAAAACTCTTGCATGTCGCCATGAAAACTCTTCAAACAGTGCTCCCCATTTCGGACAAAAGCAACTCTATTCTTCCAATTACTCAGGCCCTCAGCTATGAAATCATCCTTGACTCCCCTCTCTAATACGCCAGTCAACCCTGTGGGCTTTACCTTCAGAATATAGCCAGCCTGATTACTTTTTACTCTGCTACTTCTACTGTGACCTAAGCCACCACTGTCTCCCACCTGGATTACCTCAGTAGCCTCCGACCTGATTTTTCTGCGTCCACCCTTTTTCTCTCAGCTCTCCTTTACAGCAGATCACATCACACCTCCACCATCTTAGGGGTAAAAGTCAGAGACTCTCTATGGCCTCAGTCTGTTCTTGACTCCTCCTGCGGCTTGCCCTCGGGCTCATTTCACCCCCTCCAGCCAGGTTACTACTCCTCAGTCTATTAAGTGTTCTTCCCAAGGGTCTTTGCACTTAGTGTTCTCTCTGGAGGGCTTTTCCTCCAGATGATCCTGTGACTTTACTTCCTTACTTTCTTCAGGGCTCTTTTCAAATGTAATCTCACCAAAAGAAGCCAAATCTCTCCACCCCATACCAAACAGCTACAACCTCATACTACCTCACAGCCTGTCACCTTGCTCTGCTTCAGTTTTCTTCATAGCACTTTTCACCCCTTGACATAGAAATATTTATTTGCTTATTACAAGTCTTCATTACCTGGCCAGTAGTGGGTACTTGATCAACATTCCTTGAGTAAATGGCAATAACGATAAACATCTGTTTGGCCCCTGGACTTCCTATATAACAGTAGTAAGAAACATAGAAATATGAACACATGGTATCATCAATATAACAACCATAGCCCATCACCCAATAGTAAACAAAGACTTCTATAGAAGTCTAAAACAAAAACAAAAACTAAAATGTGCTACACTAACTTGATGAACTTTAAACCTAAAGGAGTGCAATTATTTTAAAATTTGGTAAATTAATTTGAACAAAAAATAAATCTATCTCCTACAATACTGGACATTGAAGCAAACTTGAACCAGCCTGACACTTGTCTTATATCTTAGTGGTGACATTCTGTTGAGGCATTGAAAAGAAGGCTTTCATCTCTCATATAAGAAAGGTTTGCATTCTTCCTTTTTAGGCATAACCCCTTCTGTCAGTTATAACAGTATTTCTCTGTGCCTATTGATATTTCTCTGCTATAGTAGATTATTTGTGTTTTCTGTCCACTTTCTGCTTTTTTTTCACCCTTAGCCCAGCCCAGACCCAGCAAATGGAAACTGGGGGCTCCTTAGTCAGGGGGAATTTTTCAGCCAATATCTAAGAGACAACAGCACTGGTGAACGGTGATGATTAGTAATACAAGATCTTGAAGAGATGCTGAAATTTCAATTAAAAGTTGTCAAAAGCTCTAGCCAGAGAGAAAGCAAACATCAGGAAAACTGAAGGTCTCTCAAAGTATGAATTGACAGGAATATGGGGAAAGTTTACTCTTTCACTTATTCACCAAGCACATTGGACTTAAAAAGACCAAAATCCATTCCCTCAGATTGGAAAAATGCAGACAAGCACACAGATCTTTACCATATGAAATGATAAATGCTGTTTTATAGAACATAGGAGAGAGATGTAACCCAAACAAGGCTTTGATATAACAATAGACATGAATTCTAAAACCAGTTTAACATTTATCTGCAATATATTAGACAAATTACTTAAATTTCCCCAAACTCTGGTTTCTTTCTGATAAAGGAGAAAAAGTTTATTTAAAAAATGATAAAAACAGCAAAAATGTGTACTACATACTGGGCATTTCTGTTTCCCCCTGGAAACTGCCTATAATATGATATTTATGTTAACATATCAATATTACATTTCTTGACCTTCTGAGGTGCAACTGGTATTCTTATGTTTCATGTGGAAAAACAGAGACGAGAGTGGTGGTCAGTAACAAAATGTCACCCTGCAATACCAAGAGCTCATTCAGGAGGAATGATGGAATCGCGCACAGAACAGGGGTGAGTGGGACTGAGGAGGGCTGGCAGGGGTGTGAGGATGAGAAGTGTGTGGTCAAATCATTCTGCCAAATGGAGAATCCTTCATGGGAATGTATTAGTCTGACCACTTTAGGTGTATCTAGAGTCCCGAGAGGAACCTGTAAAATGAAATAAAAGAATTAAGTGAATACAAGATGAATAAGGGTTTAAAGAAAAAAAAACAGTAGTAAACTCAAAGGCTAGATATTTTTGTATCAATGTCTTGAACTCTCTAACTAGAACAAAACACAGTGCATGTGATCCTAGCAGAAGCTCCTGCATGGAATTGGGGAGCAAGTCTACTAAGGCAGCAAATTTGAACTTAGCCATACTCTTATGAAGACCTAGAAACACAAGTATCATGCACTGAAGCAAATGTGAGTACTTTGGGTTCTTTCCTGTGGGAACCCTCACTAACACTGATTTTATTTGTATTGACACTGTTTTTTAAGTTCCTGTACTACTGCTGTGAAAGCAACTATAACATTATTTACCTCTGATTGAGACTAAACACGATGCAAATTACTTTATGTACATCATTGCATTTAATTCTTATAATGATTTTATGAGGTAAACTTTTATTTTCCCCATGTTATAAGTGAGGATATTTATCCAAAAAAATGTTAAATAACTTACCCATGGTCATAGAAGTATTAGATTGAGCAATATGAATTAAAAAAAATTGTACATTTTCAATTACAATTGACATACCATATTATATTAGTTTCAGGTATACAAATAGTGATTAGACATTAATATAACTTTTAAATATAACCGTCAAAATGTTCTCTGTATCTATGAGTTTGTTTCTGTTTTTTTTTAAATTTATTTTGTTTTCTGGATTCCTCATGTAAGAGGAATCATATAGTATTTGTCTCTGTCTGGTTTATTTCACTTAGCATAATACCCTCTAGATTCATCCATGTTGCAAATGGCAAAGTTTAATTCTTTTTTATGGCTGAGTAATATTTCATTATATGTATGCATTACTTCTTCCTTATCCATTTATCTATTGATGGACACTTAGGTTGCTTCCATATTTTGACTATTATAAATAACTTCACTATGAACATAAGGGTGCATATGTCTTTTCAAATTAACGTTTTGGATTCCTTCAGGTAAATACTCAGATGTGGGATTGCTGGGTCATAAGGTAGTTCTATTCTTAGTTTTCTAAGGCACCTCCATACTATTTTCCCCAGTGGCTGAGCCACCAACAGTGCATAGTGGTTCCCTTTGCAATCCACCAACAGTGCATAGTGGTTCCCTTTTCTCTACTTCCTCACCAACACTTGGTGTTTGTTGACTTATCGATGATAGCCATTCTGACAGGTGTGAGGCGATATCTCATTGTGGTTTTAATTTGAGCAATATGAATTTGCTGACATTTCACAATTTTTTGACCTACAAAACATCAGTTTTATATGGTCAAACACTGGTAAGTGAAAATCCCAATGAAAACCAGGTCTGACCTATCTAGTCTGTCACTGTGTAAGATACTTTCCCACAGAGTAAGTTCTGATGTGAAACAAAAGAATCTTAAGCCAAAGAAGATAAACCTGGCAAAGGACACTCATAAAGCTGCATCTTTAATGAAGTCATTTCCCTCTACTTACTACCTACAGTTAAAAGAATATTTCAAACTAAGTGATTTTGTAGACCAAGAATTTAACCTGCCTTTTTATAGAAGCACCTCTCTTCAGCCTTATGGGAAATTTAGGTTTAAAAATTTCTTGGTGGTGTTTGACAGATTCTAAACATTATTCACACACATGAAGTATATTTAATATGAGTAATACCACTGAGAATTTCTTAGAAATTTCTGTCCCTAAAAGGAAAGTTATGTTCTGTAACAATAGCAAAGAATGCATATAAGATAAGCTGACAGGAGATTCTCTACAGATTTATGCTGTTGTAACAACTGAAAAGGTTTAATTTAACCATTCAGGCATTTCTATTAAAATGGTGTTGGGAAGAAGAATACCTTTTAAAGAAACTCATAAAACATTTCTAATTTGTAACAGATTTAATTGGCTTAAATACCAAGTATTTTTCTATTGTCTACAATTTTTAAGGATTTTAATTTTTATTGAATACCAGAAGTATGATGTGTACCTAAAAGTAACCACTGAGTAACACCCAATAAGGAATAACTGCCACTAAAAGATGGAAAATCCCATGAAAAAAGAAAAGCAACTTATCTTTGTAATGTGATTCAGAACATTTTTTTTTAATAAAAAAACTGCCATATCGGTCTTTGTTATTGTTTCTTCAAAAAACAGTTTAAAAATTAGAGTCTTCCACATTGACACAGACAACAATATGGCAGTTACCAGAGGGGATGTGGGGTAGAGAATGTAAAGAGGGTCAAATATATGGTGATGGAAGGAGATGAAATATTGGGTGGTGAGCACACAATGCAACATATGTCTGATAGAATTGTACACTTGAAACATATTATCTTTTCAACCAACATTACTCCAATAAACTTAATTTTTAAAAAAAATAGAGTATTGCAAAGAATTATGCAAAACAGCTATCATACGTTCAATTATATATGTCTGTAAGAAGTATGATGAGAATTTTAATTCAGTCTCTTATTTTTATAACCAATGTGAGCAAAATCATGAAGTGCTTATTAAAGTTATTGTGGCTTTTGTCATATAAGTTGTTAATGATAATGAGGGCAGGACAAGTACTTGTTGCTTATTGACTAAATGTTTTCTGGGATTAAGAGTTTGACCCACCTGAGAGATTATTTATCCTTTCTGCCTGAGGGATGCTAATTCTGAGGGAGAGACATCTATTTATTCTAGTTCTCCCTGAGAATCCAGTGGACTACATGCAAACATTATTTCCTGATTCATAAAATAAACCTTACCCACCATCTTAAGTTTTTACACATAAATATAGGGTCATTTTCTCTTCCTGATTTAGTAAAATATAAAAATATGAATGCTTAATTACTATCTCACTGAATTTCAAACATCTTTATTTTTCTCAACTAGATGAGCAAGTTAACACTTTTTTTCCAGCTTTATTGAGATATAATTGACATTATAATATGTAAATTTAAAGTGAACAATGTGATGATTTGATACATAAATATTATAAAATGATTACCACAATAGGGTTAGTCAATACTTCTATCACCTCACATAATTACCTTTGTGTGTGTGTGATGAGAACATTTAAGATCTACTCTCTGAGCAACTTTTAATTACACAATGCATAGTTAACTATAGTCCCCATGCTGTGCATTAGGTCCCCAGAACTTATTTATCTTACAGCTGGAAGTTTGTACCCTTTGATAAACATCTCTTCATCTCTTCCACCCCTACCCTCAGCTCTGGCAACCACCAATCTCTCTCTGTATCTATGAGTTCAACTTTTTTAGATTCCACATATAGATCATGAAGCATTTGTCTTTCTTTGTCTGACTTATTTTATTTAGTATAATGCCTTCAAGGTTCTTTCATGTTGTTGCAAATGGCAGGATTTCCTTCTTTCTCATGGCTGAATAATATTTTATATATAAATAAAATTAAAAATATATATCAGATCATCTTTATCTATTCATCCATGATGAACACTTAGGTTTCCATGTCTTGACTATTGCAAATAATGCTGCAATGAACGTGAGGGAGCAGACATTTTGTTGAGATCTTGATTTCATTTCCTTTATATATATAACCAGAAGTGGGATTGTTGGGTCATATGGTTCTATTTTTAATTTTTTAAGAAATCTCCATATTGTTATCATAGTGGCAACACCAATTTATACTCCCACTATACAAAGGTTTCCTTTTTTCCTCATCTTCAAGAACATTTGTTATCTCTTGTCTTTTTGATAATAACCATTCTAACAGGCGTGGAGCGATACCTTATTATGGTTTTTATTTGCGTTTCCTTGATAATTAGTGATGTTGAGCACCTTTTCATGTACGTACTGACCATTTTTATGTCTTCTTTTGATAGAAATATCTATTCAGATCATCTGCCCATTTTTAAATTGGATTGTATAATTATTTTTTTTGCAATAGAGTTGTTTGAGTTTCTTCTGTATTTTGGAGATTAACCTTTCAAAAAATAGATGGTTAGCAAATATTTTCTGTTATTCCATAGATTACATTTTCATTTTATTGATTGTTTCTTTTGCTGCCAAACACCATCTTAAGTGAATTGCTTTTAAATAGAAGTCCAGTATGGGATAAAATATTATAATTACAAATTTGCTAATCTAAATTCAATTTAAAATCAAATCACAGGAATGGGATAAGAAAATACTTTCTAAATTTGGGGGAATTTTTTTTCTCAGTATATACCTCCCTAGTATAACCCACCATATCAACAATGTTTTAAATTCAATTTTTTATACAATTGGGTCATCAACTTCAAGTCCAAGTGTCACCCATTTTGCCATATGTTTTAGCCTGTATTTGATCATTAAAATGAAGCTTTAAAATGTAATGGAAAGAAGACTATAGAATAATGTAACTGACACTTAAAGCTTATAAAATATAATTTCACTCCATATCATACCAACACTTTCTGTTTTCTTTTTACTGCTATTAGCTGTATCTTAAATAAGCTAAAACAGTGATAATTTGTGGAATGTACTAATCTCTATGCAGAGTAGTGTAATAAATTTAGATGAACTTGTTTCAGAAGCAGAAATGTTTCCTGCCAAAAAGTTAAAAGGGAGAAAAATGAAGCCCTCTTAGAGCTCTTTTTATTTTGAATGTTGTCATAGTTACTGAAGAGAAATTTATGTTTTGAAGACTTTTACTTAGATGTTAAATGCTGTGACCAATTGTGGTAGTGACTAAGAGAAGAATAAGATTGATGAGGAATTTCTTTTATAAACATCTTTTCAAAACCCATCTTTACTAATTATTCATTTTCCACCTACATTAGACTTAAAGTTGGCTGTGTGCAGAATTTTCTTGATCATTTAAGCTATTTTTAGTCATAAACATTTGAATACAGATATATGTTGAACTTAATTTCTGAATGTTTGGCCAAAGTCTAAATTTAAAAGCTCACATTTTAAAATATATCTTATTGGAAAGCTGCATAAAATAAGTGAATTGATAAATAATTCTGAGTATAAATAGTAGAGAATTATTTTAAAATAATTTAGTTTTATAATGGCATTCTTATTCCAAGTATCTACAGAATATTATGCTAGGAGGATGTTTGGTTAAGCATTATAATCCTATAATATTTCAGCAGAAAAGAATCTTAAAGACCATTTAGTCCAATAGTCTGTGTTGTTAAAAATGAAGAAACTGAGTTTCTTAGTGTTTTGCACAAGATTTTGCTACTTAATAACAAAGCTTGGACTTTAACCAAGATCACATGATTCAAATTATATTGCTGCTTTTTTTTTTTGTGGCACAAAGCTTATGTCAAGAAGCTATCAAAATAAATTTATCCCATTAAAGAGGTTTACAAAGTGTGTTTCTTGAAGTCCTAACACTCTTTGAGCTACCCTATTAGTCACAGGAAGATATTCCATTCTATACCCACTTTAACATAAGCACTTTCTCTTTTTTATGTTTTAAGCAATGCTATTTTGAATAAATATTTCATGTTTAAAAAGATTCTCCTACTAGAAAAGAAAGTTTGAAAATTATTTCTTAACTACTGGTTTGAGCTATATGGATAATTAAAACCCTTCCACTGCCAATATATAGAAGTGATTGAGTTAAATAAACATTCTTTAATATCTTTTATGACCTTCTAAAAATATCTTAGTGTCAGAAATACAAAGGATTTAAAAACTAGGAATCTCCTGAAAATAGTTGTTTCTCCAATAAATTAGGCACTTACGCTAACATGACAACCTGAAGAAAGGAGATGAGGGAGAGCATGTGAACTATAATCCCTTTATTAAATTGGGATACTCAGAAGAGTACACCCTCTATAAAGGAGAAGACTAGAAAAGCAGTCTTTCTCAGACAGGAAGATAAACATCATCTATTTCCACTTGTGTTCTGAGTGGGGAAAAAAATTCCCTTGCAAATGAGTAATTTTAAGCTGATAAATTAATATAGAAATTATTCCTAAGCCAATGATACCTATAGGAAACTTAGCTGAAACTTTTTTAAAATGTCTACTAGAAGATACATCTTAAATTTAGGATGCACAGACAAAATCTTTTCAACAGGAATTCATAACTAGAATTAAAAATATATAGGGAACACCTGACTATGCAGAAAACCACAGCCAAATTAGAGTCTCAAAAATCTCTAATGGAACAATCTAATAGAGACTACAAAATAAGTAAAATTAAGATCACTAAAAGAGGGAATAAAAAACATAAAAACAGACCACTAGTTAAAAATAACAGACAGATTTGAAATATTTTTAGAACTTCTAAAAATAAAAAATATGTTTAATGCAGTTAAAAACACAATAGGTTATATAGTAGATTAAACATATTTAAAGAGAGAATTGGTATTATGGACAATCAATATGAGAAAAAAATACAGACTGAAGATAGAAGCATAAAGGAATAGGAAATATGACAGTGTGTTGTATAGAATGAGATAATACAACAAATGTATAATTGGAGTACCAGGAAAAAAAAAGAATAGAAAAAATAAAGTATGGTATTATTTAAAGAATAATAGCTAAGAATATTCCGGATAGAAGTTTAGAAATCACAAAGAGTCCAAAACAGAATTAAAACAAAAACAAAAACAAAAACAAATCTCAATATATGAGAGAAAAACTGCAGAATACCTAAGATAAAGAGAAATTTTTAAGTGTAATCAAAGAGAAGAAATGAATCACCTATAATAACAGACTTCAACAACAACAATAAGGCCAAAAGACAATGGAAGAAGGAAACTGAATTCAGAAGAAAGATAGGATGCAACAATTAGGGTACACAAGGAATTTGTTAACTATATGGATAAATCTAAGCATAGATTTTATAAAATAATAATTATCATAATGACTAATTTACTGGTGATAAAAATAGGATGGAACTAATGCTGTAGAGCAGCAATAGATAAGGTGTGAAGGAGGTGATGAGAATTAAAACATTGTAAGATTATTCCATATTTTTAAAGAAGATGAAAGTCGTAATTAATACTTTTGTAAGCCAGCCATGTAAGGTGCAACCACTGGAATAAAATACATAACTTTCACCCCAGTAAAGAATAGAGGGCAGAATAAAGAAAGACTATTCAATGAGAATATAGAGAAAAACTGATCAAGATAAATACTAATAATAATAAAAGTTAAATTTTTGTTACAATTGGTAAATATTTTAGCAATCATAATAATCAAATTATATACTTTAAAGATTTTGATCAAAAAATATATAGCCAAGTGATGTTTAGAAGAAACATGCCATACAGAAACAAAATGGCTAAAACTAAAGAAACAAAAAAGAGAAACCACCAACTCTAACAAAAGTATGAACCCATAGCAAACATTATACTCAATGGTGAAATACTGAAAGCTTTTCCTTTAAGATCAGGAACAAGGCAAGATGATGGCTTAACCACTTCTATTCAACATTATACTGGAATTCTTCCCTCTTCGCTCTCTTTCCCACCCTCCATATGGGCTTCTATTGTCTATCTATGTGGGCCAGCCACCTATCAGCCCCAGGGCACTAAAAATGCTTTCAGACTGAGTAATGACTCTGTGAGTTTTCCAAAGAGGTTGCTTTTTCTTTTCTGATCTACCCTCTGAAGCCATGCAGTGTCATTTCTACCATAACCTGTTAGTTAAAAGGGAATCAGAAACTTGGATAGAATCAAAGTGAGGGAAATTAGACCCTACATCTTAATAGGGCTGTTGTAAGGTTCCGAAAGAATATATGAGGCAGGAGATATTCTCCCCTTTCATGTTACTACAAAGAACAGTTCTGCTAAACTTTCCGCCATTCTATAGCAGGACTCCTACTTCCTTCAGCCTCCAATAATATTTCCTTCATTTTCTTTTAAGCCCTCACTGACAGCTTCCTGAGGCCATTTATGCTTCTGCCAACACTTTTCTGGAAGCCCTCAACTCATTTTGAGATCTAGCTTCTACCTTCCATTCGTACCAAAACCAAAACATGTTTTAGATTTTTGTTATAGCAGTATCCCATCTACCAATGTCAAATTTTGTCCCAGTTACTTTGCTACAAAACAAACACTCTAAAAAATAGTGGCCTAAAATAGCAATAATCATTGTATTACTGCTCATGGATTCTGTGGGTCAAGAATTTGATGAGGGCTCATCTGTGTGGTTCCCACTCAAGGTCTTTTATTAGAGAGACAATATGGTTGGGCCTGTACACCTCTTCATGTAACCTCAGGGCTTCCACATGTGGTCCGAGCCTTATCACACCATGGTGGCCTCATGGCCTTCATAAGGCTTACTTGGTAGCTCAGGATTCCAACATTTGTCTTCTAGCAGACAAGGCAAAAGTTTCATTGTATTTTCTGACCTAGCCTTGCAGGTCACGTCTGCCACATTCATTAAGCTACAAATGAGACAGATATCCTCCCCTATTTGAATGGAAGAGAATTGGTCTCCACTTCATAATGGAAGAGTGTAAAGATACTCAAACAGGGGCTGGGAAACTACAAATTTGGCCTGCTACCTGGTACTTTAAATCAAAATTTGTTGAACCAAAACATGCTCTATTTATGCATTTCTGTATCATCTATGGCTGCTTTTGTACCATAACAACAGAGATGAACAGGCACTGCATGGCTCACAAAGCTGAACCAATTACTAGCTGTCTTTTTACAGAAAAAATCTGCTGAACCCTGTTCTAGGAAGATAAGTGGGACAGGATATATTACTGTGGTTTTTCTGAAAATACAGTCTACAACAAACACATTAAATTCTTAAGGTTCCTAAAAAGTTTTCAAGGATTAAGTGGATGAAAGCTATCAAACTAAAAATTGAGAAAATATAAATTGAATTATGTCTTAGAAAAATTAAATTATTTCTTCACAAAATTCAAGGTGGAATAAACACCATTTAAAGCTTTTGAGTAAACAAGGGTAGATAGAATAGGTCTAAGAAAGCATATAGAAAACAAAAACAAAACAATAAACAGAATAAATTTAAAAACAGAAGTAGAACCAACAGTTATTTCAATAACAATTATAGGTAAACATCCCAATGAAAATATAGACTTCACCTAGACTTTTACAAATCCAACTAAAGATATCTTATAAGATACACACTGAAAAACAAGCACACAGAAGTTTTACAATAAGGATGTAGTGAGTCATAATAAGTAACAGTAAAAGCCTTTGAAATTAGACAGTTATTTGAATTCTGACACTATCAACTATATGACTTTGAACAGGCCTCTGAGATGGTCTCCTGATACATAAAATAAGATAAGACTATCTACCAAATCCTGCCATGAGAATGAAATAAGATGACTGGTATTATTACATGTTCAATAAAGAAAATTTATTGATTCCTAACAATAAAAAGATAGGTAAAAATATATGACAAACTGGTTGTATTTGCCAAATTTCTGAAAAGCAGTTTGGCAATATGTAGCAAAGACCTTAAAAATTCAGGTCAACAGAATATATCCAAGAAATCACAAATCCGTGCTCAGATATTTGTATCTAAGGACTCTAACCATAGTTTTAGTTATAATAGTGGAGAAATAGAAATAACCCTAAAACCTCACAGTTGAGCCACTGTTAAATTATGACATAATTTACAATTAATTAAAACAATGTTACCAGGTAATAGTTCAGGGCTCATTTCAGTTAAAATCAGCTTCATTCTTCCAACTTTTCAGGCTACAACTTGGAGCCATCCTTGATTCCTCTTTCTCTCTGATTACAAATCCGACCGGTTATTGTAAATCTGACATACCTCCAGAAGATAGTGGATCCTACTGCTTCCCTACCACTCTTCTGCTAAACACCTTAACCCAAGCTTCTATTGATTCCTCCTAGATTATTGCAATAGCCTCCTCACTGGTCTTCTTGCTTCTGCCCTTAACCCCGCTCTCGAAAAGACAACCAGGCTTATTGTGCTAAAACCTAAAGCAAATCATGTCACTCCATCGCTATAAGCCTCCATGTCTTCCCCTCTCAGTCAGAACAATAGCTGAAGTACTTACTGTGACTCTTAAGACCCACCTGATTTGTTGCTCCCTGTTACTCTTCTAACACCATATCAGACCTGCCAGATGCAAGCCAGCCTCTTTGATGACTTTGAGGAGAAACACCCCACTTCCAGATACATAACTTACATGTGCTGAAGCCAGTTTATTCTTGTCAGTAAATACCTGTTACTCTCTCATTTCCATAAAATAACAATGGGAAGCTTGGTCAGTCAACACCATATTTTCCATATAGACAAAGAGGAGAGTGGCAGAGATACACCCAGGACTATTTATTTTTGTATTGAGAATTGTACTCGTGATTTTTTACTTACATCTTAACAAGTCTGTACCTAATGATCTGAGATATCAAATATCAAACTAAATATTACAGCCATCCATAAAAACTTTGATCTGAATAGAACAGCAAATAACTTTATACTTACTAGGTAATGTCACTTCTCAACTGATGAAAAATATGAAACTAAGAACTAAGCTTTTAAAATAGCAAGTATCCATCTTTATTAGGTATGTGTTCCTATGCATAAAAACATGTTTCTATTTTATAAATCGCTAGCCTTCTGAGTACTGCTATCTAACTAAACAGTCAATAGAAACTCTTTAGTGATTATAGCATGAAAGCTACAATTATGTACAGTAGATATTTATATTACCCTGAATTTATAGCAAAAATTGAAACAAGGATGATCAGGAACTGACTGACATGTCACCAGCATAATAGGTGACATCTGATTTTTTCCATTCTGCTCTCACAATGAAGTTGTTACTCTAAGCTCACAGGGAGAGAGAGAGAGAGAGAGAGAGAGAGAGAGAGAGAGATTGAGAGAGAGAGAGACTAACTTAGAGTTACAGCACTCTGTCTAGACAACAATCTGGTTTATTATTTTGCGTAATGATGTCTTAGGCCCTCAAATCAAATTAGAACCAATCAATTTAAATCCCAATATGTTCTTCGAATCAGGCAAGTTTTATAATATTTTAAGTTTTGCTATTAATAGTGCAGTAAAAATGTGTAGAAAAGACTTATTTGGTGGACAGAACAATTGCCAAGAAGACCTTTGGCCAGGGTGCCCAGATATTTTTAACTCTATTTCAGCCTGTAGCTGAAATCCGCATAATCTTCTATGTAGCCTTCTATGTATTAAAGCTACTCTGAGGCCCATTGAACACTGTGGAAAATTTTCCCAGTGGATCAGCCCGTTTGCAGAACCAGGTGTTTCTGTAATTGTGACACTGTGAAAAACATTCATAGCGCTCCAAGGTCCTTTAAATTCTCATTCCACCTGCACTTTCTGGTTGAGTCCAGTGGCTGCTTATGCTTTTCAGGGATCTCCTTGTTTATGTAGGTGCGTTTCTTTGTTTCTGAATTTATTTTGCCACATTTTAAAGAGGAAAATTTATAGAAAAAGATTTAACAAGCTAATGTTGGGAGTCACTCACATTTCGACCAGGTGCATGCCTAGTGTGCAAGTGTAAAGCAATGAACAGGTAAGGAAAGGGTGATGTGAACAGGAGTCTCTGAAGGATTAATTATGTATGTCCATAATGAATGTACCCCAAGGTGCATGTTAAACATCTGTTATAAATTAATACATTTTCTTGCTTTTTCCCTTTCCAGTTTCTCCATGTCATTTATAGACATACAGTAAGTATAGACTATATTTGGATATCATGGGAATGAATATCCCTTTTCACTATTAAATATAATTTTATAGAATTTTAATTTTCAGATAACAAACATACATTTCTACTTTTCTAAATAACTGATTCTTTTCATATTTGAAAATAGTTCATTTCTATTTAAGAGTACTATATTAAGGACATATTTTAATTTCTTGATCCTCATTTTTTCTCTTCAAATTAGACAGTAATACAATCACTTCACCTAGGTCTACACCTAAAAAAGTTTTTCATATAGAATAATTTTTAACTGTTAGTTTCTTCATTATGAAAAATTTAGATGACCTCTATTATTAAAATTCAAATTTTAATCAAAATAACAACTTTTTCTTAAATATTAATTTCAAATAATTTATATTACTTTGTTTTTGGTCTTTTATACCTTGAAATATATTAGTTGTTTATTTTTCAAATTCTTTATACTAACGTAATACTTTGATTCTTTTTAATACTGTATAACCTTACTAATAATGCTTTTAAACATGACGATTTCACAACTAAATCAAAATATATAATTAGAAATTACATCGGAACATATAAGAATGGAAAATATATAATCTTAGGATGAAATTTAATATAATACCTAGTCTAAATAAAAACCTTTTTTTCTCACATTTTAATTAGGAAAAGAGTAGAGGTTTGCATCAACAAATTATTTTTTAAGAAAAATACTGCTCTTTCTCAGGGTGTTTTGAAGATTCAACATTTATATCCACTCAATGTTTGTCATTCAAAAGAAATGGGAAATATTTCAGTCATACTGATATTTCTAAACATTGAAGTTATTTAGCAGCATTTATTTGTTCCACAAACCTAATTACGTCCCCATTACATGCCAGATGAGATCAGACATCCAAATGTTAAGAGAATCAGTATCTTTTTCCATGCAAATATTTTTCAAATTTAACATGGTAGACAATTGGAGTATCCTTGGACTGAAGTAAACACGAAGCAATGACTGTCTGGCCATGTGAGTGCAGGAGGCTTTGATTTTTGCCTCTACTTCTTTTTTTTTTTTTTTTTACTTAAGAAACAGAAACTCTTTTTCTCAAAGTTCTAGGCTGAGAGTCCAAGATCAAGGTGCCTCTAGAGTTGGTTTCTCCTGAGGCCTCCCTCCTTGGTTTGCGGACAGCGGCTTTCTCGCTGTGTCCCCACATGGCCTTTTCTCCATGCACTTCTGCTTCTGATGTCTCTTTCTTAGGACGCCAGTCCTATTAGGTTAGGATGCCTCCTGTATGGCTTCATTTAATCTTAATTACCTCTTAATTATGTTCCTGTCTCCAAATACAGTCACACTATATTTGAGGGTTAGGTAGGGCTTCAACGTATGAATTAGGGTGGAGGACGTGACTCATTTCAGTTCATAACACATAATGATTGTTAAGAATACAAGATTTATATTTAGAAGGTACAAGTTCTATCAGCATTGTGATATCAGGGCACATCATCCAATTTCACTAAGCATTTCTTTCCTTACATATAAAATAGTGACAATAATGAGTTTATGTCAAATTACTTATAATTACTTCACCCAAATTTCAAATTGTTGATTACGAAACTTTCTATTAGCAGGGAGAAAACACAAAATGAGGATCATTTTTAGTAAGTGAAATGAATATCATTAGAACTTTAGAATTCAAATTAGAGGCTGCACATTGGCAGCCCGTGGGCCAGAAACAGCCTGCAAACTGACTACTGGACTGCACAGTGTTTAAAATTTTTTTTAATTAGTTGCCAACTTTTAAAAGTCAATTGAATTCTCATAAAAATCTGGATTTCCAACTTATCCTCTTTCTAAGCATGGTGGTAATAGACGGACCTGGATGTCAAGGCTGCTACCAGGGATATGGTTTTCCACTGAGCCACGATCCTGTTGTATCTGCACACGGCAACTGTCGTTTATTATCACATTTGGGCTGTCGTTGACAGAAAAATAATATGACTTTTACTGGGTCTCTAGGTTGATACCTCTTGATCAACCAAGTATATTAAACTACAGGCTGTTAAATAAGAAGCAATAAAAAATAAGTCTTTGTAGTTTAGTCATAAGAAGGGATAGAATAAATAAAAAGTTATAAGGAGTCCTAAGAAGGGAAAGAATGGACATAAAAATCTCTGCTCAATAATAACACAGGTGAATAAGGGGATTCCTGTTTATCCTTATGCATATTCTGATTCACCATAAAAATAAACTTCACAAGCTCCAAAGCACACTTGCTGCAGACAAATGTACACTCCATGTTGATATATTAAAAGCCTTTATATGAGAATTAACATTCTTCTAGCCAGTTTCTCCAGCCATTGTTTTGATTGAACTGTGAGCTCTGCTCCGTGGACAGTACTGCCACTGAAATCCCCCTTCATTCACTTAAAAATGAAGATAGATGCTTGGGAGAAAATAAGGCTGACTCTGATGGACTTCACAGAACTAATCGGCACGAGGCACACAACCTGAACATTAGAGGCTGAATGGCCGGTTTGCAAGGGGCTGGGAAGAACGGGGCTGCCTGGCTGCCCTGCACTGAGTCATGGCCTTTAAACAAGGCCTCGAGTCAGAGCTATCAGACCAGGGCTGCTGTTTTCCTGCCCATGATAAGCCTGTCTCTTTTTATCCAGAGGTTGGGCCTGTGATTTAACATAGCAATGACAGCGATAGTTATCCCCAAAAACATCCTTCACAACTCTTTTCTAATACAAATCACTTATTCTTTGTGAAAGATGAGTGAGTCATGCAAGGAGCAGACTGCCCATTAGTGGAACATTGTTAATTTGCTCTTTAATTAGTTGAGTGGCATATAATTATTTGAGGTCAAATAATAATTAAATTTTTGTACACTCCTTTCTTTCCCTGGTAAATTACCACTGGACCACCCTCCATGATAAAGGATCTCTGAAAAACACACAGGATGCTGCTGTACAACACAAGGAAGTATGTGATTTTTCTCTACAAATGTCCCCTTTTAAAAAAAATTCTGAATGAAAAGAGTCATTTTATCATCGTTGTTCAGAACTCTCCTTTTAAAATAAAAATCATCAAATAAAAATGTGGTAAACTTAATTTTTTAACTAAGTTAACTGAAGAAAACAAAATGCATCAACTTTAATTTTTAAATAACAAATAGTTGTTAGACTTATAAATATTAAAGTGGACTTTCTTCTTGAAAACTCTACCAAGAAAATATTTAAGTATTACATAAAAGTTGGCTTCTTCACCTAAATTAAATAAATCATCTAACTTCTCTTCTGTGTTTCTTTTTTCCAGAGGCAAGCACTTGATTGTTATTTAAGATGAAGCAGCTAAAGTCTCACAGTTATGCTTAAAAATTAAAACCTAGAAATTTGTTTTCTTATTTTGACCTAAGTATTTGGTAAACCATGTTCATAATAACATTAAATAGTTTGAATTACATTAAAAGAAAATGTGATTTAGAAAATAATTTTTTGAAATTATTTATTTTAATTAATTATTTTTAAAAACAAGATTAATATCATGTTCATAAGCAGTGAGTGACTGAGGAAGTCTGTCTTAAAAAATATTAACAAAAAAAAGTATTTTCAATTTGTCACCCATAAAACTACTTTATTTAAAGTAAGCTATATCTCCACCATGTTGCACTCAATGAATAGCTTGGAGCTGATTGAATATAAATTCTGGTGGGTACCATAATCTTCTCTAGAAAAAAAATAACTCACCCCAAAAGATATCCCTATTATATTATTTGTATAAAATTTTCAACAGGCACTTTGCTAATGTCTATCTTTGCTCAGCTAGACATTCATAACTTTTGTCAGTTATCAGAAAAGAAAGATATCGGGATGAAACTGTACAAAAAAAGAGAATATAACGCAGCTCTATTTAGTCATTAAAATAATGATCTTAGAAGGACTTTTAGCAACCAAGTATTTTGTGAGATTTTTAAAATTAATATAGATTTCTTTGTACAGAATTAGCATGAATTAATAAGATTTCTCTATAATTACAGACACATTGAAAATTAAGGCCAGTTGCACTGACCTTCTCACTGTCCTTCAAGTAGATCAAGTTTGTTCCTGCTGCAGTCTTTGCATTAGCAGATCCTTCTGTCTTGGGACACTCTCTCTAAACCTCAGAGGACTGCCTTTCATTGTCTTCCTGTCTCAGTTTAAAGTCATCTTAAGGAAGCCTGCATTGACTATTTCATCTAATTGGATTCCTATCCCTAGATCACCCTGATCTAACTCCTGCAAAACACCTTCTGCTATTGGATAATTTCATATTTACTTACTTATTTGTTGGAAATCTTCCTCTCTTAAAGTTAATAAAATAAGTTTGTAAATCATTTTAAAACTAAAAATATCATTACTTTGCTTTAGGGTAGTATGAAATCAATTCATTTTGATGACAGTGACAGCTCATATGAACAGCAGGTCTCATTCGTAGCTTTCAAACAATTTAACAAATAAAATGGGAAAATAAAATATCAAAAACGTTAACAAATATTTCAAAATCTGGTGTCTGTGAAGAGGCAGAGTATATAATATATTGTCCTTAACCATGCAAAGTTTGCGAACAACTGAATTTAAATATTTCTTGCATCGTTTTTTAGAAACTGATTCAAAAGAAACTGACAGTAGAAACTGGACCCTTTAGCCAGATTTTTATGTAAATGAATCAAGTGGCTAAAAGAGATGTGCTTTATCTTTGATCTAAACTTGCTCTTCAGTAGGAAGAGTGAGAGAGGGGCTGTGCTGAAGAGGGAGTTTTTATAACAATTATATGATTTTTATTTTTATTCAAGATGTACATATTTATAGTACACAAGGTCAAAAGTTTCCTTAAGGTTCAATATGAACAAAAGCATTACCCCACCATCTCACTCTCTACTACTACCCCGCAATCTGCTCCCCAGAGGCAACAAATTTCAACTAGCTTAGCCTTTTATTTTGACCTTTACTTTATATTCTTAAATAACATGCTCATAACTCTATTTCTTAATTTTTGAATTGTGGGTATCTATTAGCTTTCTATTGTGGAAAAGAGGTTTTCTCTTAAATACTTTCCCAGGTTCTCACTCACACCTACAAAGCTACCTTTAATATTTTTATCTTTCTGATTTAATTATGCCATCATTCTTAGTTACATCAGTATTCACTTTTCACATTATTAGAAGTATATAAATATTATTCATGGGCCAAGCCATGTAGTTTTAATTATTATTTTCTTGTACAGCTCTTCTTTTTCTCTTTAGTCAATAATAAATCAATCTTAATTTTGCTCATCTTTCCCAGAATCATAAGTATTCCTTTAACATGTTCAATACATGTTAAACATGTTAAACACAGGGATTTTATGTGTTTCAATCTCTTAAATCTTTCACCTTTTACTAAAGATGGCCTAACTGAAGCCATCTCTTCTGCTCAAATCTGGACTACTTACTCTAGACCATCTGCACAGCTGTTCTGGAGTCTCCCTTCATCATGCATGTATCCTTTGGTTTCCCTTATATATTCCCATGTTAGCTTCTCTATTTCCCAGATACCAAGGCATCTTGCTTTTTTGATTTTGTTAGATTTTTAAGAAACTCTCTGAGATGGCATAGGTTAATTTTTTAATCTTTCATGTCTAATAATATCTCTCCTGCTTCCTCATATTGATTGCTAGTTTGAATGCGTATGAAGCCCTAGGTTGAAATCTTCTTTCAGAATTTTGAAGCCATGTCCCTCTGTCTTTCTGTCTCTCTCTTTGTCTTTATCTCTGTCTCTCTCTCTCTGAATTTATAAGTTTCTCCTTTCCTCAAGTAGTCTGAAATCTTAAGTATTTTAACATATATCTTTCCTCAACCAGTTGCTGGACAATTGTTGGGCTCCTTTAATTTTAAAACATATTCTTCAATTATAGAACATTTTAAAAATTATTTCTTTGATAATTTCTTCAGTTCCATGTTCTCTGTTCTGCTCTCTATAACCTTGTTTTATTCAAAGTTGTCATCTCTTAAGTTGTTCGTCTTTCTTATCTTTTTTTAATTTTTAATTTTTGTCTTTCTGTACTAATTTTTAGAATGTTGCTTCAACTCCATTTTTCTATCTTTCTACTGAATTTTCATTTTAATTGTCATAACTTTTAATTTTTGTTATCTGAATGTATCTTTTCTCTTGTTCTTACTTCATAAATGCAATATTTTCTCTTATCTCTGTTAATCGTTAATGTTAGGGTTTCATTTGTTTACTTTTGCGATTTTCTTCTCCTTGAATTAAAAATTTTTTCAGGTTTCTTTTTTTCTTTCTTTTCTTTTTCTGCCTCTGTTTTTCATTTTATAAACTTTTCTTAAATGTTTGTATATTTGGATGTCTAGTTTTTTAAGAATGGGACACTAAAGAACTGAATGAAGAGACATATGTGGACGAAGGGGCTTTGCTAAAGGTAATCTGGCTGTGCCTCTTCTTGTTAATATCTATAGATTTCTTCTCATGGCCTAATCTGATTTTTTCTAAGAAAACTTCCAACTTTCCTTCAAAGCTGTTAGCCTGATTTCCACTGTCCTAGGAGCTAATTAGAGGAAGAAAGCTGGATATCTTAGTTCAGCATATACACATTCACCTTACCCCCTTTCAACATGGTACTTTCACCTTCATCTGTATCTGCTGCTTTTTCCACACCAAGTCCTCCAGTTAACCCTCTCCAAAGGGTAAATCCCCAGTCTTCTATTAAGGTTGTGAAGTGTGTGTGTGTGTGTGTGTGTGTGTGTTAGGGAGCTATTGTCCAGCTGCAAAGAGTAATCTAATTACTTCTTCGATAGACTAAAAAAGTCTTCTTTCATCCACTCTACCTTTACACTGGTGTCAATAATACTTGTTCCCATAAATTCCTGAGTCATTTTAAGGTTCTGTGGTGCAAATCAGTACATTCCTACATTTCTCTTATTTCAGTTCAGGCTTCATCTATCAGAGATCTATTCCTTTGGTTTCCACTTATAGCAGTGGCTCCATTTTTTTTTTTTTTTTTGTCTTTTGAGTATATGCCATGTTATATACATTTTTTATCATTTTAGTGGTTTTTCAGGATGGAGAGATGGTATACGCTTATCTCTGATATGCCAGTTAGCACCTACAGTAGCTGAGATAATCTCAGGAAGGTAAAAATATATAATGAACCCAAAGATCTTTCAGTTTAAAAGCAAACCCTTAACAAATTAGTAAGTACTTCTGGATTGTTTTAAGTGGGAGAAAACAGAAAAGAACTAACCTTTATCAAGCAGTTAGTTGCTGAATACTAGCTTGGTAGTTTATATGCTTTATCTAAGTAAACTTTCTTGACAAGCTTACAAAGTAGTTACTGTTGTCCCCACTTTTGAGATAGTAACCTGAGCTCAGAGAGGCTGGAAAACTTAGTTATAAAACCAGAAAATGCAAGAGCCAGGATTTGCAACCAGTTTTTATAATTCAAAGCTGGAACTTCTCCTATGTACCTTATTATTTACAATCTTTGAAAACTAGTTATAAGAACATTAATAACTAATTAAAACTCAGTCTGTACCTCTAAGGGAAATAGTCCTGTGAATAAAATAAATATATGGTCACAATTGAAAGATTCAAGCTTAAATTCATAAAATAAAGTTTAGGTCTATAATTTAAAATGCTATAGGAAAAACCTGGGGGAGTAGAAATGACATTAATATAATATTTGTCTTCAGTTACCATGTCTAAGGTTCTGCACCAATCATTTAACAACATTATCTCATTTAATTTTAAAACAACAGTGTTTTTAAGACAGAGAAGTGAGAACTTATTAAGGTTAAATAATTAGCCACAATTACACAGCTGTGAAAAACAGGCTTTGAAACAAGGGCTCTCAGATGCCCAACTCCCAACCATTGTAAACATTACCACCCAAAGAGTTCACATTGGCTCACAAAAGAACCAGCACTCTATATTTCATTATTCATTTACTGTGACTGTTCACAATTCACAGAATCTCTAATGATATAGCCTTCATCCTCTGATCAAATAGAAGGCGGGGAAGATGGTCTTAACTTGGTTCTCCATGGTGCAGATCCAGATGTCTCAGACTACAGTCAACTTTGTTCCTCAAACATCAACCTGTCCTTTAAATTACAAGTCAAAGAAATTCTAAAATCAAACTTAAAGGGTGTCTCAATTTGACATAACAGCCTTACACATTTTATTAAATGAAGTTGCCTTGGAAACAGAAAGCAGGATCTGATATCTAAATTAGTGCCTAAACTGACACAAAGTTGATTAGGAATAAAAAGCAGTGAAAGATTTATTTTTGTTTTTAAAAGAGGAACTTTAATAAAAGACAAAGAGAATAATGTTTGAAGAGAAAATTTTTTAAAGGTTTTTTGGCTTATTTATTTGGAAAGGCCAAAAATATTTTAAAGATTCCCTCAATATATAAAGATAATATGAAAAATGAACATCACAGTAACTTTTTTATGTGCAAATACATAGTTTTCTTTTCAATATAGAGGTCATGAGAAATGAATTTTATAGGCCTGGAAGATATCAAAGTGTTATAGAGCTGCAAGAATATAATGATAAAAGTCTCTGGAATACCAGGACAATGAGATAAATGACTAGTATTTTAAAAGTTCAGTTGTTTTAAAAAATAAATACAAAGACTTACAAGAGGAAGACTGAGTGAGCAGAGGTACCCTTCATTTCCATTTTCTTGATCTCATTCAAATATTTCTAAAATCTTTTTTTTTAATCATTGACAAAGGGGTGCAATACCTTCTACAATCTCTACCATCTCAATATTCCTGGGAAAAGATAAAGAAATTTATCTGAGCTTCAAACTTCAACAAAGGAAAGTCCCCACCCAGACAAGAAGTTGCTGGGACAGAACTAGAAATCGGTCTCATACGCTGTCAGAACTACACTTGGAAATCTCTGCTGCCATCATAGGAACACTGGGACAGGATCTGTGGGGAAACAACTGGATTAATAAACAGTCTGAGCCTGGAATCGTACTCCAGTCCCTGGTGTGAGAAGACCACAAGGAAGCTACCACCAAGTTCATATGTGATAAAAATAGATCCCCAAGTAAGTGAAATGCCCAAGCACGATACTGAGGAGTTTAAATGGAGATAGGGACATTGACTCAGGCTGACATATTACCCTACTCCAAATTCAGCCTCCTTTCAACCTCTCTCAATAGTGCAGAGCATCTCTTGACCAAGTTATGACCAGGCACCCAGTTACCCTCCTGTTTGGACACATTTTTTATTGGATTGGTAGAGTCAAATAACTTAGCATAAGCACCAGCATCTATCCAAAGAGAGGTTTATTATATTCTAAGACATCTAATCATGCAATTTATCACCAAACCTGATCCCATTGTGAGCACCATGCATGTCAGAGTTCAGAATGCCACCTTTAATTACCTCAGTTATATTATGCCACAATAAATTCACCAGATCTTCTCATAATTGACTGAGTTTGGGGGAGTAAAGGAGCCATTACATAACTTTTTTCTTGTGATTTGATATCATCATAACTGTGCTGAGCATTTCATTGAAAGGGGCAGGACAACCAAGCTTTACCTTCACTAATAATCTCTATTGCTTAAAGATTAAAAACCCCAGTTTTCTCACATTTAAAGAAATGAGAAACTAAGTTTCATAAATTCTCCATTTAACAATTGTGCACTTAGAAGACAGTGAGCCTCATATTTTAGTGCATATGACAAATACCTGGAGAGCTAGTATTAAATGCAGATTCCCAGGCCTCATCTCCAGAGATTCTGATTCAGTAGATCTGGGGCTGAGCCCAGGAATGTCAGCGCTTAGTAATTTTCCCAGGTGGTCCTGATACAGATGATCCAACACCACTATATGAGAAATAGAGCTAAATAATAGAGAAACAGCCATGCCCTGGACACTTGAGAGTCTAGTGATTAGTGAATGGTCCTTTCATGATCATTAGTAAACTGAACAGAGCAGCCACACAGAAATTGTTAGATACTTTATTCCAGGAAGAATGAGTTACCCTCTCTACTTTATAGAGAACTATCTTTTAAAAATGTATTATGATCTCTTCTCTGAAAATAAAATTGGTGGCTTTTAGTTAATATTCATATTGTATCATAATTGCATAACAAATGAAAATAACCTGAAAGCTTTAGGAAGTATGATGGTGAAGAAATAAATTATATCCATTTGATGTTTTTAGCATTTTCTACTTTCTATTTTGGACTTTGGTAGCAAAGTCCCTTGAACTTCAAAGGAAATTCTAGTTCAAGACTCAATATATTCAGTGTCATCACTAATGGCCACTGTTATCATTGCTGACATGAACCTATGAACTACTAAACTAAGCTTGACTTAATTCATATTAATCAAGATGTCAGATAGGAACACTTACCCTATCTTCATTTGACTTAGAGGTCTCATATTTTTTTCCCTTATGAAAGGTGCCATCATATCAGTTGAAAATTGAACTGTGGCTTAAAGTCAAGTGGTTAAATCAATTAAAACTATTCTTAGATGTTTAAGAACACAATGCTCAACTTATCACCAAGAATTACAGGAGAAAAACTAACACTACGAGAGGAGTCTATGGGGGACCATGTTAAAGTTAAACAGAAGGGGCAGGACAGAGAGCAAAAGATGTGGAGAAGGTAATAGAAAGCAGGAGAACAGAAGGAAGTGACAGCTAATTTAGTGACCCAGAAAAACATAGTGCCTGACATTTAGTTTAATATATTTTGTGAGATTTAAAATTTCATGGAATTTTCTTCAGACTATGATCAAGTCACTTAAATCCTATATAGCTCTATATCCATCATATGTAAAATATTGATGGTATTGCATGAAAGTTATAATAGAAATAACTTGGAACATATTATACCTACACACTTGGAAAAGCAACCAAGAAAATAGGTGCTTGACGCTAGCAATAGAATTTTTTAAAAGGAGGCAAACTGAAAAGAAATCTGATGGTAGACCTGTAGAAATTACATAACTATTCCAAAAGAAATTTAAGATATGTTAATGTCTGTTTTCTTTCTTCTACTTTTGCTTCCAAAGGACCTGAAATATTTATAACTAATAGAAGCTGTATTTCTCATATTTCTCATCTCATAAAATGGGGTGATGGAAGAGAAAGCAGGAAAGTGACACTGAAATAGGGTAAATTTGGGGGTAAAGCAAAAAAATTTGATTGTCTTATTTCTGAAGACACTTTAAATATTGATGGTGCAGAGTCCAATTTGTCATGAATCCAATAGAGTTTAAGGTTCAGGATCTCTCACTTGCCATTTTAGAGAGCAGTAAAAATAGTAGTGTGAATATTTATCAAAAAACTTTGGATCATCTTTATAATTTATTTTTATAATAATAATAATACAAATAAAAATATAACTAACAATTATTGAGGGGTTACTATGTGCCAAGCATGATGCCAACTATTACACATGCATTACTTATATAATCTAATCAAAGAAATGTCACACAAGCTTAAAAAGATAAATGCCACAACATTGTCAAAAAAAATAGTTAAGTCTTTGTTCTCTACTGTCACAAATGTCAATCAATTAGTTAGTATATTATGAGCAACTTGAAGACAGTGAGGTGTCTCATTCGTTTTTGTCATTTTCAATAGCACCTAGAAATAAGGCTGTGAACAATTGAATGGCTGAATTAATTAATGTAATTTTGCTACCTCCCCTTGAACAATGCTGGATACTTTAGGATACAAAGAATTATAAAATGTTCCCTAATTTGAGAGAGAGAGAGAGAGAGAGAGAGAGAGAGAGAGAGAGAGAGAGAGAGAGAGAGAGAGAGAGAGAGAGAGAGAGAGAGAGAGAGAGAGAGAGAGAGAGAGAGAGAGAGAGAGAGAGAGAGAGAGAGAGAGAGAGAGAGAGAGAAAGAGAGAGAGAGAGAGTAAAGATCTGGGAAAAAGAAAAACAGCATTTTAGCAAGTAAAAATCAGTACAAATCAAAAATATCTTAATCTTCCTGTTTTTTAAATGAGTGATTTCTTCAAAAAAGCAGAGTATGGCAAGGCAAGTAAAAAGACCAAGTTGAAACTACCACATATTATATGAATATTTGTCTCTTTTCTTTTCTCATCAGTAAAACTTGTACCAGATTTTTTATTTTAAAAAAACAATTCCTCTGAATTATGAGATTCTCTGATATTTTAAAGACTTATTTCTCTCCTTTTTATGACTCAAAGTTGTATTTGCCTTGTTTTCTTGATCGTAGTCATCATTCATTGACCTGAGAACTACTACTAATTTTTGTCTCCTTAGGATTATCTTTGGTTTGTTCTTCATCTAAACCCAGGTTCAGTTATCTAGTCTATCTAATCCTTTTTCCCAAAAATGTCCCCCTCATTTTCATTCCCACCTCAACCACTGTAATCAAAATTAGATTACCTGTGGCCTGACCAATTATACAAATAATTTGACTAATCTTCCCACTCCAGTACATTCATAAATGGTGACATAGTAAACTTCCTGAAGGAACATGATTCTATTAAAAAGAAAACCCCCAGTTGCAGACTAAGCTCTTTCTCTCTATTCAGTGATCATTTTATTTTAAAAAATAATCTTTTATCTAAAAAAATATAACTTTTAACACAGTTATTAGTAAGCGAAGATGGGACCAAATAATTATTGAAAGTGAATTATTTTGAAATGAATCAAAGATTAATTGGAACATAGTGTTTCAGGTCAAATAATTAGGATTATGCATGAAATCATGATAAATAGATATATATGAGATCACTAATTTTCTTAGACTGCAAAATTGCCTATAGAGAGAAAAATTGTTAAAGTCATTGAATTCATTTTGTAAGCCTAAATTGTATTTTTTTCTTAAAATTACTTGAGTCTAGAATAATAATAAATAAGGAAAAGGAGGAGACTATATGATCAAAAATGTTCAAGACAGTTAAAATATGGAAAATTGGAGAAAAAAATCACAAACGCTGGAGTTAAACCATCAAAGCATCCTGTCTCAACTCTGAAAGCTATATGCAAGTTTATTTAAAGTCTCTAAGGCTCAGATTTTTTTTCACCAAGCGAATATTTACTTATTTTTTTACTTGTTAGCAAATAAGTTTAAATAAGTCATTAAAAATTTGGCCTCTTCCTACTTCTCTTTACTTCTTCTTGCATACATTCTGTCTGGCCATGTTGTTCACCTTTTCTACAGAGCCTTTAATATATTTGTGTATTAAAGCTATTTGATAGTCTTCATCTGTTGATACCAACATCTGAGCCATCTTTGGGTTAGTGTCTATTAGCTATTGTTTATCTTGATTAGGAGTCAAATTCTCTTGCTTCTTCAGATGTTTCACAATATTTTAATGTTTGCTTAACATTATGTATACAAGAAAAAAGGAGACTCAAGTGAGTAAAAATATTTATGCCCCAAAACAGGCATGCTCCTTTTTTTGTCAGGCCTCTACCATGGGAGGAGAGAAGGGGGGTGCCAAGTCAATCTAAACCTGTGGTCCTCAACCTTTTTGGTACTGGGAACCAGTGCTCCTATGAGAATCTAATGCCTAATAATCAGAGGTGGAGCTGAGGCAGTGATGCTAGTGCTGGGGAGCGGCCGCAAATCCATATGAAGCTTTGCGAGCTGGCCCGCTGTTCACTTCCTGCTGTGTGGCCACGTTCCTAACAGGTCACAGACTACTGATCTAACCTATTGTTGATGTGATTGGACTTTGTGGCAGCTTTAGTTAGCTCGAGGTTACCACTGGTTTTATTTTTCCAACAGGACTTGGTATGTGAGCACTAGCAAGACACTGAGACCTCTCTATGCTTTTTATAGCTCAGTCCTCAGCTTTCCAAACTGCAGGTTGGTCATTCTGCTGCCCTGTCCCCTGCCTTCAGTGAGTTGCTGGCAGGTGCTCAGGGAAAGTTTGCTGATAAGCACTGTGATGAGTTTGGTGCACCAGATGGGCACAGGTAGGTCACCTCTTACAGCCTCCTGCCCTGTCCCAGTCTCTGGTTCACTGTCCATGTGCACTCAGGAAAAGCCGTGTGGGAAAGAGATGGTAGGCGGGTGTAGACTTACTTTGTGACAAGGCTCCTTAGGGTTCTAATCCATCACACCAGCTCACAGGTGACTGTTAAAAGTCCATTTAAACATTGGGTTGGTTTCCACTTATCCCTATCTATGGTGATTTGCTTCTTATTCATAATGCCCCTGGGAATGAAAACAATCCTGATTATCTTCTCTCTTAGGAAGGTTTTATAACTCTAAAATTTAGTTCATTTTAGTTTCTTTGCATCTTCAGCTCTCCACTGAGTTTTGAAAAACAAGTAAACAATGATTTGTAATTTATCTGGATTGCTCTTATTATTTGTCAATTAATATTTATTAAGAGACTAGAATGTGACTTCCACTGGCTTCTCCAACCTTTCTTTCTACTGTTCCCAGTCCCAAATCCCAGGGTTTTTGTTACACTGATCCACTATTTGGTCTTGAAATATTCCACATCCATCCCATGGAGATGGTGCTCTCTCTCTCACCACCAGCCTTACTCTGTCCTAACCTTCCCACCCAGGCACACTCCAGGGGGATATTGCTGTGAATAGGACAGCACTGCTTTGTAATTTATAAAAATGCATGCATCTGATCTTTCCAGTCGAGGTCAGCCCTTTGAAGTCACAGACTATTTTATATCACTGTTATTACAACATCTAGCAAAATGCCTTGCACAGAGTAGGTGCTAATTGAGTCCTCAGATAGTCAAAGTCCTCACATGTTTTTGTAAACTGACCAAATCCTAGGCTCCCAATTCTTGGACTGACTTACTATCGTAAGTAAGTAAGGAAGGTGGCCAGTCTTATTTCCTGTGAATCCAGATTTCTATTGTGACTGGTCTTCAGATAAACATAGCAGAGTGATGATGTTCAGTGATTGGAGCTGCCTTGTCTCAGGTGTGTGGGCATACCCGAGGAGTTCTCTGAACTCCCATAGGAGTTCTCTGAGCTTGATCAGTATAGTCCAACTTAATGAATCATAAGAGCACATATATCAGTGCATAACACGAGAAAATTTACAATGGATTTCTAAAGAACACATTTATCGTTCTTGTGTTGTCCAGTTATAAGTCTGCTAAAAATATTTACCTTATATCAGGAAGAATAGTGACTACAATAATAAATTAATGCCCATCACTCTTGGAAATAATCTGAAGTGCACTAAGATAGACTACCACCTTCAAAGGAAAAAGGGACAGGAAATGGAGGTATATAGTCCTTTACATATCCTTAGGAAAAGATTCAAAACTTAAAAAAAAAATACAATTGGTAAAAAATAAATTCAAAAATATTTAGTTAAATCTTGATCCTTAGACCTATGAAAGGACTGAGAAAGCAAGTGGCTTTCATTTCCAAAAGCTTCTATGTGTCTTAGGATTAAATAAATTGATTCTCATTTATTTAGGTACTCCTACAAACATGAATGGTAAATCATGCTGTATGTGTTGCTCAATTTTCTAACTATGCGTTTAATAGTGGGAACTTGTATAGTGTTCCTAATAGATTTGTACCCATTTTTTCCTAAAAGAATTTTAGGCATGTTGAAGAATTTTTGCTATTTCACCAAAAAAGCCAGCCACATGGTCATTAAAATTTTCTGTGGCATTTAAACTTAATATGACTAAGACGTGGTTATAAAATAAAATAACACTCCATATTGGGAAACCTTTTAAAAAGCTGAATGAACCTTTTTATTCTACATACATCAGACTCTTAATGGCTTTTCAACAGTTTAGGCCATTTTGTGAAATTGCCACAGCTGCTTCACATTAGTGCGGAGGTTTTGTTATAAAGGGGAGAGTACAAGCTGCGAAGTCAAACTCCATCGCCCCAAAGTCGATTTTCTTATTTATTCCTTGTGAGTCTTATGGCTTGTTTTGTTTCTACTTAATGAAGATTTTCCAAGAATTTCCTAAAAATCAATATTACGTTCTCTCCGATGAAAATACCCAAATAATTCAACTCAATTATTTATGGAGTGTCTAATCATACCTGGCAATAGGCCTATTAAAATATCAAAATATGTCCTCAGAACTTCTGAAATTCATGCTTGTCATTTCCCTGAAATTGCAGAAACAAGAAAAATATTTAAGCATAAATACATTGTTTTGTGAGGGAGAAAAATTAATATTCAATATAGCTGTTAGATTTTTGCCACAGAATTTAAAATAGAAAAAAAACGAATAAAACTGATTTATTCCTCACTATTCAGAATATGGCTTTGAAGTGGGTATGTTATGAGCATGATTACTTAACAAGTCAAAAACCTAAGGAAGCCTTGCTACTTTTTTTGTAGACCACATAGCATTTTACATTCAAAGCCAAGGAAAACCTTTACAATGGCTTAATATGGGCTTAAGAAGACCTATAAGGTCTCATGATTTTCAGTGACCTTACCTCATGCAGAAAAGCTCCTTTTAACCTCTATTACTTTGATTTCAATTAAAATTATTTCAATCATCTGAAAAACATTTACAAATCTTTCTTAGTAATGTTACTAAATCCTGACTGAGATCTGTCCTTAAATAATTAAATAAAATTTTGGCTTTTAAATGTTATTAAAATTAAAAGTCTGAATAATTCCCAATGAAGGTAGAAATTTGTTAACATCCACAGGCCCTCAGCTTGCGAGCAGCATGAGAAATAAAAATCTGACAATTATACAGTAGCCAAAATGGACTTCTTTTAATTTTTTTTTCCTGAAGAATTTATTTCAATGGCCTACATTGATAACAACTAAATTTATCTTATCACTTTTTAACTTTGTATTTTTATTCTCAAAAAAAACTACAGGTCAGAATATTTTCAGAATTGGTAAAGAGCCAATAATTCGAGATTACATATTTCATACATGGATCTCAAAGTTAGCATTAACTGATTCTTCTTATGGCCAGTGGAATAAAAAATATAGCTGCCAATCAAAGGTAATTGTAGATTTCATTTCTGTTTTATACATAGAAAAAAATAACTTTGCTTCTGTCTACAGAAGAAAATTAAATCAGTATTATTTAATAAGTGTTTGAGAGTACTAAATTTATAAATTAGATCTAGTATATGGCCAGATATATCAACAATTACAGGATGCAATTATGCTGGGATTGGTGGGGTAAGAAAGAAATAGAAAAGAAAGGAAAAAGAAAAGGAAGGGAGGGAAGGAGAAAGAAAGGAAGAAAAGACAGAAAGAGGAAGAGAAAGATGGAGAGAGGGAGGGAGAGAAGGAGGGAAAATGGAGGGAAATTGACTCTCAAATGCTCATTTTATAAGGTCCCCGTAGACATTGCCTAAGAAAGGAAAAGAAGCTTACAGTTTTCTATATTTATATATGATTAATTAAAATTCCACATATTTGACTATTCTTTTATTATATATATATTTAAAAACTCTATACAGGCTATAATGGCATCATTATATACATACACACATACATTCAACATCCTTTTCTACTAAAATTTATACATGTGGGCAAAGAAAGGGCAATATATGTATAAAATCCAAAATTCTTCCAAGTGAAACTTTTGGACATCTGCTATTTTAAACCATAATACTATGATCCTATTTAGAAAAGTAGTCCAGTAATTCAATTCTAAGTCTAAGTTTTCAATTCTATAAGCTAAAGTGCTCTCTGAAGTCTTACTAATTAAAGACTTAACTGGCAAATATTTTTTACTGTTAGAAATTCTGAATTTTGACACATTTAAACAAAAGAGTGTGGATCAAATTAGCATTTTATGTCAGCATATGTAACAATCAGTATAATTTAATTTTTTGTAAGTAGAATAATTGTTTGTTGTCTACAAATAAATTATCCTAGAATGCCATTTATAGGATCTTATACTTTTAGAAATTATCAAGATTAAATATAAATTTTATATGTTTTGGCTCTAGTATTGAAATTATCCTTAAACAAAATATAATAAAAACTTTAAGCCAAGCCAAATTTTTTTTCAATATATAGAGAAAAAAACAAAATAACCTCTCTAGTGTCATAACAATTAAGAACGTGAGGTTTCTTGGTACATTTTAATCAATATTAGTAGTCTTAGCTGAATCATTGAGAAACTGAAGCCAAACGATAATTTAAAAGAATCCTTAATAATAATTAGAATCTAATCAATCATAGAAATTTTGTCTTCATAAACAGTTAAGGGCTATTTTAATCCTACACAGATTACTTATACATATAGTGATTGGCAAGCCTATTGCTCTTTTTATAAATATAATATTTAATAAGTAGTTCTCATGATAACCAGAAACAGTCTGTACTTTCTAGGTGTTCTCAAATAGGCAGAGGCCAGCACATTATTTATGAGGTTATTTTTTGTGCTGATACAAATACTTGTATCTTTCCTGTTCATTTTCCATTTCTTCATATATTGGGAAGTGATAATATGAATTAAATGTTTTATTTTGTTTTTGTCATTTGTAAAGAGAATCCTGAGGTGGAAGCTTCCATTATCAAATTGTTATCCAGTGTAAAAATAAATAAATATAAAAAGGAGCAAAGAAGAGGAAATTTTCTTGAATTTAGCATTCACGATATGCCAGAGACAAAACTGTCTGTTTACAAAATAAATCATGAATCATATAATAAAGTTTTACATTTGTATCCATTTGTGCTTCTACTTTTTCCAAGACCTAAAACTTTGAACTTTACAATAAATGGAGTATTAATTTGCCACCACGAAATTTTTTAATCATTTTACAATTTTATAGTACACAAATCTTAAGTACACAAAAGTACACAAATCTTAAGTGTATAACACAATGATTTTTATATATGTGTGAATATTTTACATATATACATCTTAGATATAGTGATATATAAAGGTATATATCTTTACCACTACTCAGATAGAGGCCATTTTTACCCCAGAAGCTACCTCATGCCTTTCAATGTCAATAACCCCCAAAGGGGAGCATTATTCTGATTTTTATCACCAGTGATAAGTTTTGCTTATTATTGTACTTTCCATAAATAGAATTATTTCATTTTTGTTTTTTTAAGTGTAACCACAATTCATTGGTTTTTAAATATATGTACAAATGTGAGTAACCATCACCATTATCTAATTCCAGAACATTTTTATCATCCCCTAAAAGAACCTTGTATCCATTCACAGTCACTCCCCATTTGCCTATTTTGTGTAAATTGTATCTAACAATATGTAGCCTTTTGTGCCTGACTTCTTTGACTTTATATAATGCTTTTCAAGTTCATCCATTGTGTAACCAGTATCAGTACATCATTTTTTAATGGCCAAATAACATTACATTCTTTGGCTCTACCACACTTTGTTTACTTATTCATCAGTTGATAGACATTTGGGGTTTATACTTTTTATACTATTATAAATAATGCTACTGTGAACACTTGCATGCAAGTCTTTATGTAGACGTATATTTTCAGTTCTCTTATTGATAGAATACCTAGGAGTAGAATTGCCAGTTTGTATGGTAAGTCTGTGTTTACTTTTTGAGGAATTGCCAAACTTTTTTCTAAAGGCTCCACCCCATTTTATATTCCCATCAGCAACGTCTGAGGGTTTCGGTTTCTTCTCCAACATGTGTTGTTCTCTTTTTCATCATAACTAGTATGTATGAAGTGGTATTTCATTGTGGTTTTTATTTTAATTTTTCTAATAATTAGTGATGTTGAACACCTTTTCATGTGCTTATTAGCCCTTTATATATCTTCCTTGGAGATATGTCTATTTTTTTTTGTCCATTTTTATTTGTGTAACCCCAAGTCATGGGTTTTAATTCTGTTTTCTTCTAAGAATTTTATAGTTTTTAGCTCTTATGTTCTTGTGTATGATCCATTTTGATTAATTCTTGTGCATGGTATAAAGTAGGTGTCCAGCTTCATTCTTTTGCATATATTTCTATATATCCAGTTGTCCAAGAACCATTTGTTGAAAAGTTTACTCAGTTTTTCCTTCTTTAATTTTCTTACCCTGCTCAGTGAAAATCATTTGTCTCTAAACCTATGAGTAAATTTCTGAACTCTCAACCTTATTTCACTGATCTATATGTTTAACTGTAGGTCAGTATCATACTTCTTTAATTATTGTAAATTTTTAGTAAATTTTGAAATCGGGAAATGTAAATTCTTCAAATTTCTTCTTTTTCAAGATAGTTTTTGCCAATTTTGTGTTCTTAGCATTTACATATAAAATCAACATGTCTATTTCTGCAAAAAAAAAAAAGGCAGCTGGAATTTTGATTCGGATTACACTGAATGTGTAGGTCGATTTGGCAAGTATTACCATCTTAACAATATTGTCTCCAGTTCAAATGAAGTCTTTCTATTTATTTAGGTCTTCTTTAATATCTTTCAATGATGTTTTATGTTTCAGTGTAAAAGTCTTTCATTTCTTTTGTTAAAGTTATTTCTTTAAAATTATCTTTTGATGCTATTATAAATTGAATTTTCTCAGTTTTTGGTTTGTTTATTGCTGATGCATAGAAATACAGTTGATTTTTATATATTGATCTTGTATGCTGCAACTTTGCTAAACTGTTTATTAGTTCAAATAGGCCTTTTACAAGTGGATTCCTTGGATACAGATCATATCATCTACTAAGAGAAATAGTTTTACTTTTTCTTTCCATCCAGATGCTTTTTGTTTCTTTTCCTTGCCTAATTTCCTGGCTAGACCATCTGGTATAATGTTGAATAAAGTGATGAAAGCATTCTTGTTTGGGTCCTGATATTAGAGGGAAAACATCAAGTTTTTAATCATTAAACATAGGGTTAGCTATGGGATAAAAGAGCCTGTATCAAGTTAAGATATTTACCTTTTATTCCCAGTTTGTTGAATGCTCTTTTTTTTTAAACCATGAAATAGTGTTAGATTTTGTCAAATGTTTTCTCTGCATACCGAGATTACCATGTTTTTTTGTCCTTTATTCTATTAACATGATGTATTACATTGATTAATTTTCATATATTAAACTAACCTTACATTTCTGGGATAAATTCTACTTGCTCATGGGATGTTTTCTTTATTTTATGTTTTTCAACTCCATTTGCTAGTTTTTTGTTGAGGTTTATTTATATTCATAAGGTATATTGCTCTCTAGTTCTCTTTCTTTGGACATCTTCTTCTAATTGTGGTACTATAAAATGAGTTGGTTGGGTGCTTTTTAAAAAGTTTTTGAAGGATTATTGTTAATTCTTTAAATTTTTGTAGAATTCATCAGTAAATCCACCTGCGCTTTGGCTTTTCTTTTTGGGTATTCTATAAATTACTACTTCAAAATCTTCACATGTTATAGATCTATTCAGGTTTTCTATTTCTTCATGAATCAGCCTTAGTAGTTTGTGTCTTTCTAGGAATTTTTTTTTATTTCATCTAGGCTAGTTTGTTGGCATATAATTGTTCACAATATTTCCTTACAATCATTTTTATTTCCTAAGACTAGTGGTCATGTCTCCTCTTTTATTTGTAATTTTAGTTAATTTGAGTCTTCTGTGTTTTTTCACTTGGTCAATCTAACTAAAAGTTTGTCAAATTTGCTGATCTTTTCAAAAAACCATCTTTTGGTTTCACCAATTATTTCTATTGTTTTTGTATTCTAGTTCATTTGTTTGAACTCTAACCTTTGTATTTCCTTCCTTTGACTTGCTTTGAGTTTAGTTCTTTCTTCTTTTTCTAATTTCTTATGATGAAAGTTTTGGTTATTGATTTGAGATTTTCTTTTTTTAATATAAATGTTTACAATTATAAATTTCTCTATGAGCACTGCTTTAGCTGCATCCTATAAAGTTTGATATGCTGCGTTATTGTTTTCATTCATCTCAAAGTATTTCCTAATCTCACATGTGAGTTTTTTTAGTATGTACTCTTGTTTCCAGTTTCTTTGCTCATCACTATGTCTGGTGAGCTTAATATTCATGTTGCTGTTTGTAACATTATATTATTCATATTTTATATTCTATTTAATAAATATTTGACAATTATTATTCAGTCTACTATTGATTGGCATTGATTTATTTTCAACTTTTGTTTATTACTAATAAAGTTTCCATACCCTTTGGTGCACATACAGAATCATTTTTTTTTAGTATATTTTTTAAAATGAATCTGTTAATGAGGATAGGCTTAGTTTTAATATAATGTCCTGTGAGCATAGGATTCCTAGTGTGTAACTCAATAACTTGAATTCTAAGCAAAAGAAAGTCACATGAGCTGATATAAATAAGGTATCTGTAAAGCTTTGCTTAAATCCTTTTAATTTACTTGCTAAATACTTTGGGGGCATGATATAATTAAGTATTTATGTATGTACCTATAATTGATCTGCTCTAGTGTGAGTGTTTTGGGCTGGGTATTTATTTTTTACTTGTTCATTATGTTCAACTTTTTTAAATAACCAAATTAATTATATAAATTAAAGGTATGCACTGTGTGCCTTCAAGTTTTATGCTAGAGAAAGGAATTTGCATTATTATGTAGAAGCTGGCTTAGTTTTACCCTTGTTCATATGACATGATAAAATATTTAAAAACTTAGGGGATGAGTACCCAGAGTAGTTTAAAATTATTAGAGGAAAATTTCAAGGTCAGTAAATTAACACAGTATGATATATGAGGTAACTGGGTCTTATGTTTATATAAAAGTAACAGTAATTTATCAATTATATATCTTGAAACATCCATATGAAAGCATACACATGTAAATATGAATTTAACACTTCCTTTGCACTGAAAACCAAGGTGCATTTTAAATGTAGTGAGTTGGAAGCAGGAAAAGTTCTAGTTTCTTTTGTTTTTGATGTGAGTGTGAATGAAAGTTTTTAGTTGCAAGTTCATTTGGGTTCCACCATAAATTAAACAGATCTCTAGAGATGGGGGCTGATGGAAGGAAACATAGTTAAGACTATCCGCAAGTTATCAAAATCATTACAACTCTCTTTCAGAAGCAACCCTTCAGGAAAGTCTCTATCTAATCACAAAATTCAAATGGTTTCTTCTATTGTGTTCTTTTGTTTGTGACCAAGGAGAGTGTGTGGGAAAATAACCAAAATGTTCCTAGGGAGTAGATCATTGAGCATAGAAAAAAGTCTTCTCAGCCTACCTTCATATGCTTTCACTCTCTTGCCCCCTTTATAATGATTTCAAAGACACATGTCTCACATATCCTTTAAGGATGTTAACATTTTACTTTGCACTTTGATAATAATTTTATCTTTTCCTATAAAAGACTTTTTAAACTTGGCCTACATTGTAGTTTATTATTTGGTGATTAAAACAACTAAGTAAATTGTTAATTTCTTTGAAATTTTTACTGTAAATATATTTCCTGAAAAACTGTAAAATAAATTTTAAAATAAGTCAAACCAGTAATGGCAGAAATTTTAAATTTGCCCAAAGGTACGTCACTAAGTGTAGCTTTCTAAAACTTATTTCATACATCTATGAAACAGATTTTTTGTGATCACAAGGTATGAAAATATGGTTCACAATCAACAGGTCTTAACAGTAGTTCTTCCATTCTTACTTTGAGTAAATGGATACGCTTTTATAAACACACACAAATTATTTTTTAATTAATTGCCTACTACATAGTTAACACATTTTATTTAAAATTTATTCCTACATGCAATAATATTTCACCTAACCAATTATAAGAATATGAGACACATCATCATTGTTGTCATATTTTATTATACAAAAAGTCTATTCTTATTATTGTGTACGAATCATAATTTCTTTTGCTTCTAAACCTCCTGCTTCTAAGAAGTTCATGGAAATCATAGCTGAAAAGGACCAGAGAGTTCATATAGTCCAGTTATCACTTATCATTAGATAAGTAGTTATTCAATTTTGTCATACATTCTCCCGATAACAGAAAACCTACTGTTTATTATAAGCTCAAATTTATAGAAATTTATTTCTTACATTCATTTCTCAAATTGTTTTACATTCTTATATTTATTAAGATCAACCTCCTCATATTTACCTCCCTTCGATATTATTTCTGCCATCTGAAAATATTAACAAGAACAATCATTACCATTTATTGAGGTCTTATTATGTGCCAGGGATCACAGTAGGCATTCACATAGATTTCCTCATTTAATCTCTACAACTAACCTGAGTAGTTATTTGCTTTCATCATCCCCATACTTTCTATATGACAACATGGGGTAATTTGCCTGATAGTATATTACTAAACAGTAAAACTGTATTTCAAACCCAGATTTGAAGAGACTTAGATGTTCATTACATTGCTGCATTCAGATAATAGCATTTACATATTTAAAAGTAATGATCACATCTCTGTACGTCTACTCTTTTCCCAGATAAAGACACTCAATTTCTTCTATCGTGTCTCCAATGTCAGTGTTTCTTTTATTACAATATCCTATCCACTCTGTTCTGGGCAGATCCAGTTTGTCAATATTCCAGCAAAGTAAACTACCCAGAAGGGAACACAATGCTCTAAGTCTTGTCTAGGCAGAATATGGAATCATAGTATTACTTCCCTTTCTCCAGATAGTAATGTTTCTAGCAATGCAGACTGAAATGGCATAATTTTTTGAAACCTCATTATAGAACTAAACACATATTCACAAGAATTTTGAAATCTCTTTTATAGCTTCTGCTGTTTAGTCATATTACTCCAACATGTATCTGTACAATTGATCCTTTAAACATAAATATATGTCTACATTTTTTCAAGGAGACTCATTTAATTTTATCTTGTGCATATTAATCTATTAATCCAGCCTGTGGAAATTATTTTAAATAATGAAAATAACATCTATTGTGTTTGCTATCTCTTATAACTCTCAGTTGTTCTAAAATTTGACAATTCCCTACTTATGTCTTTATTTAAAGAAATACTTGAATGTTAACTGGGCAATTGTATAATAGAATACAGTAAAGGAGAATTCTTGTAGGGACCAATTCCAGATCTAAACTTCTCTCTCTCTCTCTCTGTCTCTCTCTCTCTCTCTCTCTCTCTCTCTCTCTCTCTCTAAAATAGAGTAAGTTCCTAAGACATTCAGAGTTGGTCAACTCATGAATAATGGTTGGCTGGCTGGCTTGTTTGCTGCCTGGCTGGCTAATAGGACTCTGTGGAAGTGATATTTTAAGTAAGGTGATGAGATGCTAAAGACAATATTCCATCCTTAACCTAAATGAGACATCTGGGGAAGGTGCCCACTGCATGAGGTCCCCCTTCTGTCTGACAAATATTTGTGGAAAAAGGAGTTACTAAGAAAAAAAGTCAGAGAAATAATGAAAATCATTTTGCCTTAGATTGATTCAGTTTTCTGAATGGTAAATGTGTAATAGCTTATCCACAAAATAAAGCTTTAACCATGAATTACAGATTTTCTCTTTCCAAAAAAGAAAAAAATAGCAGTACTTAACTATCAAAATTCCTTGTTTTCTTTCCAATCCAAGGAAAACAGCATATTAAAAAGCCCAGTTCTTTATCTGATGCCCAGAAAGTAGGTATAGTGGTGGGGGTGGTGATTTCCTCTGGCACATTTCATGCCTCAGCATTAAGACACAAAGTTAAATTTGTGCTGCCGTTTTTCAGCTGTAAAAACCAAATATTGGGCAGAACTCCAATTTAAAGGGTATTAAATAGTACAGTTTCCCAAGGCACAGAAACAGGATCTGTGAATGAAAATTTTAAGAAATAAATTTGGCACAAGTGAAAGAAAAGTTTTAAAGATTAGAAAGGGAAACTGATGCTCTTGCATACCCAGTTGTGTGCCAATAAGTTTAAATACATGGCAAGTTGATTCTTGTTGTTACTAAATGCTTCTAAGTTGATGAGAACAGAGGAAGTCTATTATAAGTTTCACGTGGCATTCTTTGTTGTACTAGATGGATTTTATTTTAAATATTAAGATAAAATTATTCCTTTTCTTGTTAGGTCATTCTGATGAGTGTCATATATGTAAAATCTAAGTAAAAATTGTTCTTCTAAAACAATGATTTGAGACAATGAGTTACCTAAAAAGCTAAACTATTCTATGTAATGGGGAGAAAATATTGGCAATTTTTCTAATGGTTGCTAATTCACCTGTAAACAGTAGAAAAACTGTAATCATAATATATAGTCTTCCTTTTAAACTCAGATTATTATTATTTTAAAGAAATATTAATTTCCTTAGTATAAATTTAGAATTCCTCATATTGATATATTTACATATATATGTATTTAAAGATTAAATATATGTGTGTGTATATACATTTGTTTTAGTATGTTCAGGCTGCTATAACAGGATACCATAGACTGAGTAGCTTATAAAGAGCATGAATTTATTTCTCACTATTCTGTGGATGGGTGATCCAAGATCAAGGTGTTGGCAGAATCGATGTCTGGTGAGCGCTTACTTCCTGGCTGGCAGTCACCCAGCTTCTCTCTGTGTCCTCACCTGGTGGAAAGGGCCAGCGAGCTCTCTGGGGTCTCTTACAAGGGCACTAATCCCATTCATGAGGGCTCCATCCTCTTGAACTAATCACCTCCCAGAGACTCCACCTCCTAATATATTTGGGGTTAGGTTTTACCATATTTGGGGTTAGGTTTTACCATATAAATTTGGGAGGGGACACAGATATTTAGTTTATAGCAATATATATGTATTTGTGTGTTTTATCAGGAGAAAGTATAAGCCTACTATTCACCTTGAGCTGAAAGAAAAAGATTGACTTTGGGGAAAATACTTATGTTATATTATTCTATTCTGTTAAAATTCCCACATTTAGACTTCTCCACATGTGGAGGGACTTAAGAAAATTTGCCCCAGATGTAGTAGAAATTCCCATGGCCCATCTTCCCCAGTACAGTTAAATTCTGGAGCAGAATTGAAGACTTAGAATGGAAGTAAAAAGAGAACATTTCCCATCTTAAGGCCACAGAGAGCTAGAGGACAGAATCTGAAGAGGTGAGAAGATTCTAGGGTTGCTCTGCTGGAAGTGGTAAGGTCACCCCTGTGACGTGGGAACAGGCCAGTAACAAAGGCAAGAAATTGAGGTCTGCCCCAGGGAGGCAAGCTAGGAGCTCAGTGAAAAGGCTCCCAATAGGAGAACTCTGTAATGGGGCTCAGTCTCATTCATGTATTTGAGCCAATAATTTTAGTAGTTAGTTTCAGATTTTTTTATTGCTGGAATTCCCATCCATTTCCCCAAGCCTGCAAAAAGCCACAGTACAAATTGTAGCTGCATTCTGCCTTTGCCATGGAAGACTGAGAGTAGGCTCTGTATCTCATGCTGGTAGTGATGATACACATCAGCCAGAGGGATGCCACTGTCATTCCTTGAAATACATGAATGATTCTAGGGAAGAGCAGAGCAGAACCCCGAAAAACTACACTTAGAATGGGTCTGTGAAACATCCAGACCTTCTGGATTCCCCAAAATGTTTAAAAAGAACATCGGATGACACAGTAAAAGACCAACTGTCTACTGTCAAGTGGAAATAAATATAACTCAAACTACTGCAATTTTTTCATAAAAGATAAATGTGATTTCAGTACAGTACTAGACTGGAAACACCATACACTGTTTTCTAGTAGTTAATTATCATGAAACCCCATTGGTTGTTTCCCCAAGGATGGGAAACTGGGATTTTGAGAAGCTAAGTTCCTTACCCAAATACAATATAGCTCCTAAAAAATCAGCTCTGAACTTTTAGATTGAGTTACATGACTCAAAAGCTTCTGTTTTGTCTTTGAATCATACTGCTTCCCTAAACATGAAACTGGCTACATTAAAAAGTAATTAAGATGCCTTTTAATGAAAGGATTCAGGCAGAGTTTGAATGACAAGATATCTGGGGAATGTGAAGAAGACCATGTGCATATATGGGGGTTGCACTGTACAATTCCAACACATTGTGATTCTCACTCCGGCCCTCTGTTAGTTTTAGGTCTAATTTAACTTTTTCAGGTGATTAACAAGGCAGATATCATAGTGCATTATTCTCTGATTTTTCTATTCCCCAAATAAATTCAATCAGCTGAAACAAGGAACTCTGATCATTGTTCCAGAACAGCAAATGGACAGGGAAACTTCTGTAGCACTTTTAAAAGAAAACAAATGACACCTGTATGAGGCTTCACTGTTTCCAAGACTGTTGCAACATCAGCAGTCAGCAGCAGGGTTCGGTGTGATGATTTTAATGACTTCAGTGGAGTGCTGGAATGGAGATAAGTACAGTCTCAGAGGTTAGCACAGCACACTGAGGGAAAAGCCCACTCTCTGCCAAGGTAATGAAAATGTTGAAGGTCTGCCAGGGTTAATTAATAACACAGCGAGGAGACCCTATTCACCAATGGTCACTTGGAAGTAAACCAAGGACCGCGTGAGTGAGGCTGGGCTGCTTGCCCATTCTGGACATTTCATAAGCTGCAATTACTGAGTCGACAAAAATATTTTGTCCCGACCTGTTTGTACTAAAAACCTCCCTATTTCTTTTAAATATATGACTCAGATATAGAAAATAAAGTCCCCAAATGTCCTACCTTTGGACCTCAAACTGGCCTTCAGCTCTCTCTGCATTGTTCCTATTCTGCTTTTCTCTTAGATCTGGTGATGTAATGCCTCCAAAAGCTTAATTACAATATTTTCATAAGAATTTTCTCTTCAGATCCAGAAAAATACATGTAAATAATCAAGATTTTTAAATGACAGACCCAATGGACTGCTCTCCCCCCCCACCAAAAAAAAAAAACATTCAAAACTGCCTTTCTCTTTTGCCCCACTCTACACTAAATAACTCAGCATCTGCAGACATCCAAAACTCTTTTATAATAACTCAAGAGCTATCATTTTCTCATTTACATAAAGTAATAGAGCATTTTTTCTGGGAAAGATAATTTCTGAAAATATAATAATATTAAAGGTTTTGTTATTTGAAGATTTACAAATAGAGCCATACTCACTTATTTAGATTTTTTTAGAACCATGTGGTCTTCCCAAATTCCAGAAACTTTCTCAAATATATTGCAACAGATGAAGACTTTAAAAATGAGCAGAAATTTATAGTGTTGCTAGTTTCCGTAGCAAATGGGCAAATAAATCAAGAAATGGACTGCACTCCAATTATTATCTAAGATGACTTGAAAATGATCTGAAGATAATAAAAAAAAAACTGGCAGGCTATATTAGCTCCATGAAAAGGAAAAATTATTTTAAATTATATCTATCAGAAAAGAATTGCTAAACCTTGTGCTATTATTTTGCTTTCTTTGAAAATTGCCCAATAGCTAATTATGATAAATGGGCAGGGCCAGGACTAGAGTGAGGCAAGTGAGGCACTTGTCTTGGCTGCAAAATTCAGGACAGTGCCAAAAGATTCAGTAAATAAGATAAATAATATTTAGATGTAATATTTTTTAGAAATCGGATGCAAAAATTGATATGAACAAAATGTTAAAATTTTAAATACAGACAAGATCAGTTAATGGATATGACCCAAAAAAACAAAAGCAAGGATGAAATTATTTGGCATAATTTATAGTGATTCATCAAAATCAATCTGAACTATAATTTTAATTTTTCTCAAAAAATTAAAAATAGAACTACCATATGATTCAGCAATCCTACTTCTGAGTATATATCCAGGGTGAACGAAATCAGGATCTTGAAGAGATGTCTGCACTCTCATATTTATTGGAGCATTATTATAATAGCCAAGACATGGAAACTACCTAAGTGTCCATCAACAGATGAACAGATAAAAAAAATCAAGGGGATGGAAAGGGGGAGGAAAGAGAGAGATGGAGAGAGAGAGGTAGATATAGATAGAAAGGTAAGAAGGAAGGAAAGGGAAGGAGGGAGGGAGGGTGAAGAAGGGAAGGAAGGAAGGGATGTGAGGCTATCTACGGCCCAGTCATGTGTCTCTTGCCCTTGATCACAGCTACTACCTTCAGTAGCATTAAACTTTCAGAAAGTTCTGCCATCTATACATGCTTGAATGAGAAAAGTAGGGAAAATCTACCCACTGACAAATGGTACAGGTGAGGAATGGTGCTCAGAAGCTGGACTGCTAGGTCTCAATCCAGGCTGTTCAGTTTATTTTATTAATCTGCCTATTCTACTTTCCATATGAAGAAGCAGAGGAATGCTTGTAGGTAAATCTTTGTGTGAGAGTCACATATTATTTCTCCCACAGGAAGAAGACCTAAAAGAGACACAATGAGATCAAAGGATATAATCCTACAGGTCATGGGATTTCTTTTTGTTGTTGTTGTTGTTCCATTTGCATTAAAATAAGTGCCATGAGATCTCAATTCTCTTAGTTTCTGCAAATTATAAAGATAGACATGCTATCATCCTTATTATCTAAAGTCACCAGAAAGAATTTCTGCTTAATCATGATACTGGAGAAAGTCCAGTCTTGACCAATTTTATTTCCAAGAGTAGCATGATCCAAACACTGATTAACAGTAAAGGACCATGAGGAACACTACACAGAGTCCTCCTAACATAACAGGCATGTTTGGAAAAGAGATTGCAATGCAGGAGGGTTCATTAATATTACCATTTGCTGAATTACATGCTGCTTATCCTTTCAATCTTGCTATTATTCCTCTACCATTGGATCTTTACGTCACTTAAGAAATGACATAATGTCAAGCACAATGTGTGGAAATCAGAAGAGGAAGAGGTGTGGAACAAGTTTCTGTTACTTGAAAAAACTGTACAGCAGTTAGATGAGACAGACTCAGTTCCTGAAGGGTTTCCAAATGTATTGTTCACCGATTGATTCTTCTTAGAAAATGAGCTGTAAAACATGGGGTCAGAAGATGGCCTCGCTTTGCGAACCTGTTCTCACACAGGGCAGCCTTATGCACTCCCAGAACTTTATAGGCCTCCTCCAAATGACTCAAGGGATGGGAATTTCACCACCTCTAATGGGAGAGCTTTTTATGACCTCTTAAGTCTCACCCATTATGAAAGTCTTCCTGATGAAACCATTTTTTTTTTCTTTTCTTCAGTTCATTCATTACCCTTAGATAATCTTCTAAAGGCCACTACCACAATTCCTCTTTTTCTTGGGGGCTTATACTTTCAATTATCTGCAAATGGCTATCAGGCCCCCACCCCACACACATGCCCATACTCTCCTTAGCTCGTCAGCCAACCTACACACATGTAATTTGTTTAATCTTCCCTCATACATCAAAACCTCCAGCTGCTTAATCATTTTAGCTCCTCTAATAAGCAGTGAATTTGAAGGGGGATTATGGTTTCCTTCTCAAGCTTTTCTCATGTCAGCTGTATCCCTTATCCTCAACCACACGCCAGATTTCTGTATGCCAATAGCCATTCATCAACAGAAATGAGGTTTTTCTGGAATGCTGTGTCCTATAGTACAAGGGGGGGAAAAAAAGATCCCTCCTACCCATAACTCATTTCTAGGATGAATCAACATGGATACAAACTAATAAGGAGGAAAAGTCTGAAAGAAACCTGGGACTACCCTGAATTTTCTAACCACTGAGGAACTTTTTTAACTATAAGTAAAATTTCAAAATGATGTTTCATTTAAAAATATTTATTGCATTTAAATAAAGGAACTTCAGTCACCTTTAAGTAAAGGACATGTTGAAGGATTAGACTACTCATTTCTTTCTTAATAAATAAAATTAAAAAAAAAAATAGCTGAGAGCCCTAAATGTTAAGAGACCTTCCCTGTTCTTTAACCACTGTCTGAATAACTAGTAGTTTCCATGACCCCTCAAGGCACTGACACTCTATCCTCAACTGTAATAGAGACCAGTAGGGAGCCTCGCCCTCATCGTACAGCCTCAGGTCCTCCCCTCCCCCTGTTTTCTTCCAGCCTCTGTGCCCTACCTACGAACATCGCGCGCACCTTCAGGCCTCCAAGACCCCATCTGTCATTTCTCTGCCTCAAAGACATCTCCTTTGCCCATCTTCCTTTCTCAATCTCATTCATCCATCAAGAGTAGCTTCAGTTCCTTTTCCACCTGGGGAGCCAGGCCTCCCTTCCAGACTTTGTAATGTTTAATGTCTATACCATTAAAATCTACTATCTCACATTACTCATTTCTCCGTTTGCTTCATATTTGAGAAATTTCCCTCCCCCCACCAATAGGCAAACCCCCTTAGGGCAGGGACTGTCATATTTCTTCAGTATCTCCAAAAAGAACCAATGCTTTGCTCTTCAAAAAGTGGGTGCTTAATAAATATTTCTTGATTTCTAGTGCAGTGAGGGCCTCATAAGAAAGTTCCCAAGCATTGAAAATCCTTTAAGCATTTATAAAATAGTATATTTATTTTAAAATAGAAATAGCTTTACATTTAATATTCAAAATTTGCTCTCTTTTGCCTCAGTTTCTGTTATTGAAGAATGATAAAACTTTAAAGCCAACAGATACATAATCCATGTGTGATATCCAAAGTTGCAATTCATGTTTTCTGGAATTAGGTCTTTACCTCTTTTCCCCTAAAGGGCTCTGCCCTTTTCTCTCTACTACTACTAGTCCACATACTTTTTCCCTTTTCCAAGAATTTCCCTGCCTCTATTATGCATTCCGTTGTTCTTTCTCCTCCAAGAATTAAAAATATGGGACTTTCTATCCAAATTGTTGTAAAAGCTGCTAGTCAGAGATCAACATCATTAGTCATTGTACCACATGTAAAAAGGTCATGACAAATCACTCTCATCTGCAAAGTATTGCTCATCATCATTTATTGTAAAACTCCAGCTGTGTTACTCCTCACTTTCCATCTTTTAAACACTGAACAATTAGCTTGGAATTTTAAAGTAGACTTTTTAAATTTTCCAGCAGATTAGAGAATCACAGGTACATATTTTCCAATAGAAAGGGTAGTCTTCCTTTCAAATCTGTTTCCTTTGCATATTGTCTCACAAGCTCTAGAAGCTCATCTTTCTAGCAGCAACTTCAGCCTTCTGATTAAGGATGGACTGGGGTCCTGGGTGATGTATCAAACTCTCTAGGGATCCGGCCAAGTCAGGCCTGCCTCTGAAACATTCTGTGCGTTCAAATGGAAGACCAGACCTCACATTCTCAAACAGACATTACAACAGCCGTTATGGGTCCCCAAACATTCTTCTGTACCTCACTGGTTTTCTACTTGTGTGAAAGTATAAGCCTATGCAAGAGTTGAAAATATGCTTGCTTCTGGAATGTTCTCAGTGTAACCATAAAGAAAGGTACCATATATACAAATGGATTTCTAAGCCTGTGTGGCAGGTTTATAAGCACTTAGTTAAACAAACATTGGCCCCGGCAGGCAGACCTTTGCCTACCCTCTTACCATTCTTATTTGCTTCTGAAGGTTCTAGAACCTGTCTTTGCTAAATTTGATTTGCTAATCCAAGTGTGGCATAGCCAAACAAGCTGGCTTTTGAGTTAGATTGGAATTACAGTGACTCAATTGAAATCCTTCTTTCATCATGTACACTATTTGGGACAAGTTACTTAATTTTTGAGTCGCTTTTTTTCCCCTTGTATAATGAGGATACTACTGACCTCAGTAATATAGTGACTAGGAGCAGCGGCTCTAAAATCAGACACTCTGAGTTCATTTCCCACCACTGGCACCTTTTAGCAGAGCACCTTGGGCAAGTCATAGCTCCTTAACCCTCCATTTGTCTGTAAAATGGGTTAATAATAATAGTAAAGCTTACATGAGAATTAAATGAGATAATTTACATAAAGTGACTTGGAAGGGCACCTGACCCATAAGATATGTACTACATACTATACTCAATAAATATGTTTTATTTAATTCTCAATAATCAGGCACAGGAGTAGAGATGAATAAAGCAAAATAATTAAAATATAAGGGTCAGGGAAGTTCTAAGTACATAATTTTTACCATTCTATCTTCCATAACTGCATTGCTCAAGGGATAGTGGTTTAATATTAGAATAAGTATAAGTAAAAACATTGTTTTAGAGAAAAAATTATTAGTGAAATATCTGTTCATTAAATATATACATGAGTTCTATTATTATAGTACTGTTAATTTCCAGGGGGTATCCCAAATAATAAAGTATTAATTCCTATGAGGTTTTATTTTTAATCTCTGCTTTTGATTATATTTCAAAAGGAAATACAAGGCAATTTTCTCATAGTACTTTTGAATAGTCAACCTATAAAGTTTTTTTAAAATAACTTTGAAAGTAGTATTCACATATTCTAATACATATTACAGCTGGAATACAAAAGAAAAATCATTTCACTCTTAAAATCAGCAAGCCAAAAGAATAAATATAATGATTTCTGCTTTTCTTTTACTACCATAAAACTCTATGTTTGAGAGTTTTATTTTTTTTTCAAGTGAAATATTTTACTTTTGCCAAATTCTCATTTTATCCTTTTGCCCTTAAACAAGGAAGAATAGCAGGCACCAGAAAAGTGTTTTGAAAAAGAATGGATAGTTAGGAAAATGTGTGTATGGAACAACTAATGGAAAAGTGACACCAGTTTAAATACCGTGTACTATATTTTAAATGTATGTTTAAAAAAACAAAATGATGAAAATACATTTAATCAAAAAAATAAAGAGGAAATTTTATTCATCACTCACTCAAAGGAACAGCAAAGTAATTACTTTTTAAAAATATCTGACTTAGAAATAGATATTGGACTTAACAAATCTTTAGAAATAAAAATGGCTCTATTTACATAAGTAGATAGATATACATTGGTATCATCTTAAATATGAATTCTTATGTCATTGAGAAAAGTACATCTTATTTTTCTAACCCATCTTTAAGAAGTCATCTTCAATTTAAGAAAATATTTGGATTTCTAGAATCAACACAGATTTCCTCCAGAACAACCTAGTTTCTCTGCCTCACCACGTAGTCCTACAACTTAGAACTCTAATGGGCATGACTGTACTCTGAATTTAGTCCTTTTATTTCATGGAGATACTGACTCACTTCCTTTGTGTAAGTCATTATTGCACAACTTTCAGTAAAACTGGAATTCAAAAATAAACACAGGAAAAGGTAGAGATTACTGACACAAAGATTAGTCTTTAAAATGAACTGATTTCCTCATCTGACTCAATGAGAAGACTCCAAATAAGTTTAACCTCAGAGTTCCTTATGTGAGCACACTAGGACATTTAGGATTAGGTAATTACAAAATGTGTAGTGTGACTCTTTAAGCACACTGAATATATATATAAATATTTATGATGCTTTCACAAGTTCTTGAGCACAGAGGAAATAAACGCTAAAAAAAGAAACAATATTTTGGTGAAGAATTAATTTTGTTTTCTTCTTTAGAGATGTGTTTTTTTGGATCTGCAGGCTAAGAATGAAATAAGAATAATCATATAGTCGTTTTTTACATTTTCATATAAGGAACACTCATTAACCTCAAATCAGTAGAATAAACCATTATTTCATTTTAGTCTTTCCTTTCATATTACATTAAAATCAGGAAAAGTTCAGTCATTTCGTTGGTCATTTAGCTAGTCAGTGAGAACTGGAAAATGAGTAGGATGTTAGCCATGGTGTTACTGTAAACATGCTCTTAACAGAAAAGTTTTGTGTTTACACAGTAGATAAAGAACGAAACTGTGGCAGTAATATTTCAGATTGTCTCCCCTCCTGCTACATCACCAGAGTCGTGCAGCAGCGCTGTCCAATAAGACTTTCCATGGTGATGGAAACGTTCTATAGCTGCACTATCCAAACAGTAATCTCTGTCCAAACAATAATCTCTAGTTGCACATAGTGACTGAGCTCTTGAAATACGTCTAGCACAACTAAAGAGTAAAATTTTTTATTTTCTTTAATCTTAACTCCTTGAGTGATAATAAAAGATAAAACCTATAATGAAAGCAGGAAGCCTTCCATTTTCAACAATCCAGCCATTTTCAAAATTCTTATTTCCTAAACTGAAGCTACCATTATTATTAATAATTGTGAAATATATTACAAGTAATTTACCTGCCACGTGTTTACAGAATCCCTTCAAAATAGTTGTCTACACTGATAGAAGTATTAGTTCTCCAAGAGAAAATAAATGAAAAATCATCTGCTTGCCATAACTGTAAACAGAATCAATTTATAGTCTCATGTTATCTTTTCCTCCACCACAATCCAAGGATTAAAGGTATAATGAGTTCTTCCAGGAATAAGATAAAATCTAAGCAGCTGGGAGGAACTGTCTCCCTTGAGGTGATTCCAGTTGCTTTTGATTGTTTTTTGAACCAGAGCCTACAGTTTATGTGACCTTGACATAATTTATCAGTCATCGCACAACACTGAATGGCTCCTTGTTGAATGAACACAACCTGTGCATTAATAGGGGTCACCCCTTCCCCCAAGATTTCTGTAATTTCATGCGTCATTGGAGCTGCGTGGGTGACGTTAAAACAAAAACTCTACATCGCTCTTGGTCAGGGCTCTGCAAACACGTTTTCTTCTTGCTGGGGAAGCTCCTAATGGGGGGACTCGGTAGGTTTCATAGTTTGTTTAAAATGAGGATAAAATCTTAATATGAAAATTAATCTGGTGAAAATTTAGTTCTCTTTTCTTCTGTTTTTGTTTTGTTTTGTTTTTTAAACCCCAAATGAGGAAGGCTGTAATTATCTACTGGCCTCTCACAGGTGGAAACACCTTCATGAATAGTTCCTCCTGTGTGGAGAACAGTATTCAGGTATTAGTGGGGGAAGAGAAGGTGGAGAACGTTCACTTTATGCTTCATACGCTTCTGCATTTCTAAGCTTGTTTGGGCTTTTTTGGAGGGCGGCTGAGTATTTTGTCTTAGTTTTGCCAGATGTACATACCAGTTTCATAGTTTTAGAAACACTAATAACATGTAGTTGGTGTCAATTACAGTCCATGGATTCACAGTTGACAAGCAATATAATATTTCGCATGTTTTCCATTCTATAACCCAGCAGAATTTATATTTTGTTTCTCCACTCTCTCTGGGTGGCATTAAACAAATCTTAGTCAGTCGGGGCGAACACTGTCATTTGCCAGGATTAAGGACTAGGTGAGCTCACGGTGCCACGACCTGAGAAAGGGGTGCTGTCTGCTGTTTTATGTCAGTTTGTCCACTGAGGCATGATCTGGAATGGCTGTTGTTCCAGCTGAGGGGGCCCTCCTCCCTGTCCATGTGGCCTCTCAGCCCTTGGTGACCCATCTCCCTGTGATGCCATGTTGGTCAGCCTGCCCTGCAGGAACCTCTGTGAGGCTGTCTGTAGTCTCCTGTGTCTCCACAGGCCCACCTGGCAGCCTGCCCCGCTCTGAGGTCCTGCTTCCCATCCGCCACCCGCCCCGCTGACCAGAGCTCTATGAGTCACCTTTGCTCCCAAAGCCCACAAAGCTATCTGGAGTTTTTACAAGTTCCTATGGACCTAACTCGCTCTGGAGCCTAGGGCTCCTGGCCCCGGACCCGCCAAGTTCTCTTCTCATAATGCTCCCCTTCCTCCTGCCCTCCTACCTGTCGGGCTGCAGAAATGTTTTCTGGTTTGTGAATAAACACCTCATTTCTCAAATCTTTAAACTCTTTGACCACATCTCGAACCTTCTCTTTTTTCTTTATGGCTTAGGCTTTTCCAAACTGCAGTCAAAAATGTTTTTGCTCTGTCATGTCCCAGAGATGGTGAGCACTAAATGATCTAGCTATTTAGATTTAGGTTTGTGGTGATACCAATGGGAACAGGTGGAGATAGAAGGAATCTTCTGATATAGACACAGAAAAAAATGGTTAATAGAGGGCTCAGGGGGATGACAATTGATAATGTTCTACCTAGACACAGAGAACTGATGTGGCCAATTACAAATAGTTGCCATCGTGAATTATTTCCCCAAAGGCCTTCCATCTCAGATCCTGAGCATCTTCTAAGGCACCATTTTCCTGGATTGTGAGATAATAAAACAAGATCTTACATCTGTACATTCTTGCACAGTAAAAAGTGATTTTCTCATTCGATCTATGGAGGAGATGCTGCAAAAGAAACTCCTGTGCCCACTGGGAAATGAACTAAATGAAAACTACAGTAGATCTGTGGATTGTAAATGATGGCCCAGCTTTCTATGAGACAAAGGGACACTAGTGAAGAGTCTCTGGTATCTTCAAAACACTGATCTGTTTTAAATTTGGCTTATTAAAAAAGTGCTATTTGTCTGTCTTCCCTTAGTGTAAAACTTTGGAGAGCATGTAGTATTCGAATTGTGCCCCTCATCTATTTGTCCCTTCTGTTCTCAGCTCTCCTTGTGACCTTTACCTTTCAGTGGCCTTAGAGAAAGAATTCTAGCTTCTTGTTCCATGAGTCTCCTTCCCTCAGAATCAGTTGTCACACTTCTTCTCTGGGAAGTCTCGTATTCATTTAGACAATGAACATTTATTGATCTCCTACTTGCACAATGTCTGGCACTAAAGATATTAAGAAATGAAAATGACAGCCATTCTCAGGAAGAATTATAATCCAATGCTGGAAACTTCTCTTTATTTCTTCTCTCTTTCCTTTATAGTAATTCTGCTTGTTTGTATATTTCTTGTAAATATTTGGTAAAATTCTTTATAATTCGATATCATGATCTCCTCTAAGGAGGAGAATGCTTCCTGTTTCTTCTGTCACTCCAATACAGCATCTATATCCACATGTGTTATTATTAACTACCTTATCCATACTTCCATTGGATGGTAGGTACATACCGTTGCTAGAAAAACGCAGTTTCAAAATCCAACATAAATTAGTAAACGGTGAGCATTCCCATCAAAAAAATAAAATAAAAAAGCCATCATGCAGAAGAAAAATAGCAACGTTGTAATTATAAGTGTTATCCTCTATGGTAGCTTAATTAGAAAACAAGATTTTAAGGCAAAAGGCTAAAATTTCCAACATAGTTATATTCAGTATGATTTTACTAAGTATCTTCACTACTCCGTCTGTCCATGAAACATAATATTTATCATGTTTGGATCTAAATCCCAGATTATTTTCATTAAACGCAATGCAAGTAAATTTTATGAGAACCTTAGATGGTGCATAGTAACATAAGTGGGATATTTACATAACTGCAGGACTTTGATATTATTACTTGAAATGTCAAAAAATTACACTTCTTACCAGATGTATAAAAACATTGGCATTTGTTCTTATTTCATTTTTTTAACTAAGTAGAAAATCAAGATTATTTTACTAAAGCAAAAACCTGGCCCAAAATAGGTCATGATTCATCTAGCAACTCTTTCTTAACTTATTCCTACAGAGCAGTAGAGAAAGATTAAATACATATATATGTGAGAATTTTTATTTATTATTTCTATTTCAGGGATATACCCATGCTTCTAAAATATTTCTAGCAAACTACTGACATTTTGCTGCATGACAATTTAATTTCTACCTTGGCCTGATGTTTGTACTCAGCTAATCTCTGGGAAAACGCACATTGTGGTTTATTCACGTTGGAAGTTATTCCAGAGTGAAGAGCGACCTCCAAATGAAGCTTGTTCTAGGCACACATAATATTTTCCCCAGAAGTGCCTATAAAGTCTACTAAAATAAGAAAGTGCTCATTATTTTTGATAAACAGTAAAGACTGGAAATTCATATTTCATTTTAGTACCAGAAGTGTGGAGTTGAGATACAGTAGCGTTCTTTTTCTGTGCAGTATAATGGCCTATTATTTTACGAATTACTATTTACTTTGTGTCTGTAGCTTAACTCTGAGTAAATTCTACCTTTCTTCTCTTGCTAGCTAAGTGGGGGAAAATAATTACCTCAAACCCTACCAAGTGTCAAAGCTGCCTTAAAATATTGGTATTTAAAGGAGGTATAATACCAATAAGTCTGAGGCGATTAAGAGTTCTGAGTGAGGATATACAGGACTGTGTTATGTAGTCTGTGACAGAAATCTTAAATTAGTATGGCAACATGGATGGCGTAACTTTCTCACAGACTAGGGAAAAAAGTGTTGTCAAACCCTTAACTTGCGGTGATGGCACTTAGTAAGTATTGGTCTAATAAAGGGGCAAAGAGTATATGAGTTTCTCCAATTCTGATTTTTTTTTTGTCAGATCTTTGAAGTTTTTAAAGCTTTGTTCTCTTCCTCTCTGCCAGGCCAATAAAAAGAATTATTATTACTACCACATTTGTGTCTCTTGGATTTTATTTTTGGCTAAAGCAAGCACTTTTACAACATGATCTTGGTTAAAGGAGCAATTAGAATTAAGGAGCCTTATCCAACAATTACAGCACTTATTGCAATTATAATAGTAACCGAGTACATTGACGACTTACCGAGTTACCCTAACGCTACGTTTTTATTTTGCTTTTAAAGGTATCAAAAGCCTGATGCTGGAAAGGTTCGTAATGACTCTGTGGTAGCCAGATTCGAAGTCTGAAGCCCTGTCTGCCACACCACACCGTTAGCCATCAAAGGAGGCCTGTCCCACCAAGCGCTCTATTTTCACAACAGGATATCTGGTTTCTTTTATGAGGATACAGCTATGTTAATTTGGTTTAGTGGTTTGTTGGAGGTAAGCAGGCTCTTCACAGCACAAACACCAAAATCCCCTTAAAGCAGTTTCTTGTTAATAGCTGGGGTCTGATTGGCAGATTTGCATTGTAAAGTGTGATTTGGTTGGATAAATATGTTTAGTCTAGTAAGCACTTTAGTGATTGAGTGTCTGTTAATGGATAAAGGTGGATTATGGTGAAACCTCTACAGGCTGTCACTGGGCACTTAGCATTGTGAGATGTCAAGGGGAATGGAAAACAAACTGGCACTACAGAACAGCTGAAAGGCTGTAAAATGTTTAAAATATTCAGCGCTAATGTTGGCCTTTCAAGTTGCAAATATTAATTTCAATAGAGGAGAAAGAACAGCAAATCAAATGACAGGGTTTTTGTAACTGCAGCAGTGACAAAATAGGGATGTCCCATACACATTCTTAAAATCTGACATCTTTTACTAGATTTAAAACCAGAGAACTGATGTATAGGAAATTCAGGGTGGTTAATAGAGATCCAAGAATGAACTCAACTCCTGCTGAAATCTTTGCATTCAGATGTCCTGCAGGCAGAACAGGAATTCCCTCCCCCACCTTTCCCCCCAAAGAGTTATTGTTTAAAAAAAAAAAATCACGTATATATTCATACACACATATGTATACACATAGTATTTGACACTTCTCTGAAAATGATACACAGTTGTAAGAATTATAGATACTAATTTCCTCCCTCCCTCCCATCTCCAAGCATCTGGAATTGGAGACTTTTCCACTTCTTCCTTTTTAAAAAAGTGTACTGGGATTCCTCATGAAAGTCACCAGAAATGTCACTTATTTTTTTCTTCTCAGGTGAACATGCAGAGATATTTTTATGAGGTGAAAATATCAGCTTACTTCAAGGATCTAAATGGTGTTTTAACATCCTGGACTCTGGGAGAAGGATGTTGGAACGGCTGCTCCCAGCTAGTCATGAAGTGCTTAAAACTTCAGGACAAGGATGTTTTTGCAGATTGGCTGTTTTACTGAGGTTAAACATATTTCAGCCATTTTTCTTCAAGACTCTTCCAGACAATGCTTAGGGTTCACCAATTTTTATAAGTGTCAGGTCTTAGGCAATTATTTCCAGAACACCACCACTCAAGACTTTGCGATTTCAACCTTCGTCCATTACGCTTCAGCCACTGGTTTTCCTAGGTTAAAAGGCATCCAGAGAAGTATAACTGAGAAAAAACATTCTGCAAACCTGAGTTAAAAAGAAGCTGAACCTTCAGTTTTCTGGATACTAGGGGTAAATATTATTCCAACACGAGCTATAACAAAGACCAGTTAAAAGTCTAGCGTCTAGTGAGGTGTTAAGCCACTAATTTATTACATGATCTTGGACAGACCACAGCCTCCGTGGGTCCCAGTTTCCAATATGCATGGTGTTGACGGTGGTTAACATGACAATGCTGATACCAATTCTTTGTTATTAATGAAATTGGATAGTTAGTTATACATAAACAGGCCCCAAACATAGGTTTTCAGGAAGTATAACTTTTTTCTGTTTTTGTTCCACAAAACATAATTTCTATTTTGACCTCCTCTCTCACTGGATCAAGGAAAATATATAGTCACATATCACCCTAAATATAGTTATTATTGTAAAACTATAATATATAGTATATATAACTATCTGTATATATAATATATAGTATATATAACTATCTGTCCCCCAATTTCTCGAATTATGTCTAAGCTCCATTGGCCTCCAGAATGCCAGAGGGTGTGTCATTTGTGGGGAAGGAGAACAGATTGTCTGGCGCTTATACCTTATTTGCCCATGCTGTTACCTGGGGAGGCGCCTCACTATTATCTGGTTTTCGGTTCCTAGTTCACACAAATCATAGCTCGCTCTCCAGATATCACCCAAGTTCTGTCTCGGGAATGTCTGTTTCTTGTGGCTTATGTAAGAATCATGAGGCTCTTCTCACATCTCACTGGGGCAGACGGGAATCTGCATCTGTTTCTCTGTCTGGACACCCTGATGCAGCTGTACCTGCTCTCCTTCCCCTCTGCCATATTACTCAGAGAATTTGTCTTGCTGGGCCTCTGTTTTCAGAGTCCTTAATCCTACACTGGATCTTATCACCTGGTCCCACACAACTGAGTCCTGGTGAGGCATCTCTTATAGCATCTGTATTTGGTCAGGTAGGGATAAGATTAAGTCTGACTATTCACATATGTTATGAAGAAAAACAGGGTGATAAAATTGAACAAGTTGTTTGATGACACACCAAAGCTGATATACACATCAGCTATGGTTTGCGCATGATTTTGCAAGTAAAGTGATTTCAGTGAAGATGTTAACAGTGATATTAGCATCATACAGTTGACACGAGGGATGGGGGTGACCATGAATTCTCTAGTCCTGCTCTTCCTCACCACATCAGCCTGGACCAGCTAAGTGCTGGCCCCTACTCTTATTTTCTTAGGTTGCTGCCAAGAACTCAAAGCCTAACAAATTAGTTTTGAATGGTATTTTGTCTACCTTTAATCTTGGACTCAGAGCCAAAGAAGATTGAGAATAAGAACTATGCAGAGAATGAGTGCATAATAGAGTAAAATGATAAGTGCTCATATTAAAAAGGGTAAATGTTCTAGTTTTGGACAGATCTAATTTTAAATCTTGGCTCTGCAAGTCAATAGCTATATTAATTTTCAATTGATGCATAACAAATTACACAAACTTAGCAGCCTGAAATGGTCATTTATTATCTCACAGTTCTATAGCTCAGGGGTCTGGGCATGGTATTGCTGGGTTCTCTGTTCAAGGTCTCACAGGCTGAAGCCAAGGTGTCGGCCAGTGCTGGGTTCTCATCTAGAGCTCAAGGTTCCCTTCCAGGCTCATTCAGTTGTTGGCAGTATTCTGTTCTGTGTGGCTTGTTTGATCGAGGTCCTCGTTTTCTTGCTAGCTATTGAATGTGACTCTCCCAGCTTCCAGAAGCCATCATCAAATCCTTGTTCTATGACTGCTCCGTGGTTCCAGCCCCTTCCTCTGGAAGGGCCCCCCCCCTTCCCAAGGGTTCACTGACTCAGTCAGGCCCACACAGCATAAGCTCTTCCCTGATTTGCTTGAAGTCAAGTGATTAGGGACCTTAGAGTATTTGCAAAATTTCTTCTGCCACACCAGGTACCATCCCTGTGGGAGTGCAGCCCATCAGAGCCACAAACCTTGCTCACACTGAAAGGGAGGGCATTATGTAGGGTGTGTATATCAGGAAGAGGACTTTTTGGGGTGAAAATCTTAGAATTTGCCTAACTCAAACTGTGTCAACTCAGACAAGATTTTTAACCTCTCTCTGCTTCTCTCCTCATCTATAGGATAGGAATAATAATAGCACCCACATCAGAAGATTATTGGAAGTGTTAAATGTATATTATCCAATTAGGTGCCTTTGTATCAAATAATCATAATAAATTGTTGTTACTGTTGTTGTTAATTTATGGTCAAAGTTAACTGGACCTAAAAAGAAAAATTGCCTTATCTTAATAGCACAAATTCTAAAGGATCACAATTATAGGGTCCCCAGGATGACAATATGGACTTTATGAAACAACTCAGGTGTTTTCATGACTTCTGAGGGAGAGCGAAGATGGAAGACTGGTATGTCTGATGCCTTATTCTGACCACTCTGAAGATTTCAATGCTCTTAGAAGCTGGGACTCTGGACTCTAAACCGAATTTTATGCCACTTTCCATTTGAAATAATAGGAGCTCTGGAATCTCCTTTCTCAGGAGCTGCTTCCATCATGATCTTCTGAACTTTATAAACATCAGATATAATTACTGTGATTTCATCTTTCTCAAGAGATACTCCAAGACTGCCTTGCAACATCAGTGGAACATAATGCAGGAAGGAAATATTTTTCAGGGTGTACTGAAAAAAAAAATTAAAAACCTGGATAGGCATTTACACTAGATATCTACTTGGACCCAACTATGATGAGAAGAGCCAGTTTCAGAGAATGAATTACATAAGTCTGAGGGCATTCATTTATGCCTGCGAGAGAAGTGACCAGAGAATATGGTTCAAAACACAACCCTCTCATGTGCCCTAAAGAAAAGTACAAATAAATGATGTATAAATGTGTGTGTGCGTGCGTGTGTGTATACTCTTTAGTATTTGAGAAGGAAGGAAGAAGGCATCAGTTCCTGTACCTTTACATTTCTGTAATCTAGTCCTGATATTCTAAAGTTCATTTGACTGGCCCTCAGTAACTAAAAAAGAGGATCTGCTTTACCACAAAAAGGTGAGAAACCCCCCAACAACCATAATATTTTTAAAAATATAAGATGCCTTAAAAATACATGAACTCAGAAAATTTAAAATACAACTGCAAAGCAAAAATAATGCATTTAATTCTTCTATTCTAAAGAAGGGAATAAGTAACCACTTTAACAGCCTCTGCCAGTAATGGAAAGAACTGAAGATTCTTCCTCAAGTCAAAAGAGCTACACCCCAATTTGGCTTTGCCAGAAGATTTCTACTATGGACACATTTGAAAAGAAAACTAAGAAAGCACAAGCTAAGAAAGTACAAAATCAGAAGCAACCAACACGATTTATTTGAGGTCATATTTTAACTCTTATTTTATGTAAATTCTAATCATATAGAATATAAAACCAGAGGATTTTAAAAAATACTTTTATTCATTATTTGAAATGTGAAAATATTTAAGTGGGTAGTCTTAAAATTTAACTTTTTTATTTCTATCATATAAATTCATATCAAAAATAATTTGTATAAAACTACTACCATCTGTGGCTATAATGTGATCTGTGTCGGTTTATATTAAATCTCCAAGCATAAATTTATAAATTTATAAAATGAAGACACAGAATTTTATAGCATCAATGTCAAATTATATGAGAACTTATGCTTTGAGATCTTTATATGTAAGGTCAATATACAATCAATCTGTTATTAAAACTACTATAAAACAAATGCTTATAACATCTATACTGTGTTTAAACTGGTTCTTAATACAAAGTAAAAAGGCCTTGTCTTAAAAAAAACTTAAAAATGACAACATTTTGACTAAATCTAGCAAAAATTTTGAGACCATGTTTTGACTGTAAATCTAGTAAAAGAAGCATAGTTGGTGATGATGTTGAAAAAGACATAGTGTTTTGGGTGCAGAATTAACAATTTAACCATTATAAATCAATATTTAGTATTATGTTTTTCAAAAGATATCAAAATAAGCAATCTTGTGATGTAACACAAATGGTGTTTCACTGATTAAAATTAGAAAGTTACATGAAATTATATATAATTTAGTTAAATAAAATTAGTTCTATATCAAAGATAGCTTCTAAAGTTGCTACAATACTGTCATGCTTAAAAATTAATGTAATTGAGACTCATTTAAAAATTTTCACGGGTACAGGATCATATATAAATGAAGAAATGTGGAATAAATTACCTTAAATTCATGTTGAAAAATAAGATCCACATCTTTCACTTATGCTTCCAACTATGTTGACTCTAGTAGTTGCAGATTTCTAATTCAATCAGTATTTCTTCATTAAAGAAATATAGATGTGTACTAGAAATAGTGAAAAGGAAATCTGAAACAATAACTAAATTATGTTTTTTCTCTACCTTTCTATTCTATTTTTGAAAATATAACAGAAAATACATATTTTCTGCTATATTTTTGAAAAACAGTTTAATTAACATACAACTACAACTTGAGCTATTGTAGGATAGTACATATAACACGATTTTTATAGACTTCTATGTGGCACACACATACATTTTCATGCATTTAATTCCTTAGACTTAGAGCATTGCATTTAGAAAATATTTTTCCACCTAAATTGTATTTTAAACCCATTTATTTCTCTCAATTATTTCTCTGAAAAAAAATATGCATTATATTACTACTGTAAATATTTTATGTTCAAAATATTTGGCCAAATGGAAAAAGACATGGTTGTAGTAGCATTGTGGGAAAAAAAAAAAGCACAGGAATTAGATTTTTGTGAATAAAAACAAACAAACAAATTTAAAAAAAAAATAGAAAAATAGGTTGCAGCCAGATAGATGCTTTGTTCATTGCCAGAGCCCTGTCTGAAGGAACATGAAATACAAAGGTCGGTCCACATATCTAGAGGAAGCAGCTGCAAGAGTGATACAGGACCTATTCTTATAAGGAAAGAGCAACAGCAAATCTGTTTGAGCATGAATATTAGATTTGCTGAGTTCTGCTGACATCACCACGGGAGATAAACATATTACGAAGACTGAGGCAGCCTATCGTAGAGAGGTTGCCAGATGAGAGATAAGTGAGCAAAGGCCAGTGAACACATGATGCACATCTTGACAACCTTGTATATGACTTGAGGCTGCAACTTAGTCAAGTGTCATCTTAAACATCACTAGTCTAGAACAAGTGGATCAAAATGAACTCTGAACTTTTATTTCCTTAATAGCAAAGGACTAACAGCTGCCTGCATCTGGAAACGGTGTGCAAGTTCGTTATAGCTGTAACATAATAAACAAACTAAAAAAATAATAATAATCCCATACAATCTGTTTACATTCTGTTTACATTCTTGCTTCTTCTCTGGCCTCATTAAATTGTAATCTCACATCTAATTACATTTTATCAATTTATTATTTCTGCAACTTGAGAATTAAATGGAAAACATATTGAAACAAAAAATAAATCTCTAACAGTTGTTCTTTTTTCTTGTTTTGTATTAGCAAGTGTTTGATGACCAGGACCTGAGTTGTATGGGGCATTCAGCTTGTACTGTGTGTTTGTGGCAGTAAATTGGTAGCGGGGTAGGGAACCAAAACATTCAAGCTAGTAGAATATGATTTATCAGCTCTGGAGCTCTGGGTCTAAATTTTCATGGATATAAGTGACAAAATATCAATAAATCACTCTTTGGTTCACCATAATGCATAATGTTTATTGAAACTCAGTTCCAATAAATATGACTTGCCCTTTTTAGCCAAAGCATAAGAAACAAAGATGACAGGAGTTACAAACAGAAATGAAAAATAGAGAATAAACCCCTGGCCAGCAATGAACCTTTTTTTTTTTTTTCAATCCAACCGGAGACCACTGGATTCTGCAAGATGCTTGCATATGTATACACTCATTTCAAAATGCCATTTAGTTTTCATTTTGAACTCAGGAATTTAGAGTGAGGCAGTGTGGGTAATCCTTGACCACCGAAAGATTCTGTTTTTTTTTTTCTTATTTTATATACCTAAGATTCTGTGAGATCCTACTAAAATGGCAATAGCATGAATTAAACTGTCACAATGTTTCTTGATTTTGAAATGCATCGGCGTTGCCTTAATTTTTCCAAGAAAATGACCTATAGTTAAAAAAAAGGTCAGCGCTTGCACTAAATATATACAAAAGAAAATAGAAAGGCGTAAGATAAAATTAACATGGAAGTAGTTGGTAATATGCCTCTAAAGTTTATACACACATTTTAGCCTTCATTCTATGCATATTCTTGCAAAGGGAGGGGAGATTAGATACTTATTCTTTATTATCATCATTCTTTATTTATGTATCACTTATTATTATTTTGATATACTTTTATGCACTTTGTGATTTATCTTCCCTGTTCTAAAAGTGAAATTAAGAAGTGTTGCAGACAATGTTGTTGTAATGCCCTATAACTTTACAAACTCATTCAGCAGCTGGAAGCAATTGACATAGGGTAGCATTTGACTTGAACAACACTTTAAAAAGTCAACTTGAATCTTAATTGAAATACCCTATATTTCACATTGGATATATGATCCAATTCTAGTCTTTTGTTTCCTTTTGGAAAGCAAAGGCGGTGAAGTATAATGCTATTTATGAGACTGTTTATTAGGAGCTTGTTTATTATAATTAAGCAGCAATTTTTACTCCAACAAAGTTTTTTTAACTGATTCTTTGAAACGCAGCTCTGTGTTATGCATATATATTTATATGAAAATTGATATAACAAAAATTTTAAATGAGCAAAAGTTAACCAGAACCTGGACAACATGTAAAAATAATGTTTTATCTTTTGTATATTATAACTTTTCAGCCTTTGTCCTATGTGTACTTATTATTTACATAACTGTTTCTAACTTTTTTATACTGAAGAGTTTTATCTATTTGCTTACATATTTGTGATAGTAACACAAATTCTTACATTAACTGCCTAAAAACTATTACATTAAATTAATTTTAAATGTGATAGGAAAACTAATAATTAACAATTCCCGTCTCCTCAATAAGAGATAACATTTATCCAGGGTGCCAGACCACTGTTCTGGATACTTCAGCTCTATGCACAAAAAGTGTGTGAGGTAGTTACTATTATTATCTACATTTTTTTCAGATGAGACAAATGAATCACAGGGTGGTTAAGTAACTTGCCCAAGACATCATACCAGTAAGTAAGAATCAAGCTAAGAGAAAGAACTAGCAAATGTCTTTCACTTTAAACATTATTGATGTTTCTGAAAGTATATCTACCAATCAAATATTTAAAATTGAATTATACATTAAATGCAGTCAAACTATGTATTTAATCATCTGAATTATTTTATGTAATACCCCAAATTTATTTGTTTATAAATTTAAATCTCATTATATCGTGTTATTTAATACTCTTTGGTGTTTAGTAACAGAAATACAACTCCAACCCATGTAAGTAAAATAGAGAGTATTAGAGAGTAACTGCAAAGCCACTCCAGGCATGACCAGAACCAGGAGTCACAAAACAATGATAAGCTGGTGGCCCCTTTCTCTCCTTTGCAACTCTGCCTTCTTTGCCCTCAAGCAAAGATTGTGTCCCCTGGCAAGTCTTAAGTTTAGTTGTGCCTACAATCAGATATATAACAAAAACAAACTTCTTTCTCAGTAGCTCAAGCAAAATTCCCAAGAGATAATTCTCATTAGCCCAGGTAGGTCACGGGCCAATGTCTGAACCATCACTGTGGCTAGAAAAAGAAAGTTTTTTGTCATCCAGGTCTGAGTTTAAGGTCAGCCCTTCCCAAACTGATTGGAGGAGTGATTCTCCATAAGAAAATCAGAATATTGCTATCTAAAGAAGGGGGAAGAACTTGCCACCCTCAAAAAAAAAAAAAATTTAGAAAACTCCCAGACACCAATTCTCTATAAATGATTTTTAGCTTTGTTAGAATAATCTCTTCAAAGTAAATATGACATGTGGCACCGAGTCGGTAGAGTGCAGTTGCAGAGAATAAAATCTGCTGTGGCTAGTTTAAGCTGAAAGGAATTTATTACAGGGTTTAAGACACACATATTTCTCAAGGCAAACAAAGAGACAGAGTTTCTTTTAAGGTCATAGGAAATATGCTAAGAGAAGGTTAATCTTTTTAGTGTAAAAGGGTTGGTTTTTGTGTAAATATCCCATGCTGAGTTTGGAACACTGAATTTCCTCTTTCTCACCCCGTCCTAGGATGACCAGCCAGTCTGGTTTGCCTGGGACTTTTCTGGTTTGGAAACTGAAAATTTTATATTCCAGGAGCCCATCAGTGCTGGGCAAACCTGGACAGTTGGGCACCCACCTCACACCTGTCCCTTCTGGCAGTGATACTATAAACCAAAATTAATGTTAGACTGTAATAAGGAATAAAAAGCATATATTTGAGCACAAAAGAGCTGCAACCCAGGAGACACAGATACAGGTAGCAACCGAAGTTATGTTCTACTGGGACAAAGGGGAGGCCACCTTTTGTAGTGAAAGTTCCTGCCCAGATTTTCAATTAGGTCTGTTTTATGTAAATGAGGTATCCAGCTTTTGCACTTCTGATTGGAAGGGGCAGGTCTGAGTCCATTGGTAGAAAGACAAGACCAGGATTTCTCTGCAGTGGTTGGCTCAGACGGTGTACACAAGTGTGGTATAGTGTGGAAAGCCAAGAGTTCAGTCTGAGGTTCTCCCCGCCACGCAGAGTAAGTGAGAAGCCTCCGTCAGCAAATGGCCATTAGATTCTTATTATTGATAAAAGTTGGGCCCTCAACCGACGTTGAGGGTCCATCTCAGAAAATAAGTTTCTTCTCAGGATTCACATCAAATGAATCTTCTCAGCATCCATAATACCAAACAGAATCTACTGGTGAAAACCAAAACTTGAAGCCAGCAGAGCAAATGCCATGATGCTCTTTAATGAAGAATGTAATGAAGAAAGGCAGGGTCCAACATGACTAGGTTTCCCTACAGAGCACACCAGAGGTTCCTACATGGGGTCTTGAGAGGCCCAAGTCCACCGAGGAGCTGGATTCTAGTGAAAGGGAGTAAGCCCAAATGCCTGTAACTCATTGGGTCTGTGTTGATTGGAAGTCTCAGCTAGAACCCAAAGGTCGCTTTATTTTAGTTCTAGACGCCAAGTATGTGCTTACAGGCTGACAGGAATATTGTCTGCTAATTGCCTTAAATCCCTTCCTTCCAGTTTTCAAGGGGGAGCAGTAGAAGTACACACCCACCCTTGCACCATTAGAATCATTTCTGATATTGACTACCAAACCCTCTCTCGTTTAGGATGGAATTGAAATCCTTATGAAATCCCTCCCTCTTCCCCAGCATCTAGTCCTGTCTTATTGGGTAACCCATACAGAGGACTCTGACTCCTTTTCTCACCCCTGGAATTTGGGGGATTTCTTTCACCATAGCACCCATTCGTACTTGATCTGAAATGGCAGGACTATGAAATGATTCCCTTGGGGCTGCAGCCCAGTAAAGAGCATGGGTCCCCCTTACTCTTCCCTGCCTACATCTCATTTTACTGAACTCCTAAAATACCTTTTCCCCAAAGGGAGAGGTGATTTTCCTTTATCAGAATAATTCCGCAAGAGAAAACCAAAAGTAGTTTGCATCCAGCCAACTGGAAATATGAGTTAAATATTGATGTTTACGTTCTCCCAGAGTTCTGCTTTTTGCCTTTCTCATCCAATGTGCTGCCTCCAAGTGTTCCCGTTCACCGCCGCCGCACTTTACTACAATTTATACACTGGTGACCCCCAAATCGTCTCCTATCCACATGTCTCTTCTCTGGAATCCTCTTAAGCTCCTCAGGTTGTCAGACCTTAGAACCTGTACAGTTTCTACCTCCAAAACTACTTGTGGTCCTTTCTTTCCTCAAAAGCCCCTCTATTAGACAGCTATGAGAGCATACTTGCTCTCATACAATACATTACATCCTTATTTGACCAAGAAGGAAAGTAAAACCTCATGTGTCGAAATGGCTCATTCAAGGCCACATATCTACTCAACACAAAAGCCAGTCCAAGAAATTAGGACCCTTAACTTCGCTTTATCTCTCCACCACTTTAGTCTGAGTGAGGTCTGGATCACGCAACAGCCAGAGAATCTTTTTAAAAGAAATTTGATTTTGTTACTTTCAAATACATATGACAAAATAGGTATGTTTCTCAAATACCAGTATAAAAAGGGTAATATTAACTTAGATCGAAACAATACAAATCAATATTATTTATATTTTGAAGTCCAACTAATTTTATTTTGCGATATTATTAAGACTGTTAATTTCCTAAGCACGCATTCAAAGTGGGCAATGGGTGAGTGAAAGAGCGAAGACTATAGGGAGCTGAGCAAAACGCAGGCAGAGCCGGCTCACCACATGCTACCGGCATGTTCTCTCAGGTTTTTCCGAGGCCAACCCCAAACTACTGCTCTGTTTGAACATATACAGTCACACTTGGTGTGGACTATTTTTATCTCCCTTTCCTTTTTTCCACCCCCAAAGACAAGGATCTGTGCACGATATTGAAGAATGACATTCATTCCTCCCTTTGAATTGGATTAGCTAAGCATGCATTTTAGGTCAGATCTTAGTGCGATTTATTCATATTTTATAATAGTTCATCATATTAGTATCAAGTCAGATGAATCTTCTACGTTAAGAGCCAAATGCATATTCTCAAATCTGAAGGGATTCCAAAACATTTTGTTGTCTTTTTAAGACTTAATAAATTTTTTCCCCTCTAGGGATTTTCTAATGATTTGGTGAAATACTCCTTGAAAAAAATATTTATTACAGATGGCAAAAGATAGATCTGTGAAAGAATATTTCTATGTGTTTGTGAAGAGAATTTGTAGAGAAATCATTTCCCTATAAGACATGACCATAGTAACTAATTAATTATTCGACAGTAATCAGTACAGCCCTGAGGACGCCCTGCCTCACATTACCTCACACCTGCTCTCTGCAGCTTTTCACTTGTGGTCTCCAAACCCCTCTCTGTTGATGGTGGTAATAGCATTCCAAGTTGCCTTCCAGATGTTTGGAACTCTTCCTTTCTTTCTTCCTTCCTTCCTTCTTTCCTTCCTTCCTTCCTTCCTTCCTTCCTTCCTTCCTTCTTCCTTCCTTCTTCCTTCCTTCCTTCCTCTTTTTCTTTTTCTTTCTTTCTTTCTTTCTTTTAACTTCTATTTATTTGTTTGTTTGTTTGTTTATTTAAACATTTTATTTTTTTATTTTTCCCCCTCCCCTCCTTCCCCTTTTCTCGGTAACCATTAGTACATTGTCCAGGTCCATGAGCCTCTGTTTGTCCTGTTCATTTGTTGCTTTTAGGTTTATATCCCACATATAAGTGATATCATGTGATTTTCAACTTTTTCTGTCTGGCTTATTTTGCTTAGCATGATTATTTTGAGGTCCATCCATGTTGTCGCAAATGGCAGTATTTCATCTCTTTTTATGGCTGACTAATATTCCATTGTATATATATGTACCACAGCTTTTTTAGCCAATCATCTATTGTAAGACACTTTGGTCACTTCCCTGTCCTGGCCACTATGAATAATGCTGCTATGAATATCGGGGTGCAAATAACTTTTTGGATATGGGTTTTCAAGTCTTTTGGGGTAAATACCCAGTAGAGGGATTGCTGGATTACATGGTAAATCAATTCTCAGTTTTTTGAAGAATCTCCATATTGTTTTCCATAGTGGCTGTACCAATTTGCAGTCCCATCAGCAGTGTATGAGGGTCTCTATTTCTTCACATCCTCTTCAACATTTGTTATTACTTGTCCTGTTGATTATAGCTATTCTAACAGGTTAACAGGTGTGAGATGGTATCTCATTGTAGTTTTGATTTGTATTTCCCTAATAGCTAGTGATGTTAATCATCTTTTCATATATTTATTGGCCATTTGTGTGTCCTCTAGGGAGAAGTGTCTGTTCAGGTCCTCTGCCCATTTTTTGATTGGATAATTTTGGTTTTTGTGTTACTGTGTTGTATGAGTTCTTTGTATATTTTGGATATTAGGTGTTGCTTGGAACACTTATTTCTGTACAAAGATCAGATTGAGAGGCAAAACTACAAATTAGGAAATGTGGCCTCTGGGGCCCTGCCTCTCTCTTTCTTCCCTTTTAGACTCGTTTGCTTCTTCAGTCAAATCTAGCCCACGGTCGTGTTTTATTAAACTTAGATGGGATCTGTTTTTAAAAAATCGAAGGTATTGCCAACATTGCAAATTCAGAAGATTTTATGTTAAAACCCAAGCCTCCAACATCTCTTGATGTTGGAAATCCAGGCTTGCATTTTCTCCTGACAACTGGCTAGAGATTAGCAGCTATCTCTCCACACAGCACATGTCTCTAGTTTACCACAAAATCTCCCTTATTTACAACTCAGGTCCTTGAGGTCTTGACTCTGATAGGCTCTTGAGTTTGCTACCCACATGGCTGATAGTAGCCAGTACACGTCAGTATGGTAAAAATAGTTGTTAAAAATAACAGCTACCATTCCAGAGACCTCTGAATGCCATCCTGATTGCCCAGCCCTCCTACCCAGGATCCTCTAAGGCTTCCCCATAATCCAGGCAATTAAAGCATAAATGCTTGACACAGCAGGGTGCCTCCAAGACTCTAGTCTAGCTATGAGCTATGCCACACTTCTCTCCTGATGGCGGGGCTCCTGTCACTACTTTTAACACTATCCTGACAATCCCTGTACTAAAACATTTCTTTATTGATTCTAAAAATGCTAGATTCATCTTTTTTTTTAAGTGCCATTTAAAATAGATACTTTTTAACCCATGGCAATGCCTACCAATCTTGAAGCTTTGGTCATGAGGCAGTACTATTTTAAGAAAGAGAAACTAGTACACTCATCAAATGACATCCAGCTGGTGACAACCAGACTAATCCACTGCTATTGCATTCATTTATATGCATATATAAAACAACGTGCATCCAAATATAGCAAAATATTTTAACTAGGCATTCTTCTTTAAATTAAAAAAAAAGTTTCTCAGATGGAATTGTAAACTTGAGATAGAATGAATAATTCACTTGCATTCAGGGCTTTCTAATGTACAAAATGCCTTCATTAATTTATTCTTTTCACCAATGTCTGCCAGATTCATTTGATTCTCATAATTCAGGATGTCAGGGCACAAGTTATCATTCTTGCTTCACATACAAGGAAACAGGCTCAGGAAGATAAACTATTTACTTAGAATCACATAGTCACTGGCAGAACTGGGACTTGAATCAAATTCTCCCGGCTCCTTGTTCCAGGGGTGCCCAAGGTTATTTAGCATTTATTTTAATGCCTTTCACTTCATGAAAATTGTCCTGATTTGGTCATTGACAAAGCTCAAGGTGCTTTTTTGCTGCGCTATATATTGTTAACTCAGATGATGAAAAGATACAGTTGTACTTTTTCTGCATTAGAGCCTCTACACTTTTGCCTGTAAAGCTTTATTTCCTATTATGGAAAAGATTATACTGAACTACATTTTTTTTCCTTTGAGAGAAGCAAAGTAAATTTTTTAAATGCCTGTAGCACTCACCTTTAGCTCTATGCATTCTGTACATTTCATATGCTCATTTCAGAATAGCTTATGTTAACCTCTAGGTTACATATTTTTTAAGTTACTTGCTATATTTTGTTTAACTTTTGGTTCTAATTTTATCCTGAATGTACCACATTTAGATCAGAACATTTAACTGTTTATAATAATAGTATGTCTTTATCTTGCTGACATTTCCCTCAAACGATCTATGTGCTTTTATAGAAGACATCTCATAAAAAATTTTCAATTTTAATATAAGTTCTCTATCTTACTCCAAGTATGCTTTACCTTAAATTTTTAGCTAATTATGTTTTTTTAGTAAGGCTTTTTCTAAGTAATTAAAACAGTACAAAAATTTACCAAAGTCCAAAAATTATATCCCTAAAATTTCCCTAAATAATTTTAGACTTTTAATAAGGTATTTGAAAAGTTTTCAGTTTTACTATCTAGATGTTGATTTAGAATCCTTAAAAATACATGCAGTTTTTTCACCTGAAAAACTATATTAAACAAAATCAGAATCTAAATGGGATTTTAAGTCCAGCTATTAACATCCTTATTCAATTAAAGTACTAACTACATTCATAAGTGTCAGTGAAATTTATCTGATGCTAATTTATGTAATATTTTTATGAACACCACAACATTAAAACAATACTTAAAATAATAATAAACACTGACTCAGTTAATACTGGATTTTTATATCAGTTTAAGAGCATAACTAAAAGAAAAAATATAAGGAAAATAGAAAGAGAACTACTTACTTACTAGTCATACCACCAAATAATAAAAAACAAATTAATGATTTTATACCTACATCTTTACACCCTTGGATAACAAAGCTCTACATCTAACAACATAAGGACGCTAGTAACCTCTATTTATTGGGGAGAGGGAGGAGGCATTCAGTAGGCCAAGTGTGAGGGAATTCAAGATAAAACCAGAGACTAATATAGACACAAGCCCATTGCCACACTTCATTTGCCAAAACATGAGTTCCTTAATCATAAAGAAGGTTATATGGGATAACTTGACAGCAATTAAGATAGAAAGTCTGTGGATAGTAGTGCTCACAAAAGAACTGTGGGAAAAGAAGGCAAACCTACATGCAGAATAAGAGTCAGTTCTAGTGATAATAAAGCACTGCCCCCTCCACAGTGGAAGTTACCTATTCTCTTATGGGTACCTGGCTGGTCCCTCTGGGGGAAAAGTACTATTCTGAGGGCACAGTATAAACCTCACTGTTCCCCCAAAGTTCTATCAATAGCTTTCTCTCAAGATAATCTTAATTTGATCTTAATAGGGTGACCAGGTTGAATATCTAAACCGGCAGATCTGATCACCCTTGGTAAGGGGGTGTGCCATGTCAGTGGAATCACAGAACTTCCATTGCTGCCACTTTGTCCATGAGCCCAGTGAGCCAGCTACAGAGTTGGTGCAGAGAGGCTGACTGATATTGAGTCATCCTGTTCATTGATCATTGAGGTCCTCTTCTGTAATGGAGGATCTTCACATTCTTCACTTTTCAAAGTAGCCTACCTAGTCTTTTCCCAGATCTACAACATTCCTCCTGAACTTCTGGCCAAGCCGTTAGCCACTACTTATTAATTTCTCTAGATTTCTATCTCTGGCCCTTTTGTCTTCCAAGCAAAGTAAATCATTACAAGATGCACTGCTTGTAATTTTTTTCTACTGGAAATATTTTTCTTTCCCAGTGTCCTTCTGGGCCACCTCTAAGGGTGACTATAATGCAGCAGTCCAGTTCTAGTTAGTGCCAGCATGTTATACAAAACCACACTTGAATTTTAGCCTTCTCAGTCAACTGATCAAGGGAGCTCCATATGAGACCATGTGTGAATTGTGGGTAAGAGATCAGAGCCACAGAAGTAGACACCAAGATAATCAGAGGCACAATGTACACATGCCTTCAGTAACTTCTTGAGTCCCGTACCCTGTATACCACGGTCACTTGATGATGGAGGGCTTCTAAGAAAACCCAACTTTCTGATGTTTTTGATAAAAAAAAAAATAGTTCAGGTCAAATGTTCACTGAGTGCATCTTAGCCAGGTATTCAGTTTCTGGCTAAGAAACTATAGCAAGTCAGCAGCAGGAGGGGGAAAGAATTTGTTTCCAAAACCTCAGGATTCTCCTTTGGAAAATGGCCAGGGACTGCACACAACATCTCCAGTTGCCACAGATGTTTTAGGTGTCATTGGCTCTGCCAAGTCATAAGGCCCAAGAAGTAGAGTATCTGTACTTCACCTTGGACCAGCTATGGAGCCTACTGTTGCTAGGGGCCCCACTCAAAACTGACAGCTTCATGGTAAATAGGTGAGCCCAACACATTCAAATGTAGTTTACGTTGCCAACAGAAGCTTCTGCTTTTAGTGAAAAAAAAAATGGTACTTCAGATATGAGTTATTCAATTTCATTGGTAAATATATATGCATGTGTACATATATGTATATAAATGCTGTTTCTAATCAAATCAGTATAAAGCAATATTTATATAATATTTAATAATAGTTCCTTCTAACTAGGTCAACAAAATTTATTTTAGTCTAAAGGCAAAATCCCACAATATGCTGTTATTTTTTTAAAATCTTACTATATCAGCATCATGTTATTGAATACTTCGACGATGTCATTTATCATTTCTCCTGCTTCTAATTATTAGGCATTTTGTGAAGAATGTACTATTACACAGAAGTAGAAAATGATGAATAAGACTTCAGTTTGGAGAACTTAAAGAAATAGATCAGCATGCAAACTATTGTTGCCTCATCTGGTCTCAATCGTGCATGTCTAAGTTATGATATCTGCATCATTTTATCTGGATTTATGTCCCTCATTACTGAAAAAAATAAAAGGTGGAAAAATTAAAACTATTTAGAAAGATCGTGTATGTTAACAAATATTCTGAAAAAAGAATTTTCTATTGATTATTGAGATCACAGATTGATGCATTTATCCTTTGAGATGGAAGTTCTTTGTCTTTTGTTAATGAAAAGGAAATAAACACCTGACTTCTACTCAAATCTTGATTTGACGATATACAAATTAAAGATGACTTTAAAAGAGGAAAAAGCCACAATCCTGTTACAACTAATCATTTTTAAATATTGATTTCTTGATCTCTGCCCTTATACATACATATTTTCTGAGTCTCCTATATGCTAACATTGTTATAAACAAAGCAATTTTATATTTACTTTTTAAACTGGTTATGCTAATAAACATTTTTATCATATTCATACCAGTAGATGTTAACTTTTCAAACATAGATTTACTAAAATACAAATGTTATTGGGATGTAAGTTTTCTCAGTTTTCACCTCCACAAACAACTTCTCTTTACCAGGCAGTATAATGTAGTGACTAAGGTATAGCTGTGGAGCTAGGCAGACCTGAATCTAAATTCTGGAGTCACCAGTTACTATGAGACCTGGGGCAAGTTAACCTCTCTACGCTTCATTGTCCTTATCTGTGGAATGGTGATAATAAAAGTTCTATTTTTTGTGGTTGTTTTGAGGATAAAGTAAACATCACTGGTGTTATTTTTATTTCTACTACCCAGCCTGTGAAAGTTCTTTTTTATTCTTCATGGTTCATCTTATATGTTCTCTTCATTAAACTTTTCCTGATATTTCCAGCTGGATATGCTCTTTCCCTCCATTGATCTTCCAAAGCATTATGTTTTTACTATTCTTACAGCACTCAGTACTTTATGCTTTGCTTTAGAAATATATGCACATTTCTCTGACCGTATTGTCAGATTACACACTTCTTGCCAATATCCTGCTAACCTGGTGCCTAACAGAGTCTTGCACATTAAGTAGATGCTCAATGAATATTTACTAAGTTGAAAAAAATTGTGGATTATGAGTACATTCTATTGATGGAAAAACAGTGATATAGACACATGATGAGTTTTCAAATTATTTCAACTTTCAGTTGATTTTAGTTTTCAATTAAAAGTGATCCATTCCTTTGCATATACTCATATCTAAATTAGACTGTTTTCTTATACCAAGCCCTACCTTGTTCTTGAATGATTTCACTACTTCCCTTTTTTAATGCTTTTGACCATTTGCAACTTTTTATTCAGGATAAGTTTATGTTTCTCTTGGAAACCTATGAGTTTGTCATCTGGCTCAGTTACAGCCATTTTGGTTCCCCAAATAAATAAATGTTTCCATTTGTTTGTTTCTCCAAACAAATAAATGTTTCCAAAAATCTTTTTCTAATAATCTGACTTACCAAGTATCACTTACATCTTTGCTAAATTTAGTTATGCTATATTTTTTTTTTGCGTAAAGCATCAGAATTATTTTCTTATTATAGTAGATTACTCCCCTATATTTACAACTATTTGCAAATCTATAATGGTATTAATTAAACTCCTGAAATAGTTTTCATGTACTCTTTTCATATCTGTATGAAAGACCTAAAATGAAAAATGACTTACAGCTTTTGAAGCATGACGTGAATCCCAAAACCTTTGCTTCAAATCAACATGTTCACCATAAGTATCATCATAAAATAATTTAAGAGCATGAAGCAATCTGATTGGACTCCAGCCATCAGTTTAGAAACTTATCAACATAATTCCATCCTTATCTCTAAATCAATGACCATGAATAATGAGTTTAAAATGAAACTACAATTGCATTAGTCATGGTTATCCTTGATTAATGAATAAATACAAAAGTTATTGCACCAGAGAGATACACATTAATATGATCAGTCATGTAATTATGATATACTGTAATTCAGTGCCCTTATATAGTCAATGTATAATACATAGACACAATACTATACAAAGTTTAATTCAGATTTTTATAAGGATCCACAAAACTGTGTTTGTTATTACAGGAAAGCTAATAAAAATGTGTGCCTTTCTGAGAACTTGGAACTCACCTAACTTCCAAATTAAAATAAAAATTTTTTAAAAGTAACATTATTATTTCTCTATTATTTTTCTAAAAATGCTAAACATCTTTTTATAATTTATCTTATGATAAATTGGACTTCATAAACTTTGTTTTATCAAATGCCCCCATTACAGTTAAGATTATAGCACCAAAAATAAAGCCACTAATCTTGTATGTTTGCATGGCAACTTATAATTCTTGACCATTTCACCTTCATTATCTTATCTGAAATCAATTTTTACTTAATGTGTCAGCCCTTATTAGTATACAAACAACCTTGTTCTACAGTATCATGCAGGTCCTAAAGTCCTGTGTAAATTCTCCCAGTCAGAAGAAAACTCTTGATCCCATTTTTTCTAATCCTGTCAATTACTAGGGTCTTGACCTCACCCCCAAAACCCCCTTTCTGCTTGGAGATGCTGGTGCTGGGATCCTGAGGATTCAATTTCTGCTTTGCCACAGGCTTTCTTAAGGCTCTGCCAATAGGGGGCGAAAGAGAGAGGAAAGGGAAGGATTTAGGAGAGGAGATAGAAAAGAGGA